>CM060320.1:19772112-19779612 GCA_030674155.1 Stramonita haemastoma
AGAGAGAGAGAGAGAGAGAGAGAGAGGAGGAGAGAGAGAGAGAGAGAGAGAGAGAGAGAGAGAGAGAGAGAGAGAGAGAGAGAGAGAGAGAGAGAGAGAGAGAGAGAGAGAGAGAGAGAGAATAACTAAAAAGAAAGAAAGAAGAGAGAGATAGAAGAAGAGCAGACAGACGACAGACAGACAGACAGACAGACAGACAGACAGACAGACGTGAATAGCAAAGGACAAAGAATAAAAGATAAACACAACCGCTAACAAAACAGCCCTAAACTAAACTGGGAATCATATTTCAGCGTCATCTTATTTGCCGCAGTGGCTGCAACCAGAAACCTGTTATCTGCACATCAACCTTTAAAGCCTTTCCATTTCTCCATAGTAGAGAGAGGAGAGGAGGGGAGTAGGGGGGGGGGGGGCACAACAGCTAGGCCTGCATGTCTGAATTGGGCTTCAAATACACGTAGTAACATGCCGTGCATTTGCCGCAAAACAAAAAAAGGAAAAAGGTTGACATCTAAGGCAACAAACTAAACAACCCACCCACACACCCAGCCACCCACACACTTCCCCTACCTACCTACCTACCCACTGACACCAATGCTTACTTGGGCAGCCAAGCATCTCCTGCCATTCTGACATAATGGAGAGAGGCGGAGCGGAGGAGAAGAGAGGGGGGGGTGGAAGAGAGAGAGAGAGAGAGAGAGAGAGAGAGAGAGAGAGAGAGGAGAGAGAGAGAAGAGAGAGAGAGAAGACAGACAGACAGACAGACAGACAGACAGACAGACAGACAGGGGTGAAGAGAGAGAGGCAGACAGACAGACAGACAGACGGGCAGGCAGGCAGGCAGAGGAAGAGACAGAAAGTCAGAGGGAGAATTTAGTAATACGACGGTACGGTAACAATAACCAACCCAGAAAGAGAATAGTGAGATGATGAACAAAGACATAGAGAGACAGACAGACAGACGACGACAGAAGACAGAGACGGATCAGAAACAGTAACACACACAGACAGAGATAGAGATATAGTCAGTCTCAGAAAAAAACATGTAGATACAGACAATCTAATGCTATCCAATGTTGTTGCTTAGAGCCCCGCCGACCGCATAGGCCATATCGGGGCTGTCACCTCGTCACATTTTTAAAACTCATAATTAAAAGTGTGCAACTACATACAGATTAAAATGGGGTATAAAACCAACTTGACTGTCACTTGCTTGTATCGATACAGACAGACAGACAGGCAATCAGACACACAGACAGACACACAGACAGACAGACAAAGACAAGACATTAAAAGCCTGGTTCAACTTGACCAACTTTATTCGCCTGCGTTCATCTGTGCCTCTCTCTCTCCTTCAGCCCCTCCCTCTCTTCCTCTCTCTTCTTTCTTCTATCACCCTACTTTCTTTTCATGCAGACATAATTTTTATTCGACCATGACATGCTCCACTTCTTGAACAAAATTGGAGAGGGGTGGGAAGGGGTGAACGGGAATAAGAGATTAAAAGAAGAAAGAAAAAAAAAACAGGAAAAAAAAGTCAGAAGTACAGGTGGACTTGTAAGAGTTTCTTTCAAACCATGTTTAGTTTGTTTGTCAGGTATGGACATGTACAGTGTAGGACACAGTGTGCATCACACTCTGGGATCATAGTAGTAGTAGTAGTAGTAGTAGTAGTAGTAGTAGTTAGTAGTAGTAGTTAGTAGTAGTAGTAGTAGTAGTGGTAGTGGTGGTGGTGGTGGTGGGTGGTGGTGGTAGAGGAGAGTAGTAGTAGTAGTAGTAGTAGTAGTAGTAGTAGTAGTAGTAGTAGTAGTAGTAGTAGTGTAGTAGTAGTAGTGTGGTGGTGGTGGTGGTGGTCGTCGTCGTCGTCGTAGTAGTAGTAGTAGTAGTAATAGCAGCAGCAGCAGCAGCAGCAGCAGTAGTAGTAGTAGTAGTAGTAGTAGTAGTAGTAGTAGTAGTAGTAGTAGTAGTAGTAGTAGTAGTAGTAGTAGTAGATCTAGTAGGAGTAGTAATGGTGGTGGTGGTGGTGGTGGTGGTGGTGGTGGTGGTGGTGGTGGTGGTGGTGGTGGTGGTGGTGGTGGTGGTGGAGAAGAAGAAGAAGAAGAAGAAGAAGAAGAAGAAGAAGAAGAAGAAGAAGAAGAAGAAGACAGAAGAACAAGAACAAGAACAAGACAAGAACAAGAAGAACAAGAACAAGAAGAACAAGAAGGACAAGAAAACAAGAACAAGAAGACAAGAACAACAAGAAGAACAAGAACAAGAAGAAGCAGCAGCAGCAATAGAGGAAGGAGAAGGAAGGAGATCTAGCAACAGAAGTTGGGGTGTGTATATATATATAAGCAGCACAGCAGCAGAGCAAAAGCAGCAGCTGTAGAATTAACAGGTTTTGTTTTGTTATCATCATTGTCCATTGTTATTGCTGCTGATGCTGCTGTTGATGTCACATGGTTGGTAGAGGTAGCAAAAGAAGGCGTGATTTGTTTGATGCTTGGAGAGAAGAAACACGCACCCGCACCATTTTCTTAAAGAGAGTGTGAGATATTGTGCATAAACCTCCCCTTACCTTTTACCCCCAGTAATGTATCCTTATCCCTAGAAAAACAACTACAAACACCCACCTGTGGTGGATTGCACTCTAAAGGTGGTGATAGATGAGGCTGTCGGACTGTACGACTAGGATGGTCAAGGCGAAGGGGATCCTTAGTGGATCTTTTGTGACTGTAAATTTGATGGATCTGTTGTGATTGTAAACTTTAGGCACTCTGGGCTCTGAGATTTAGTGAATACAGGCCAACAGCACCTTTCGTGGAGGGAAAACACAGACATTGATAAATTATTCTGAATTGAGATATAACATGATCAAGACACACAACACTGTTACAACAGGATCATGTTCATTGAAAAAAAAAAAAAAAAACCCTGCTGAGTACAAATGAAAACAATCTAATCCTGGAGACTATTTACTTTTGATTGTTCACATTATCAATAAAGTTTGTCTGAGTCTAAATGTAGCTCAAGGGAATGTTGCAAGATTTTGAAATGACGCTTGAAGAATGGCAAGCTAGTACACTGATAAGGGCATTGTCTAGGTTAACATCAACACTGAGGTCAATATTTGTACTACTGTTTAATGTCCTGGTATAAGGGATATCTAAACACAACATGCGCTGCTTCGTCTGACTGTAAACTTAATGGATCCTTTGTGACTGTAAACTTGATTCAATCCCTGTGACTGTAAACATGCGTCTAAACAAAGTTTATGCTGTCATGTTTCAACTGATCATTCAAAATAGATCGTGCTCTTTTGCAAGCGAATGATTAACAACCTTCTGCCAGTCAACACTCAGCTTCAAGCCAACAGCCATGTCGCACGTACGAGCGTGTGTGAGGTGTGTGTATGATTGCAACTTCAGAACTGACACTGACCTTCACATCACACCTCTTTCAAACTGTCATGTGGCAGCTCGTCCTTTTCCACGCTGACAGGTCCAAACCAACAGGCTCCAACAGTTCTCTTCCCTGTGGGGAGGCATGGGAGCTCTCCCAATATAAATAGCATCCTCACGTTCTGGAATTTTTGTGCTAGAAAATTCCTTTTTGCTATTACTCTTTTTGCTTTGGGGACGGGATACCTCAGTGGTCAGAGCACTTGCTTTCCCCAAGCTAAGGTTAAACAGCATCGATCATGGTTACCAACTGGATGGTGACCGTTTTGCACCTTGGCTTCGGTACAGTCTCCCAGTCCACCGAGTTGTACATGGGTACCCGTCCCTTTAGGGTCAGGGGAGGAGAAGAAGCGAGGGAGAGAAAATGGGTGCTGCCCTCAATATACTGGCCCGTAGAGAAGCTGAGTCTCTGACATCTTGCTCCTCTACGACCACATAGGTTATGGGATACCTTCACCTTTACCTTTTGTTTCTTCCTCTTCCCTTACCTCCCTACCCCCTCTCTTTTTCTCTTGCTGATTTTCTGCCTACCTAGCCCATTCTCCTGTAGTTTTTTTTTTCAAGAAAATCTGAAGTTCTTTCGTATGAACTATCTAATGAGCTGCTCTGGTCGGCTGAGGCTAGCAAGCAGACTTCCTGCAGAATTACAAGCCGAGGAGAAGTCCATGCACGACGTATTCTACACAATATGGCCCCCAACAGCATGACAAGGGATTGACGAAGAAGAAGGAGGAGGAGGACAAAAAGGAGGAGAAGAATAAGAAAGAGGATGACGAGCAGAAGAAGGAAAAGAGGAACAAGGAGGAGGAGGAGGAGGAAGGAGGAAGAGAAGAAGAAGAAGAAGAAGAAGAAGAAGAAGAAGAAGAAGAAGAAGAAGAAGAAGAAGAAGAAGAAGAACAACAACAACAACAACAACAACAACAACAACAACAACAACAAAACAAGAAAACAAGAACAAGAAGAAGAAGAAGAAGAAGAACAAGAACAAGAAACAAGAAGAAGAACAAAGAACGAGAACAAGAAGAACAAGAACAAGAAAAACAAGAAGAAGAAGAATATTCTGAGTGACAAGAAGAAACAGGATGGTGTGTCCCCAGCCTAACTAAGGGAGGGTAGTTAAGGTGGATGGGGCAGTGTGCATGCAGTGACACAGAGGCCGTGTTGTGTTGTGTGTGTGTTGTGCTGTCCTCACTACAGTTCACACCTTCACACTCTCCTGTCTGCCCGCAGTCACAACATTGCCTGCTCTCTTTTCAAACACTCACACAACAGAGAGAGGGAAGGAGGGAGGGAGGGAGAGAGGAGGTGCAGACATTTAGATTTATTTTATTGGGTGTCAGTGGTGGGGTGGACTGGGGACGACGGGAAAAGGCTTTGGTCTTCCAGTGGAGTTCAGGTTTTGGAAATGTTTATACAGTGCTCTTCTGTCCTTCTGTCTCTGTCTCGTCTGTCGTCTGTCTTCTGTCTGTCTGTCTGTCTGTCTGTCTGCTGTCTTCTCTTCTGTCTCTCTCTCTCTCTCTCTCTCCTCTCTCTCTCTCTCTCTCTCTCTCTCTCTCTCTCTCTCTCTCTCTCTCTCTCTCTCGTGCCGTTATGCACACTAAAAACGGTCACTTATATGCATTGAAAGGGTTTCTTGGAATTTCATTGCAAACACCCAACATCGTCTGTTTATTGCAGAGACAAACAAGATACCCTAGATACCAGAGTTCTGGTGTGACGTGTATTCGCTACTGGATAAAAGTAGATCCAATGGAACCCCATAGATTGCTACGTAAGACTCATCACATGTCCAGAAGTAAAAACAATCGGTTTTTCATGTTGGAATATTCTATTCATGAATATGGTTTTGGTTTTGAATGGTTGACTCGGGGTGTAGGTAATTTGGATTTTGTGTGTTTAGAAAACAAGTTACTGATTGTGGTTGACAGAGTTCGATTCCTCACATGGAAGACATCCATGGATTTTATTACGCGTTTATAATGTTAAATTTCTTGCATTGTGTTCCAGAGCGTCTATCAGTACAAACGGAAGGATATTTTGAAACCAACCATAATAAAATTTGAATTTGGTATTCAATATTTTGCATTATTTTGCGATAAAAAAGTAAGTTTAGGTAAAGGTAAAGGTGTTCCATAACCTATGTGGTTGTAAGGGAGCGAGACATCAGAGACCTCAGCTTCTCTAGGGGCCAGTATGTTGAGCGCGGTGTTCTACCACAGTATGTCTCAACAACGCCTTTTGTCGCAATTTGTCACAAATTGTGACATACTGCGTTACACCCCCCATGTCAAAATTATAAAAAAATTTTTCTTCAATGGAAGTTCATATAATGCACTACTTCAGCATTTAAGAAGCTCCCTATACATTTCTGTCAACTTTCTGACTTCAGTTCTAAGTTGTGGAAAAGTGTGTCATCAGGCTTTGTCACAAATCTTCAGCACCCAAAACTTGCAATTACAAAACTACTTAATAGAGAAAAGAAATTGTAATGGCAGTAGACTAGTTGCTTTGGAAAAACAACAACAACAACCAAAAAAAAACTTTGAATCTTCTGCTATTACTTTATTCAGCTGTTTGACTTTACTTCCAGATTGTGACAAAAAGCGCTCTTTATCATCTTACACTTTGCAAAGATAAAGCTACTTAGTCTAAAAATGTGATGCTTCCAATGGCAGTACATAAGTTGCTTTGCAAAAAAAAAAAAAAAAAAAGAAAAAAAACATGAATTCTGTGCTGTAAATCTTTTCATCTGTGTGACTTTAATTCTAGATATCTAGTGTCTTACATATATAAAAAAAAACTACTTAAAATCAAAAGAAGTGCTGATTGTGATGAGCAGCAGGTCAATTACTTATTTAAAACGACAAAAAAAGAACTTTGATCTTTCTTTTTTTACATGCGGGAGGGGGGGGGGATAACGCAGTATGTCACAATTTGTCATAATCCAGGGGGGGGGGGTCGAAGCAACTAGCCAACTTAACATGGATCTTAGATTTCACCAATGCAATGAAGTTAGTCACGCACAGTTGATGACGCTTCTGCAAAATGGCCATCTTGGCGAGTGGAGTGGGGGGTGGGGTGGGGTGGGGTGGGGGTGCCCAGTAAGAGAGCACAGCCTTGAGAAGTGCAGAATGAGAGAATGAGGAAAACAATGGCTGCCTTCCTTGATTAAACGAAATAGCCTTCTAAAGGGTTCAACTCGTTGTTTTGTTATTTTCCTGGGGAGTTCTTGAAGCTTTTCTGGCCGTGATTTAATGATGACACTTCGCATCTGTCACCACAGGACAAAAGATTAGGGAAGAGACTAACTTTTGCATGTCTTTTCTCTATTTTTAATTTGAGTGTGTTATTTGGGGGCAGAGGAGGGCTTGTACGTGTGTGTGTGTGTGTGTGTGTGTGTGTGTGTGTGTGTGTGTGTCTGTGTCTGTCTGTCTGTCTGTGTCTGTGTCTGTGTCTGTGTCTGTCTGTGGCTGTGTGTGGCTGTGTGGTCTGTGTTTGTGTCTGTCTGTGTGTGTGTCTGTATCTGTCTATGTGTGTCTGTGTGTGTCTGTGTCTATGTGTCTGTGTGTGCGCGTGTGAATGTGTGCGTGTGCATGCGTGCGTCCACGCACACACGTGTGTCCGTGTGAGTTTTTATGTGGAAATGCATAACCCTGGAGGGGTATGCCTGCATTGATATACCACCACCACCACCAGCCCTCATGCATCCTTCCCTACCTGTCTGCAGTGTCATGGACTGCATGCAGGCTGAAACGGCTGCTGTAAGCCATACCAGTGCACAGGTATTTTCTAATTAACCTTTAGACCCTCTTAGCCGCTACCCCATCTCTCATGGAGGAGACTTGTACCCGGGGTAAGCCTATCTTCTCATTGACCGGGTGTGCAGTGACCCTGGCGGTGTAGGAGGTGTAATGGTCCCCGTGGCTGAATAGACAGACCTTCCACACGTCTTCCACACTGTCCCTTTCCACACTTCCTTCCACACTTTCCTTCCATTGCCATCCCGTGTCAACCAACACAATGTGTTGGCCCTCCTAATAAAACACTCAGAGGACAC
>CM060320.1:19784612-19794612 GCA_030674155.1 Stramonita haemastoma
CGCTGATGTTGTCTCCCATCTCTTCTTTGGTCTGCCTCTTTTTCTTCATAACCCTCTACGAAAGGTCAGTGATGGCCAGTGGTGAGGAAGACCCCAAACCACCATGCACGCCCCCAAAGCCTTACCAACACACAGAATAAGTATGTAGCTTGGGAATAATACGGCCAAACTGAAGGGCGATGTTGGCCCATCTGACTAGAACTGTATGCAATGTTCCACCTGTAGTGACAGTGTTAGAAAAATAAGGGGGGGAAATTGCAAC
This sequence comes from Stramonita haemastoma, assembly GCA_030674155.1. Classification (NCBI taxonomy): domain Eukaryota; kingdom Metazoa; phylum Mollusca; class Gastropoda; order Neogastropoda; family Muricidae; genus Stramonita; species Stramonita haemastoma. The sequence continues at coordinate 19,784,875 of CM060320.1, forward strand.
TACAAAACTAGCGAGTGTGTGCGAATGTAATTTCTTTTGCCTGATTTTGTTGTTTTGGGGGGATTGTTTGTTTCTTTCTTTTTGTTTAGTTTTAGTTTTTTAATTTTTCATTGGTGTTATACGTATGATTTTTTGGTAGCCCAAATAGAATTTATATACGGAATTTTTTTGTTTTTCATTATTTTTTTTGTTTTGGTTTGGGTTTTTGGGGTTTTTTTAAGGGGGGGGTGGGGGGGGGGGGGGTTGGTGGGGGGGGGAGGTGGGTTTGGGGAGGGATGATCCTGGGCTAGAGCTCCAAGGTTTACCAATGGTAAGTTTTTTGTGTGTGTCCGTGACATGTTTTTGCCTACCATGAAGGTAGGTCACCACATTCCGACTTCGGGGATGAAAACAGTTATTGAAGAACGAAAACTGAAGAGTCAAAGAATTTAATTAAGCAGCCTTTGATTTAATAAATCAATAACTTCACTTCACACAAAGTCCCCTGGCATTGTCTCTGCCTCACACTGCCATCGATTGTCAGATACAGCCACAGAGTATTTCTCTGAAAAGACTCTGTCTGGAAGGAAGGCAGTATCGTTATGCCACAGGTCTATTGCACACATCAGGTTCTGGCACTGATGATGATGTCGCTTTGTTTTGAGTTGACTGATTGACTCCTCCTGTGTCGGAGATTTGAGTCGTGTCACGAGTTATGCCACAGGTCTATTGCACACCAATGTCTGGCACTGATGATGATGTCGCTTTGTTTTGAGTTGACTGACTGCCTGACTCCTTCTGTGTCGGAGATTTGGAGTCGTTGCTGTTTGTGATGCTGATAACAGCATTCTCTGTCTGTTCTGACTTGGCCGCTCTCTCCTGCTCTTCTTTCCTGCTGCTTGGACAAAACTTTGCTTTAGGAGTGCGTTTGGCACGTGTTTACGGTATGGTTGTGTGTGTGTGTGTGTGTGTGTGTGTGTGTGTGTGTGTGTGTGTGTGTGTGTGTGTGTGTGTGTTGTAGGAGTGAGTGGGGGGGGGGGGGGGGTTAGGAGTGGTGTGAGGGTTGTGTGTGTGGAGGGGGAGGGGTAGATGAGTGTGTGTGCGTGCGTGCGTGGTGTTGTGTGTGTGTGTGTGTGTGTGTGTGTGTGGTGTGTGTGGGTGTGTGTGTGTGTGTGTGTGTGTGTGGTAGGAGAGAGACAAAGAGAAAGAGAGAGACAGAGAGAGAGAGACTCTATGTGGTGTTGTGTGCGTGTGTGTTGTGTGGTGTTGGTGTGTGTGTGTGTGTGTGTGTGTGTGTGTGTGTATTGATTGATTGATTGATTGATTATTGATTGATTGATTGATTGATTGATGATTGATTGTTTGATTGATTGATCATTATCGTGATGCTGACGATTATCATTATCATTTTCAACATCATCATCATAATCATATCATAATCATACTAAAGATCAGAGGATGAGATACAGAAGAAGTACATCTAAATGTGAAACTTTTTTTTCTTCTTTTTTTGGTTTTTGCTTCCCTCTTTTCGTTGCTCGGCTCAATCTCTGAGGCTCACCAGCACGTATTCGACTGTTTCTGCCCACCATTAAGGCAGCCGTATGGCCACTTCGGGCAGTTTGGAGAGTACATTTGGGGGGGGGGGGTTGAAATAGTTTATTCCTTAAAAAAAATAAACTGCATACAAAGCAATTACTTAATCTTACATATACAAGAAAGCATCGAACATTCACACCACCACCACCACCCAAACTCTCCGACCCCCCGCCCCCCCCCCCCCCCCCCCCTCCAATCATATGGATGTTAAAAGTAAAAAGCCTACATAGAGTATAACTAAAAAGCCTACATATGGTATTACTAAAAAGCCTACATATGGTATTACTAAAAAGCCTACATATGGTATTACTAAAAAGCCTACATGTGGTATAACTAAAAAGCCTACATGTGGTATAACTAAAAAGCCTACATATGGTATTACTAAAAAGCCTACATATGGTATTAACTAAAAAGCCTACATATGGTATACTAAAAAGCCTACATATGGTATTACTAAAAAGCCTACATAATGGTATTACTAAAAAGCCTACATATGTATTACTAAAAAGCCTACATATGGTATTACTAAAAAGCCTACATAAGGTATAACTAAAAAGCCTACATATGGTATTACTAAAAAGCCTACATATGGTATTACTAAAAAGCCTACAATATGGTATTACTAAAGGCCTACATATGGTATTACTAAAAGCTAACATATGGTATTACTAAAAAGGCCTACATATGGTATACTAAAAAAGCCTACATATGGTATTACTAAAAAGCCTACATATGGTATAACTAAAAAGCCTACATATGGTATAACTAAAAAGCCTACATATGGTATTACTAAAAAGCCTACATATGGTATTACTAAAAAGCCTACATATGGTATTACTTAAAAGCCTACATATGGTATTACTAAAAAGCCTACATATGGTATTACTAAAAAGCCTACATATGGTATTACTAAAAAGCCTACATATGGTATAACTAAAAAGCCTACATATGGTATTACTAAAAAGCCTACATATGGTATAACTAAAAAGCCTACATAAAGTATAACTATGCTGACTGACTGACTTACTCGCTTCTTATATTGTCCTGCTTGCATGCTTTCCTTCGGCTTGGGATGAAGTGTTATATTTCAAGTCATTCTGGAAAAAAGGGCAGGAGAATGGAAAAAAAAAAGGCAGAAAGTAGACAAGAAGGAGGTGACAGAAAGAACAGGAGCAAGGCAGAAACAGAGAGAGTGATAGAAAGGAGGGAATTCCCAGCACAGAATTTCCAGAAGGTGGGATGATAATTTATACTGATAGGCTCCTGGCTTTCCCATGGGAGAAGAATCCTAGTTCATAGAAAGGAAAGATAGGGTTTTCTTGCCCAAAGTTTGTCGTTGTCATTGTTTTCCTAGGTTCTTGCCTTTATCCTATTTTTTGTTTGTATTTTAAAGGCATGTCAGGTTCTGTACCTTATGTATTTTTTTTAAAGAATGTTCATTTAAAATGTTCACACAAGAACACACACATAATACACAAATAAGCACACTGACAGCAAAAAGCAGAAATGACAAATAGTGCATTAGATGTAAAAAAAAAATATATATATATATATATATAAAAATAAATAAATAAAATTAAAGCACACGAGTGCTTATTCCATTATGCTCGTAATAAAAACAAATTTTAAAAAACAAAAGAAAATAAATCTTATCATGCTTTGCTTGTGGAAAAACAGGGCTGAAGGCATGCAGTGTCCATAGTTTATTTCTAAAGGCTCTTTCTTTCAGTAGTGGTTTTCAAGCTGTTTTTCCCTTTGTTAGGGGCAGTGAATGAATGAACGAACACAGCCGCTGCAATACTGGTGTCGTGGCTTTTTCTCGAAGGAGGGTAGGTGTAGGGGCAGAAGATATAGTGTGATAATGTACATCCATGCTCTAGAGGTAACGCGCCAACCTAGAAAGTAAAAAGTCCGGGCCGGAGTGTGCGGTGGTTCCAACCCCGTTTGGGCCCAAATTTTTTCCCCCATCCATTAGACCAGAGTGGTGGTCTGGGTGCTAGTCTCTCAGATGAGACGGTAAACCGAGGTCCCGTGTGTTACACATAATCATTTAGCGCTCTCGAAAGAACCCACGGCAACAAAGAGAGTTGTCCTTGGTCAAATTCTGTAGAAAAACAACAACCCTGATAGGGAAACAAGTACAGTTGTAGACAGGAAAAGAAAAAATGGGTGGCGCTACTTTTGTGGCGACATATTCTCTCCGAAGAGAGCAGCCCTGTCCCGACACAGCTCGACGTCGTAATTTGCGACGAACTGCGTTAGCCTCCCCCCCCCCCCCCCCCCCCCCCCCCCATTTAAAAAAAAAGCAAAAAACAACAACAACATATCTTTAATCAATGTAAGCTCAATATAATGCACCACTTCAGCATTTTAGAAGCTCCTCATGCATTTTTGTCAACTTTCTGACTTCAGTTCCAAGTTGTGAGAAAGAGAGAGAGAGAGAGAGAGAAGAGAGAGAGAGAGAGAGAGAGAGAGAGAGAGAGAGAGAGAGAAGAAGAGACAGACAGACAGACAGACAGACAGACAGACAGACAGACAGACAGACAGACAGACAGACAGACAGAGACAAGACACACACAGACAGCAGACAGGCAGGCAGGCAGCAGACGGACGAACAGACAGACAGGCAGAGACCAGAAGCAGAGAAACACACACACACACACCACAACACACAACACACACACACACACACACACACACACCACACAACACACACACACACACACACACAGATAGGCAGTGAGAGACACACACACACATAGACAGATAGGCAGAGACAGGCAGACAGGCAGGCAAACAAACAAGCAGAAAACAGACTAGACACACAAGAGAGGCAGACACACAGACACACTAGACAGTCATGGCAAAAAATGAAAACCTCATGCTAGTGGTGGTGAAGGTAAGAGTAATAACAACAAGAAGCTGTGTGTTGCAAAGACAGAAAGGATTCTTCAGTATTGATCCCCCACCCCACCCCACCCTCCACCCCACCACCACCACCACCACCCCGTGTCGACACCTGACAGTGATGCAGACAATAATGAGCAACAAGTGCCTCTCTCTCTCTCTCCTGTCTTTTTCTTTCTTTCTTTCTTCTCTCTTTGAAACTTCTCCCCTTTATATTATCCCCCACTTCTTGCAGTATGCACATAATGAGGTGCGGCGTCAACATGCACGTGCGCTCACACTGTCATTGTTATCATACACGTGCGCATGCATGCATGCACGCATGCGGGCACGCGCCCATGCTGCCTGCGAATGCCGCCACCAGTTCACGAGCACACACTGATCCGGCCAAACATCTTGCGTGCATGTTTAAAACCTGTTCCATTTTCGTTAGAGTAGGCCATTGTGTGCCGGTGGGAAGGGATGACAGACATTTACAAAAACTGGATACATAGTACGGGAATGGGTGTAAAGAAGAAAGAAAAAAAAAGCACATGGATGCTTGTTCCATTGTCCTCAAAATTAAAAAAATAAAAGATGAATAAATAAAATAAATAAATAAAATTAAATGCTTAATGAGATGTAAGCACGCACACAGAGAGACACAGACATGCAGAGAGATATACAAACACACACATACACAGAAGACACAAGCAGCACAACAGCACACACACACACCACACACACACACACACACAACACACACACACACACACAAGATTCCAAATTTAATTCCTTTCCCCCATTTTCAACAGAGAAAAAGAAACTTACAGCAATATACCCAAAAATAATATCAATATTAACAGGAACTGAAAAGTAACAGCTCATCGCAAAATGATTTACAAAACAACATTAAAGACTCGAGACCTTTTCTTTTTAAGTATAGGGATTCCTTGAAAAACACAAACTACTCTTGTGAAAGACAACTAATGAAATTTCAAGAAATACCTGTAAATCTTATGAATTTTCAGAGACAGGAAAACTTTTCGAGATTTACATTTCATCAGCGTGTACACACAATTATTAACTGGACATGAGTTGAAAAAAATGCTGAGGAATAAAATCTTGTAGTAAATGTTTAAAGTGGGGATAATCTATGATAAAAATAAAATTCATCTCCTAAAACAGACGTACTGCATTTTGAACATACTCTTTCTTCCTGGAGTATGTTATGGAAACGTGTGTCACCTCACTAGGAAGCTTGCGACAACTGCAACGAAATTTCCTAACAGTGTAAACATTATATATTATCTGATAGACAAGAATTATATTTTTCCTACACCCAAGTCGGTTTTATAGTGGGGGGGGGGTATAACAAAGGCATCTACGATCATCTCACAGCTCAGTTCTCCATTCATTAACAAAATTATTCATTAAGAAGGCTTTGATATCGAGATGCTTTTGCGTCTGGTGGCAGTGTGGTCGAATGCAAGTGCTTTGATTTGGGGTTGTTTTTTTGTTGTTGTTTTTTTGCAAGATATAGCGCTATATAAATTCATTGTTGTATTATTATATGTGAAGTGGTAGAATTAATGCTTGAACAAAGTTGTCTCGCCCACAACAGACAAAATAATCCGCTTTGTACTAGTACTGTCCTATACTATAGATACCAGTGCTATTATCAGACTGACTGAGGATGCAGGTCGTTGACACGCTGTCTGGGTCTTCCTCTGGTCTTGCAGCTGCTACACGTGTACATTTATTTACGTGACAAATCCCCGTTAACGACCGACACTGACGATAATGGCGATTAGCGCGATAGCTGACGACAATGTTATCGCTGTTATCGCCATGAATATAGGTTACCAAAACGGTCACTTTCAGCGGAATGGTGTTTGCATTGAGTATGATATTTTTTTTTAATGGTAGGTTTAGAGAGAAAGAAATGTTGTAACTGAGAGTTTGATTGTGTGTCATCCCCCGTGGTACATAACTTCACGTACAGAGACGCAAAAACAGCAAGAAAAAAAGATAAACGTGTTAATTAAGAGGGGATGAAGTTTTTCAATCACAAAAAACAACAACAACAACAACAGTAACAACAACAACGACGACAACAAAGAGAGAAAAGTAGTAAAGAAAAAAAAAGTCTTATCATCTTTTCTCTCTCTTTTTTTTTTTGGTTTTGAACTAGATACAAGTGTGGAGAGGAAAATGGAAACACAAGGTCGTTAAAAGGGGCAAAACTTAACAAGCAATAATTCTTTGTTTTAACATGGGAGAAAATTTGTAATCCTCTCTCTCTCTCTCTCTCTCTCTCTCTCTCTCTCTCTCTCTCTCTCTCTCTCTCTCTCTCTCTCTCTCTCTCTCTCTCTCTCTCTCTCTCTCTCTCTCCCTCTCTCTCTCTCTCTCTTTGTTCCCTTTATTTAGTTCTGTCGGCACTGTGGTTCACGTTTCAGATGATGTAGCATGTGGAAATAAAGATAAATAAAATCTGATATCGTTAACAGCACACTCCATGGAGAGAGGGCTGGAAAATGTTTTATAGTCTATCCAGACCCTTCCCTCACTCTCCGCTTTTTCTTTTTTTTTTTTTTGCTACGCTTGTTTGGGTTTTTGTCTCATTTCTTTGTTTGTTTGGGGGGGGGTGTCTTTGTTTTATTGTTTGTTGTTGTTGTTGTTTTCGAAGGGGGTGTATTAATTGTTGGGGGTCTTCTGCATGTATTTATAACAGCTTGCCCTCCATACTTACTTACCCAGGCTTTGCATTCTAGAGCCTAGAGCGCAACTCCATATTTTTAGAGTCTGACGGATGCATTTACTATATTTGTCGTTACCTCTTTGTATTATTTCTTTGATTTTCTTCTCTTCAGGTTTTTTTTGTTCATTTATTCGAATTTTCTTGTCTTTCCCTTTCTATCCAACATTTCACACCATACTATTTTTTCGTTGATATACACACAACATCTGATCTATGTGCTCTTAAAGGGTGCGCACTTTCACATGCGCGCGCAGGCATGTATGCACACACACACACAATACATACATACACACACACACACACACACACACACACACACACACACACACACACACACACACACACACACACACAACACACACACACACACACACACACACACACACACCACACACACACACACACACACACAAACAAACAAACAAACAAACAAACTCACCACACGATAGAGAATGAGAGAGACAGAGATAGAGACAGAGAGGGAGAGAGGGGGGGGGAGTGAGGGGATCTGAACCCTTCACACATCAGTTGGTCTCTTCAGGTGAAAAACGTAAGTGCAGAGATCTTACACAGTACTGGCTGCATAATCATACACACACACTACACATAACAACATCACACACACACACACACACACACACACACACACAACAACACACACACACACACACACACACACACACACACACACACACACACACACACACCACACACACACACACAACACACACACACTATACACACACTACAACACACTTATACACACACACACTTATACACACTACACACAACACACACACACACACACACACACACACACACACACACACACACACACACACACACACACACACACACACACACACACACACACACGGATGACACAGTACAGGTACACCTGAAGGCCCCTCAGGCTTATCCCGTGCCCCCTTGACCCACATTGGGCCGTCAACTCGCCTGTCACCGCTTGTCACATCCACCCCCCCCCCCCCCCCTCTCCCTCCGGCCTGCCCCCTCCCCCCTCTCCCCATCCAACCCCCTCGACTTTTCTTACCTGCCCAGGGGGCATTGCTGCGTGTGTGTGTGGGGGGGGGAAGGTGTGTGTGTGTTTGTGTGTGTGTTTGTGTGTGTGTGTATGTGTGGTGTGTGTGTGTGTGTGTGTGTGTGTGTGTGTGTGTGTGTGTGTGTGTGTGTGTGTGTGTGTGTGTGTGTGTTGTGTATGTGTGTGATGTGTGTTGTGTGTTGTGTGTGTGTGTGGAGGGCTCAGGAGGGGGGGGGAGATGTAATGAATGAACTATTTGTCTGCATTTCTGTGTGTATTCATTGCGGGAAGGGGGGGCGGGGGTCGGGGGGATCTGTGTGTGTGTGTGTGTATGTGTGTGTGTTTGTGTGTATGTGTGTGTGTGCATGGGTGGGGGGAGGTAAGTCTGTGTTTGTCTGCCTGCCTATCTCTCTGTCTGTCTGACTATCTGTCCGTCTGCCTGTCTCTCCGTCTATCTGCCTGTCTGTCTGTCTGCCTGTCTGCCTGTCTGTCTGTAATAAAGCACCCAACTGCATGGAATCAGAAAAGTTGGTAAAGTGAACCCCATCCCCACCCCCGACCCCCCATAAAAAGGTTTTAAAAAAATGTTATCGGTAAGAAATGACTATTTTGTATGAAACTCTTTCTCAGAGAGGTAGCCAGAGCTCAGTGGAGAGATGATGACCAGCAACGTTGTGTGGATGGATGACTGCTGTGTATATATACAGTGCTGCATTTGTAAGACTGAATCTGATGACTGAACATTGGTAATCACTTGCTTTGGGCAGCTATAATTATCATAATGAGCAGCAGTAGGCCTACGTAGGAAAGAAGAAAGGCGCAGTCAAATGGATCTGGTAGTATCTGGAAACATTGGAGTGTCATCAATTCTGCTGGTGCAGAATTCTGTAGACAACAGATTGAGTATATATATATATATATATATATATATATATATATATATATATATATATATATATATATATATATATATATATATATATATAATATCTTATTTGCCGCCTAACAGCTGCCACCCTCCATCAGTTTTTAAAGGTCTCATCTTTAACGTAGGAGTAAGGCTGCGAATGCTCTGCAGTGAAGATGGCGACCTACATAAAAGAATAGAGGAATATACCAGATATTTCACAATGGCTGGCTGGAATTACAACCTGGCTAAAAGAGAGCTAGAGAAGGGAGCAAACAGAGATAGGAAAGCTTTAATTCACAAACAAAAACAAAAACCTCAGAAAAAAATAGCATGGGTTACTAAGTACGACCCAAGGTACCCATCTAAATCAGAAATCATAAGAAAAAACCTCAACCTCCTTTATACTAATCCTCAAAATAGAACAATTTTTCCTAAGAGACAAATAATAGCTGCAGATAGACGTAGAAGAAACCTGGGTGAGATATACAAGCCCACAGTCCCCACCAGAATCACCCAACAAGGACATGGGACCAAGCAGGGATTTTTTAAATGTAATGCCAA
>CM060320.1:19807112-19814502 GCA_030674155.1 Stramonita haemastoma
GGCTCCCTGGCTGCTTTACCTACCTTCCCTTTATTTACAGGCAATGTCACAAGGTTACAGCTATCTCATCACTCTCTGCCCAAACTGGGCCTGGACACGTGGACAGTGGGAAAGTCCATTACTAGCCCCATCTCCTAAGCCCATCCCCTAACCCACCCCCACCCCATCCCACTCTCAGCCCCACCCCACCCCCTTCTTGCAGTTATTGCAAGTGTGAAAAAGGGCGTGGGACAGTAGGAAAGTCCATCTCATGGACAGTGGGAAAGTCCATCTCGTGGAGAGTGGGAAAGTCCATCTCACCCCATCCCCTAGGCCCATCTCTAGCCTACCCCCACACCATCTCACTCCCACCCCCACCTCCACCCCACCCCCTTCTTGCAGTTATTATATTGCAAGTGTTGAAAAAGGCGGAGTTATTAGTAGACAGAGAGTCAGTGGACCTGACTGCTGAAGGGTTGTTGACCCCTAAGAGGGGAGGGGAGGGGGGTGGAGGGAGGGACAAGGAAGAGGGATTAGGGGAAAAGACATTTTAGGCTATGTGTGTGTGTGTATGTGTGTCTGTGTATGTGTGTGTGTGTGTGTACATATCTGTGTGTGAGTGAGTGAGTGTGTGTGTGTGTGTTTGTGTGTGTATGTGTGTGTGTGCCCACGTGCGCCTGTGTGTGTATGTCTGTGTCTGTGTGTGTGTGTGTGTGTGTGTGTGCGTGTGTGTATGTGTCTAAGTGTGTGTGTGTCTGTCTGTCTGTCTGTCTGTGCCCTATAGCAAAGTGGAGGGCGACTTAACTGAGGTGATCTATCATCGTCTATCTGTCAGAAGACAGGGCATAAAAAACCTGGCTACAGCCCATCTCCCCACCTCCCACCCCCACCTCCCATCCCCCTTGCCCCTCCTCCTCCTCCTCCTCCCCCTAAGGAGACCGGTCAGTTGCCCTTCTGCTCCCATTTAGCCTTCAAGGGTCCACAATCAGGGGTCCTTTCCTCCACTTGTTGCCCTTTCAGCCCCCCTTGACCTCTACCAACACAGACAGAGGCAAGCCATAGGAGGAGGGGCCAGTCAGGGTTTGTGAAGAAATCTGCACAGATAAAAAGTGGTCAAGATGTGTGTGTGTGTGTTGGAGTGTATGTGTGTGGAGAGGGTGAGGGTATATATATGATGGTCAGTGATTTTGCTGGATTTTTTATAGTGCCCCTTTTTTGTGGTCCCCTTCTCTTTGTTTTCTTCTGTGTGTGTGTGTGTGTGTGTGTGTGTGTGTGTGTGTGTGTGTGTGTGTGTGTGTGTGTGTGTGTGTGTGTGTGTGTGTGTTTCTCTCTCTCTTCTCTCTCTCTCTCTCTCTCTCTCTCTCTCTCTCTCTCTCTCTCTCTCTCTCTCTCTCTCTCTCTCTCTGCTGCCATGTCTTACCACATTATTAAAAATACATTGAGCTGTTTAATTGTGGTTTGCTTGGTTTTTGTGATTATTAAATATTCTGTTGGAGAGAGAGGGGGGGGGGAGAGAGAGCCAGAGAGAGGGGTCAACTATTATACACTGCGCATTGTATATGTTCATATTGACGGAGCTCCGATGCAAAAAGTAATATAATCTATATTCTGATCAATTTCATGCTATGAAGAATACTAGTCTAGTAAGTGCTGGAACCAGCAGGACAATCTCACCCTTTTTTGTTCTTGTTACTTCGCAGATAATGGCCAACCATCAAATCATCAAGGGTGAGGAAAAGGATAATGATCACCCAGATTGTTTTTCTTTTGTCTGTCAACCCTTGTCCATAGAAAAACATAGTTGCTGAGTGTTCTTTGCTTAAAATACCCTACAGGTTACCCGGATTGTAATAAAAATACTCTGTCTCACTCATCACACCTGACAAACACTGTGAGACCAGAGGTACACACTGGATGAGAAGTTTGCATGTGGGGCAATGTTCAAATACCTCGACATATAATATATCGGCAGCCAGAGTCTGACCTAAGACGATTCCCCTTCCTTTAAACAGAATACACGTTGCTATGCTAAGAGTTTTCCAAGGGTGAAGAAAATCTTTAAAAAATAAATAAATAAACAACAAAACAAAACAACTCATAACCTTTTCTCCAAAGTCGGAATAGGATTACCTAATTGTTGGGGGAAAAACGGTCGCATATACAAAAAAATCAATGATCACCATTGGTAAACCTTGGAGCTCAAGCGGAGGAAGAAAAACAAAACTATCCAAGCATAGCAACAGTATTTTCAATGTAGACCTTGACTTGTTGCTGACACCACCAACTGACCAGGCTTTGGGACCTGAGCTGGCAGACCAACATGAAATAAATACCTTTGATTTCCGCATCATTGAACCATTCAACGATGTCACTACAATGAGCAGCCTTCACCTCCACCTTCACCTTATCTAGTAGACCGTTGGGGCACTACTAAGATTTTGCAACCAGCTTCCTCCCCTTCTCGATGTTCTCAGCATTCCTCAGAATGTCATCCCTCTCAAGGCCAGTCCACTGGTTGATGTTGTCTTTCCATCGTTTTCTCTGTCTCATAGTCTCCCTTCTTTTCCTGTTCTCTGTAGGATAGTCTTGGCCAAACCAGATGTTCATGTGACCTGCCCATGCCACTTCAATTAAACGTGGTTTGTTTTTTTCAGTTAAGAAAGGAACTCTTCAGACGGCTCTATGGCGTTTTTAATTCTGGCTTTCACTTCTTCATTAGTGACGTGATCTCTGTGTGAGGTAACAAGAAGTTTGCAGAAGCATCTCATCTCTCATCTCCACTGTATCCTTCTTTCAATGTGTGCTTTTACGGTCCACGTTTTATATGCGTACAAAAAAGTTATAGAGACTTGATCAGTGAACACATCAGTCTGATCTTAAAGCTGTTGGCGAGGTTCTTGTTGTTCAGAAAACTTTCAGTATGGTCATTGTAGCGCAAAGTAAACAAATTAATAAACAAATGAATACACAAAAGAATGCAAAATGACATTGCAAGAAAGTAGTGAATCATTAAAAAAGGTTTGCAAGAAAACAGTGACTCATCAGAAAGTTTCTCTGGCTAGATGACCCCCATGTGTGGAGTGTGCCATCAGTGCTGAGAGGCAGGCAGGCAGGCAGGCAGGCAGGCAGGCAGGCAGACAGGAAGGAAGGCAGGCAGGCAGGCAGGCAGGCAGAGAGACAGGCAGGCAGGCAGGCAAACAGGCAGGCAGGCAGGCAGGCAGGTGGGCAGACAGGCAGGCAGAGAGACAGGCAGGCAGGCAGGCAGGCAGAGAGACAGGCAGGCAGGCAGGCAGGCAGACAGGCAGACAGGCAGGCAGGCAGGCAGGCAGAGAGACAGGCAGGCAGGCAGAGAGACAGGCAGGCAGGCAGGCAAACAGGCAGGCAGGCAGGTGGGCAGACAGGCAGGCAGAGAGACAGGCAGGCAGGCAGGCAGGCAGGCAGAGAGACAGGCAGGCAGGCAGGCAGGCAGGCAGAGAGACAGGCAGGAAGGAAGGCAGGCAGACAGGCAGGCAGGCAGGCAGGCAGGCAGAGAGACAGGCAGGCAGGCAGAGAGACAGGCAGGCAGGCAGGCAGGCAGAGAGACAGGCAGGCAGGCAGACAGGCAGGCAGACAGGCAGGCTGTGGAGATGGGCAGTTAGTCCAGCAGTGGTGAAGGGCAGACACACAGAAACATAAAATCGCGCTGACACGACCAAGGCCGGGGGTCAAGGGTCCTGTGCTAGACCTTGCCTTTTTACAGCCCCTGACATCAGTCACACTTTGACGTCGGTTCAATAAAAGTCCACACTGAGCAGGATCTAAAAATGCCATGGGAAATAAAACAACTCTCACCCGATGTCCACTAAATCAATCTTCATTACATCTGACCGGAAGGAGCAGTTTGGGATGTGCTTCTCTTCTGGACTTTGCCGTGAGTGATACAGATAGGTGTTTAACGTGAATAATTGGTCTTCCGGAATGGATGGACACATCGTTATACAGGATTACTGTTTATGCAGATAAATATGACGAGAGAGAGAGAGGAGAGAGAGAGAGAGAGAGAGAGAGAGAGAGAGGAGAGAGAGAGGAGAGAGAGAGAGAGAGAGAGAGAGAGAGAGAGAGAGAGAGAGAGAGAATTACCTGTATTTCGTCAAGTCTTGAACCAGTGGTTTCAAAATGAGACACATTATCCATCCATTCAGCCCCATCTTTATTGGGCTGTACACTTAAACATAGGCAACATGCCTTTACCAGTGCTGTAGATTATGTGATGTCTGTCACACGGATTATGTGCCACACGTGGTGCAATATACAACATTATGAAACGAATTGTTCTAAGGAACAACACCTTGGCACAGTGACCACTGAACACATTCTTTTTCATCGCCCTATCTTGACTTCATTATACAAAAATTCTGGAATCATAGATCTGAAAAGGGGAATCTGAGTTTACTCACTCGTAGACCACAAATTGTTGATATTGCCAAAGTTTACCCTTGGTCTGCTTTTAATGTTCTGCTAGAGGTTTCCTTTTGAATTTACTTGTTATAATTGTTGGGTTTGTTTCAGTTACTTTTAATTCTTCTTTAAGTCCAGCATCACCAAGAGTGAACAGACTTTAATGAAAAACAAACCACTGACCTTTTTTTTTTTAAACAAAGGACGATTGCTACACGACTTCCAAAAAAGTCTACTCTTGATGGACATGAAAGTCCGTCCTTTGGATGAGCTAGAAACCGAGGCCGGAGTGCTATCCACCAGACACGTTAAAACCAGGTCTTCCTTTCGGAAGAATAGGCATTCCTTTTGGTAAAAATGGACGACAAATTAAAAGAAAAAAAAACAGGCACACTGGTGTCATGTTTAGACATCATCCCCGAAATCGGAATGCGGCTACCTTATTAGTGGGCAAAAATAGTACCATATGCAAAATTCTCACCACAGATGAACTTCTGAGGATAAGCCTAGGAACGATAAAATGTCCCCCTCCCCCTCCTCCCAAAACACACATACACAAGCACAAAATACACACACACACACACAACACACACCACACACACACACACACACACACACACATTAAATAACCAACCAAACAAGTCCTTCTCCTTCAGATGAGCTATAAACCGAGTTCTGTGTGCGAACGCAGGCAGGATATCCTACACACACGTTAAAACCCGTTCCGCTTTTCGGAAGAGTAGACCATTGTGTGCCAGCGGGAACGGGTGACAAAATTTACACAACTGCATACACACGAAGAGTGGATGTAAAAATGCACATGAGTGCTTATCCCATTATCCTCGCAATAAAAGAATGAATAAAATAAATTATAAAAAAATAAACCAACCAACAAACAACCCCAAAAACACCGGAAGCTATACTTCTCCAAGTGTATGGTCTGTGGTCAAATATTGTGGAGATGCACGTATGTGTTACCGTCTGTGTGTATGTAATCTATTCAGAGAATACTTACTGATTCTGTCAACATTATTATTTTTTATTTATTTATTTAACTATTTATATTCTTTTATACCGAGGATAATGGAATAAGCTAGCACTCATGTGCTTTTTTTTACATCCAGTCCCCGTATGTATGCAGTTTTGTAAATGTCATCTGTTCCCACCGGCACACAATGGCCTACTCTTACGAAAAGCGGAACACGATTTAACGTGTGCGCAATATGTTTATCATAGGGCAAAGTATCAACAAAAAATATGTTAGGCTAAGCCAACTTCTCACACCAGTAAAGAAATAAGTTCGTGTTTGTTTTCTTTTTCAGTAGACAAATGCGTTTTTTTTCTTTTCTTTTCTCAGTTACAGCTTGGAGATGGGATTTTGCATATGCGACTTTTCCTTTTTCACCCATTATTAAGGTAGCCGCATTCTGACGTCGGGGATGGTATCTAAACACGGCACCTGTGTGCGTGTTTTTATTCAGTTCTGTCCTCCATCCCTACTGGCACACAATGGCCTACTCTTCCCAGAGGCGGAGCGGGTTTTTCTTTTTACGTGTGAGCAAGATGTTCTGTGTAGATGCACGTAGACCTTAATTTATTGACTCATCTCAAAGACTTTTGTGGGAGTTGAGTCAGTACTGATGTTAACTCCGGAGTAGGCTAAAATTCCCTTTTAAAAAAAAAAAAAAAAAGGGGGTGGGGGGAGGGGGTGCATCCGTTGTGGCTCAAATCCCGGCCGTCTGATCACGAGCGCAACGCTCTACCCCCCCCCCCCCCCTCCCTCCCTCCCCACACACACACACATGTAATCGAACAGTCCATCGAACTTATAAGCTAAACTCTTTGGTAGAGAAGACGCTTTACTGGTCCAACTTTTTTTTTTTTTTTTTTTTTTTACATTTCTTGTTTTGACTTTCGTTTTGTTTTGAGTGTGCAGATTTTGAACTGCATACACACCTTATGAATACAGGGGCGGTGTTTGTTCCATCTTCAATGTCAAATTATGGGCACATTACTGAATCCCTACAACTGGCATAGGTCAATATAGTATACCACTTAGTTTACCACTCTAAGTTTATATGCGTGAAATGTATCGCCGAAACTGGAGTGTTGACAACTGTCTTTATGGTGAGCAAACGCGGTTGCATGTATACGCAAATAGATCTATAGGTGAACATCGGAGCTCTAGTCGAAAAAACAAAACCAAACCAAGAAACAAAAAAATCCCCCAAACTTGAGCCTACTAGCAGGCAAGTTAGGTATCTCTGTAATCCCTTGCCTCTTTGCAATGTTGCAGACGTGAACTATACACACGTCTTGTTAGCATTCAGGTGGTAATGATGAAGCACAAAACTGATCAAAGTAGTTATCCATGTGGCATTTATGGCAAAGCTTAGCAAGCTAATGGGGCGCGCGCGCACGCACGCACACACACACACACACACACACACACACACACACACACACACACACACACACACACACACACACACACACACACAAACACACACACACACACCCATACACAAACACACACTAACACACAGGTACACACGTACAACCACATACACACACGACAACACACACACACACACACACACACACACACACACACACACACACACACACACACACACACACACACACACACACACAAAATTACACAGCAATATAGATACATATATATAGATTACATGATGTATATATATTATATATATAAAAACATCTATAGATATGATATTAGGTGTGTCATAAAACTGACTAGTTTTGGACGCGCCAGTAAACCTCATGGGGTTTTCTTCTCTCTTTCTCTTTTATCTAGAAGTGTGTGGTGGTGAGGGGTGGAGGTAGGGGGATGGGGGTGGGGTGGGGGGGGGTGAGGGTGCAGGGGCATAGTTGTCGAGCCTTGCCCACAGGGAGCTAGCTGTCGAGACGTGCACGCCGAGTCGCATCGTCTGTCACTCTCATAGAGTGT
>CM060320.1:19814602-19817102 GCA_030674155.1 Stramonita haemastoma
CCCCGAAAAAAGGGGAGGGGGGGGAAAGTGGAAGGAAGGAAAAGAAAAGGGAGGGGAGAATAAAGACGGAGGAGGGGGTGGGGGGATGGAGGGAGGATGGGGGGGAATGATTTTTTTAGGGGAAGGTTGGGGGGAGTGGGGGGAGGGGGAGAGATAGAAGAGAAAAGACAGAAGGGAAAGAAGGGGGGGCGGGGAAAAAAAAAACAAAAAAAAAAAAAAAAAAAAAAAAAAAGGGGGAAGGGGGGGGGGGGAGGGGGGAGGAGGGGAGGGGGGGGGAAAGGTAGGGGAGTGGGAGAGATGGGAAAGAGGGAGGGGAAGGGAAGGAAAAGGGAACGGGAGGGGGGTGGGGGAGAGGTTAAAAGGAAAAGGGTAGGAGGGGTGTTGGGGGGGGGGGGGGGGGGGTGGGTGGTGGGGGGGGTGGTTAGGTGGGGGAAAAAGGAGGTGGGAAAAAGGGAGGAGGGGGGGGGGGGGGGGTGGGGGGGGAAAAGGGGAGGTGAGAAATTGGGAGAAGGGGAAAAGAGGTAAGGAGGGGGAAAAGGGGAGAGGGAGAAGAGAGAAAAGAGAGAGGGGAAGAGAGAGGAGAGAGAGAGAAGAGAGAAGAGGAACAAAACCGGGAGGGAAAAGAAGGAAAGGGGTAGAGGGAGATTTCCCGAAGGGAGAAAGAAAAGGGAGGGGGGGGAGGGAAGGAAATAAAAAGGAAAACCCCCGGTAAGGGAGTGAAAGTGAAGGGGGGGGGGGGGGGGGGGTGGGGGGGGGGGGGGAAAGGGGGAGGGGGGGTGGGGGGGGGGGGGGGAAAGGAGCATGAAACCAAACCCCTTTTTTTGCGTCGTACCTATGTAATGCCTTAGCCCCGGCTAAAAGCAGGGGACCCTCTTCTTTCTTTCTCTCTCTCTCTCCCTCTCCAGCTCCCCTCCTCCTATACTCTCCCTGGTTCCCTGGAAGGAATTGGTCTCGACATTTCTTTCTCCGCAGCCCTTGGTGGCGTGATGAGGTTTGTCTGGCTAGCCTGGCGAACTTGCCTCCTCACCACCACCAACCTTACCACTTCACCCCTACTTCTGGCTCATTCCCACCCACCCCTACCCCAGTACCTACTTTCACCCCCCCACCCCCCCCACCCTTTCTGCGACCCCTATTTCATCACCCCCCTTGTATGGCAAGGCAAGAGAGAGAGAGAGAGAGAGAGAGAGAGAGAGAGAGGCCACTTTTGAAGAATGTTTGCCGAAACCTCAAGCTCTACCCTGGGTACTACAGAGAGGTCTGTCTGTCTGTGTGTCTAGCTGTCTGTGTGTCTGTCTGGCTGGCTGGCTGTACAGCAGGCGGGTTGTTGCCGAGCCCCTATGCTATGCGGCAAACTCCACCTCAGCTGACCTGCGCTACTGCCCCACTTTAGGCTAGTTGAGGACTACAGTTACTAAACTATCGTCTGCCCTCACTTCCCCATAGGCCCAGTCATAACTGCACTACTCGCGCAGACTAGACTACAGTACAAGCAAGTAAGGAGAGGCCAACCTGATAGGACGAAGAGGGGGGGAAAGGTGAGAGAAGCTGTATGGGGGAAAAGGTGACCAGAGGTCAAGCGATGAGCGCTGGCCGCTTGCGCGGTCAGTGACTGGGCCAGGCAAGTGTTATGTAAACAAGAGTTGTGCAGTTCGTTATAACACCTTTAAGAGTGAGGGAGGAGGGGTGATGGGTCGAGAGGGCAAGGAAAGAAGGAAGGAATGAGAGAGGAAAGCGAGGAGAGGCGGACTGACTGACTGACTGTACATGGGTACAGTGTCTGTGTGTGTGTGTGAGCGCGCGGCGGATCTATCTCACTGTCTGTCTCTCTTGCTCTCTCTCTCTCTCTCCCTCTGCCCGCGGCCGCGGCTCGCTAGTCGCCGTCAACCCCGCCTGCCCTGGCTATTGGCCCAAAAATAGTAACAACGCCCAGGCCTTGCGCGAGGAGAGGCTGGAGGGGGGGAAAAGGGGTGGGGACTTGAAGACACCATCGACTGCTTAATGGTGTCTGCTACCCACTGACGGGGAAGACGACGTATGGAGTTTAGGGTTTGGGGAATCAAACAGAAAAACAGCACATCCAAACAATGCTTTCCTCCTCCCTTCCCTTTCCTCCTCTCCCTCACCTTAATGACCGCCCCAAACTGACTGTTTCGCGCGAGGAGCGTGCGTGCGTGAATCAGAAGAAGAAGCCAACTGTTACACACGCAATCGTGTGCTAATGTCCATAACGTTACACAACCTTTCACCCCCTCCAGGAAATAGACTGGGCCGGTCCGCGGGGTCACTTACTTTGCGCACACAGTACGGGCCACCACGCATCAGTTGACCGCAGCCAGTCAGGCCGCGCTGACGGTACGGCACGTAACTTGCTGTTTGTTTGCACAAGGATAGAGCGCCTGGTCTCTGATTGACTTCGATCTTTTGATTCGATCCGGCGTTTTGTGGAAAGGCCGACCCTTCACCCTGCACTTGACTCTCCACATGTGTGTGCGGCTTG
>CM060320.1:19824602-19859602 GCA_030674155.1 Stramonita haemastoma
GGGGGGGGGGGGGAGGACATTGAACTGCTGGCGTGTATAGAAAACTGACCACCAGTTGATTCAATTTGGAGCCAGCTGTGGCAATATAGCCTCTTCACAGGCCAAGTTACCAGACAAACAGTTCAGAGATAATGTGAGTGGAGAGTGAGGTGTCATGCGTTAAAGTTGCCTGGTGTATGAAAGATTATGCTCCTTTTATTATAATGTTAGTCTAAGCTTTCGAGGACGTGTTTATGATAGGAAAAGAATCCTGGCTTTACCTAGGTTTTTTTTCCACGGTCTTTGTCAATTCTGGGGTTTTTTTTTTTTTCATAAAATACTAGATAGGTCTAGAAAGGCGGGAGGGTGGGTTGGAAGGTGCTTTTGTTTTAGAATGAATTATAAACCTAAGTCCTTTACAAAATATCATCCAGGCAAAGGTTTGAAGCTCAAATTTGGGGAATGGAATTCTGTGGGAAATGTGTCCGAGCAGTCTTGTATATAAATAAATGTACATCAGTGAGAAGATGGCGGCTGAAGAAAGGCACAAGCAGAAGAAAGAGCAGCTCAAAAAGTATAACATTACATTTCCACCTCGTCGCTAAAATTACACAACCAGTTTTGCAGTTCATGAGAAAATGTGTACATGGATTCATTTTCATTAACTTCCCCCTTTTGAACCGCTGGTCGTGTTTTTGTTTGAGTTTTCTTGTTTTTATGGTTTTTGTGGGGTTTGTTGTTTTTGTGTGGGTTTTTTTTTTTGCCACCTGCGGCCTAGTTAGAACAATGACACTTGGACAGGTCGACTCTTAAACACCTCACTTCAAGTGGAGAGAGACGGGGAGAAGAAGATCTTGATTTTTTAATCACACTTGCCTGGGCACTGAATTCAGGTACCATGCAACCACCTAGCCCACTTCTATTACTGGTAGCTCCACAGAGAGAGAGAGAGAGCAGATGAATATTGAAGGACGTCATGTAAAGAGAGGAGGGGCCCCACTAGCAGAGGTGTGCGTGCAGCACGGGCTTAATGACTTGCTGCTCTGCCAGGCTACAGATGCCGCAGTCCTCTCTGGGACTTAGGGCAAGAAGGGACTGGGGGGTGGGGGGTTCTGTCACAGATAGCTTTAGACATGGAGAGTGCCGTCCGTTTGTTTTTTTGTTGTTTTGTTCGAAAAGAACGTTTTTTTGGTGGTGTTGTAGTTATTTGTTTGTTTGCTAATTGTTGCAAACATGTATGCTTGGTTTCTTTGTAAGAAAGATCGTCAGCATCTTTTTTTTTCTCTAACTGGAAGAAAGCCTTGATGCAAAATAGTACTGTCTTGTGTCTTAGTAGAAAAAAAGAACCACCACCAAAAAACCCAAGGTATAATAGTGAAACCACCCATCATCCATCCCCCATCTCCTTTTGTCTTCTCTACCCCCTCCTTCCCTCTCCATTCATTGTCTCTTCTGTCAGTTCCCCCCCCCCTTTTCCACTTCGCCTCTCCTTCCTCCCACCTCCCCCCCCCCTTCCCCCTTTTCGCCCAAAGACAGTAGTTGCTAGGCAGCGAGAGTGGTAGTCCTCATGCAGAGTGAAGGCATAAGGCCGCCAGAGAATTGTTGGTAGTGGCTTGCTTGCTTGCCCACTCTTGCCTTGCCTGGCCTTGCCTTGCCGTTGCCAGGTCTGGTGTCAGGAGCCCTGCATGCAGAGAAGGAACTCAGCAGAGGCCAGCCCCATCATCCCCATCAGCAGCCCCTGACTACTGCTACTGCAGCTTAGTAGACATCAGTGTGTTGTCAGTTGGTGTTGGTGAGGAGGATGGTGGTGATGATAACTGGTGTGGTGGTGGGGGTAGTGGTGGAGGAGGAGGAGGTTTGGCTTGCTTGCATGGGGGAGGGGGGTAGTGGTGGGGGAGCCATCTTGGTTCCCTGGATGGACATCATTGATTGGTGAAGCTGGCCCTCCGGCTACCGAGGGCATGTCTGCTCTCACATCCTCTCCCTCCCTCCTTCTCTTTCCCCTTCCCTCTTGCCCTCCCTCATCCTCTTCCTCAGTGTCCTCCCTCCTCTCTCCCTCTCTCTCTTGTGTCCAAGCCTCTTACTGCACTGGTACCATCACTATTTGCAGCCCCCCCCCCCCCTCTCCCCCCTCCTCCCCTTGCTATACTAGTCCTTCTCCTCTTCTTGGCTTTCCGTTTGGCTGTGACTTGCTTCCCTGTTCTCGTTCGTTCGTGCCGTGGGCATTTGCGTCATGGCCGTATTGATTTTTATTGGTCAGTAGCTGACACACCGACAACGCCCTAATGTCAGGCCACAGTAGCAGAATGGTAGACAGCCACTAAGCCGCCTGATGACTGCTGTGGTATGGCTGGTCATCGGCCCTGGTCACTTCTCTTTTACATCCTCCCTCGCCCAGCCAGCCTTCTTGACCAGTGGTCAAGCTATTGATCCGTGTTCAGTCCCCGCCCCTAACTAGCAGTAAGTGTGTAGTGCTTGACCAGTCAGTTTGACCTTTCTTTCCCCTTTTGCCTGTTTGCTTCTCTCTCTCTCTCTCTCTCTCTCTCTCTCTCTCTCTCTCTCCCTGGCTGCCTGTATAGATCCCGCCCATGACTGTGCTCTCTTTTTTTTCCTGTGTGGGTTTGCAAGCATTGCTGTGTGGGTAGGTTGTTCTGCCATTGTTATCCAGAAGTCACCTATCTAGGTTGACACTAGTTTTCTACGCACTCTGACCAGATGATACAGCATTTCACTGAATTGTACAAAGGTCCATGATCATTTAGATTAGCTGCTTTTACTTCATGGTATATTTATGTTGAATGCCCAGATCATGATATAGAATTGTTGAATTTGGTACAGACTAACTAAAGTCGCCTGATACCATTTGAGCTGAACACATCTTCAAGCAATAGTTTAAATTTTGAAGTTGATATGTCCTAACAAGTGACTCGTGCCTGTTCACTTGTTCCTGTGGTCTGATCATGGAGCCTACTGGGTGCATACAGATGAGATACTGTTCGTTGGTTGTATCAGTTTTCATTCCATAGATCCTCAACTAGGTTGAAAGTGTTTCATTTTACATGCCACCTCGTCTGGTTAATTAAGATTTCAAAGCTAAGTTAGAATAGTAAATATTGTTCCAGCGTAGAGTCCTTTCGGAATTTCTTACTAAAGGAAGGGAAAACTTCAAAACCAGAGTGGAAGGGGGGAAAAGGGAACTGTTATCTTTATGTGTGTGTGTTCTTGTCTTTGAAGCTTTGTCCCTTTTTTTCTGTCACGTGTTTAGATGTTGATGACCCTCTGCAGTCAGTGAAAAAGGCCTATTAATGTTTAAAGCAAACCTAGAGGAATGAATACCAATTTATTAGAAATTACAGAAACTGCTAAATCTACAACAACGAAAAAAATCATCGTAAAGCAATATTTTTCTCTTAATATTTCTTTTTTTTCCAGCTTTTGTTGTTGCCCTGAGCAGTTGACCAGCTAGTGCTTTAGAAGGAACAAGTTAAAACCCCGTTTAAACCGTTGAATGGTTGGCTCCATGCTATTTATTATATCTGCCATATCTAGGGTTGAGTTACCCAAGGCAGTGTTGATTTTTACAGTCCTGCCTGAGACGTGACAACAGTACATAGTAGGCTGAGCAAGCCTGTACAGCAAGAAACACGCTAATCACAATGCATTAACCTATTTACTGTGCAACATTCAAACCAGAATAATGACAGTGGCGAGACATCCCAAACTGCTCCGCGCGACGCTGCCAAGTGTCATATTGCACAGCTGGCCAGCAGATGTAGGTCACCGGCCGACTGCCGTGCTCAGCCAATGCAGGTCACGGGTCGTGCGCGTGAAGAGGGAGGGAGGGAGGGGGCCCGGTGAGGCAGGCAGGCGCTTTGTAGTGTCGTCAGTAGGCCAATGGACCCCACCTAGACTGACTGGGTCGCTGGATCACGGCCCTCCAGGTGTGGCCACTGATCAAAGGCAGTGGAGCATGCATACCCACGGCCAGCGCGTGGCCCCGCCCCTTTCGCCTGCCTACCTGCCTGCCTGCTACCTCCTGCTTTATCGGTCATTTGTGGTCAGGTCATTAGATGCGCTTGATTGCGTCAGCACTGGGGTTTTTCAAGTCCACCACGCCCATAGCATTAAAGCAGCTGATGGTGATGATGGTGCCACCCATACAGGCAGCACTCAGCTGTGACCATCCACGCTCTGAAAAATTAAGTGGTTGTAGTTCGGAGTGCTGGAAGTTGATTGCAAAGTCTTCATCGGTGCCCTCATGGTGCAAGGGACTAGTCTATAGGGGATAGGTGAAGGTGAAGTTTATCTGTTATTATCAGTTTTGCTAAAGTTTATCAATTGCAAGAACAATTACTTTGATACAAAAAGCTAGGCTTTTTTTTATTGTTGCCAACGTCCTATTCTCGAAACTCATTGAAAATATAGTTTTCATTATTATAATCCTTTTGGTTATAATTATCTATCTGCACAAAGCCCTAATCTTAGGTAGTAAACAGACCATCACTGTTAAACGTTAAAAAGATGCGCGCGCCTTGACTCCAGATAGGCTGTTCAATAAGCGCAACGGGAATCCTTAGAACCAAGCAGAAAACCACCAGAGAAAAAGGGGCCGAAAAAGTGAGAACTACACAACTGTGGGCTGCGTTCCTTGTATTGCTGAAGTGAAGTGAAGAGAAGAGGAGAGTAGCGTGTTGAGGGGAGGGAGTTCACAGCGGTCAGCCACGGCCTGGGCGTTTTAGAGGTCAACAGGTCAGGAAGGGGCAGACAACCCAGACAGCTGGGGCCTGTTACAGCACGCATGGTTGCGTCTGCCTTCCCCCGCTGTTTCCACTTTTTGCTCCCTGCGGCTTATGTAATGGGCAGGGGTCAGGAGAGGGGTCAGGGATGTTGTGGCTGGCTCACTGCCCGGCTTCCCCGGTCACTTCACTGTTTGCTTAGCGGGCAGAAAGGGGGAACTGGAGGCGTAGGAGGCGAGGTTAGTGACCCGGGATAGCGGAGGGAGGGTTTGTGCCACCCGTATGAGCACAGAATAATCATTCCACACTAGTATCTGCAAGACTGGAGTCTCCATATCATATATTTTTAAGGCTGTCATACGTTTGGGGTTTTGTTTGTTGTGATATGTGTGTGGTTTTTTTTTAGGTTTATTGTGTGTTTTTCTGGAGGGGAGAGGGAGGGAGGTTGCTTTGTTGTGTTTGTTTAGCCACGTAACTCAGTGAGTGAAATATTCAGATTCTAACTTCACTGAAACGGACAGAAAAAACACGGAAGAAAGGGAATTAAGAAACTTCGTAGTGGAAAATGACAGAAGCCAAGAAAATATAAGAAAGAACACCTAAGCACCAGAGTAAGATGATCCTGTTATTGCAGCTTGAACTGGAAATGTTTACTACATACACGTTAATGTTTACTAGACTATATTTAAACAAGTCTAGCAAAAATGCAAACATTTGCCCTGTGAGGAGAAAAGTCTGTTTTCTAATGGCAGATGAAAGTCTGTTATGTAATGGTAGACAGATGACTGTAACAAGTGGCACACGCACACACACACACACACACACACACACACACACACACACACACACACACACACACACACACAAATATATATATATATATATATATATATATATATATATATATATATATATATATATATATATTAAAAAAGTTTAAAAAGTTAAAGTCTGTCCCGAGCCATAAGGCTCATCAGGCCGGTGCTTATCCCGGTTTCTGTGGCGTTAAGCGACTGAGAGTCATAGACTCCCCCCTGGAAAGGACGCCAGTCTATCGCAGGGTTAACCCCCCAACACAAGGTTGGTACCCTTTTACACCTGGGTGGGGTGAGAAAATAGCCGTAAAGTGCCTTTTCCAAGGGCACAACGCCATAGCGGAATAGCTGGGATCGAACCCGCAACCTTTAGATTACGAGTACAACGCCCTAACCACTAGGCCACAGCGGCGGCTATATATATATATATATATATATATATATATATATATATATATATATATATATATATATATATATATATATATATATATATATATATATATCGTTGAAATGCAGCCAGTTGGTAAAAGAGTAGCCACCTGAGTGCGTTAATCCAGCATCTGATTTAACATGGCGGAGTAAAATGGAATAATTATGACGTGTGTTCATCTTTTTGTCAACTGATGAATCCATATCTGACGATAATTATGCAAGTGCTCTATTCGGTAATTTGCCAGAGTTGCCTCTGTGTTTTTTTTTTTTTTTAATTTCTGCTCTTGTTGCGTTTTTTCTTTAGATGTTCAGTTCACCCCCCCCCCCCCCCACACACACACACACACACACACACCTCCCACCCCTCTCTCTCTCTCTCTCTCTCTCTCTCTCTCTCCCATTCTCTGTGTTCAATTCCCCATCTCCCCAGCGTGAAGGCCCGTGATCAGTGTAGCAAGCCAATCTAGGGCCTCTTGACAACTCCTCTGCTCACGGCTCATCGAGCAGGCCGTCATCCGTGAGGTGGGGGGGTTGCGTGTTCAAAGGAGGCGCGCTGTTTGTGCAGGCTTCATTATTTAGCGGGCCGGCCACTGGTCGCTCCCTGGTGTCCCTGATGGCTCCTCCATCCTCCGCTCTTCTGTTGGTCAGTGTGTTCTCTATCATTCATAGGCCCCCCTAGCTGAGTCACTTTTCCCATTATTTCCATGTTCTTTTTTTTTAATAAGTTTTCTGGGACTGATCAGTTAGTGGTAGTAAAAAAAAAAAAAAAAATTTTAAAGCCAACAGCAGCAGCAGGGGTTGGTTGTAACGATGTTTTAGTACCGATGTAGTCCTGACGTCAGAGCATTAGTTGCTGAAGATGTGGTTAACGGCTTTTATTTCATCTCCTGGTGCGGCGGCAGCAGTGTGTGGGTGGTTTTTACAGAGTTGAGTACTAACAGAATAACGACGACAGCGACCACGGCTATGGTAGCAGTTACAGTGGCAGCAGCAGTAGCAAGCAGCTAGCGAACCTATGTGTGGTTAACTCAGTTCAGAACTGCTGTCCTGTCAGAAAGGCGTCTAATGCTGTCCTGTCAGACTAGTGTCTAATGCTGTCCTGTCAGACTAGTGTCTAATGCTGTCCTGTCAGACTAGTGTCTAATGCTGTCCTGTCAGACTAGTGTCTAATGCTGTCCTGTCAGACTAGTGTCTAATGCTGTCCTGTCAGACTAGTGTCTAATGCTGTCCTGTCAGACTAGTGTCTAATGCTGTCCTGTCAGACTAGTGTCTAATGCTGTCCTGTCAGACTAGTGTCTAATGATGTCCTGTCAGAATAGTGTCTAATGCTGTCCTATCAGAACAGTGTGTAATGGTCCTGTCAGAATAGCATCTAATGCTGTCCAGCCAGAATAGTATTTGGCACATGTATCTGCTCTAAGACAGCAGGAGGCGGGTTGTGTGTGGAGGGTTAATTAATGCAGAGCAGTGAATTGGCCATGGTCCCTAGCATTCTCCCTTATTACTCGCCGTGTGCTGTGTTGGTCAACGTGCGTCAGCCATAGGCTTAGTTTCTCTGTCTTTCTTCCTCATGTTTTACCTTTTGCCAACTGCAAGGAGCAGCGGTGAACAGAATGTTACCCCATGGCAGAACCAGTCTGTTTACAGAAAAAAACACAAATACACACCATAAAAACATATGCTGATGATTATAATTATAGACCCGACATGATCATCTGTCCTCTGTGTGAACCAGGCATTGTCCTTGTAGGTGATACGGCACAGACAGAGACGCCTGATCATGACACAACAGCAGAAAGATGGCTTGCTGCAGAAGCTGATAATCTGATCGTATACAGTTTTATCGTATATAGTTTTATAGTGGAAACAACCACACAAGCATTGGAAGTAGGTAGCTGCTACACGATTGTAGAATAATACTTGCAAGCCGATGCACAGAGAGAGAGAGACAGAGACAGAGACAGAGAGAGAGAGGGTAGACGCAGTAGCATATGTTTCTGCTGTCCAGAATCTGTGTAGTGAGATTGCTGCAGTAAAGGAGGCTGTTTGTTGACAGTGCATTATTCAGTGGGCGGCCAGTGTCCCTCGTGATAGCTCATCTTACTGCCCGCTGGTCAGTGTGCATCATTCATAGACCTAATCAGAGTCACCTTCCTTCCTGCCTGCCTTCTCCCCCGCCCCCTCAGCACGCATGCATCTACCACTCTGGTGACTATGGTCAGAACTAGCGGCTGTGCTCAGTGGATTCAGCAGAGCAGATCATTAGCAGTGCGTTACAGCAGTAGTACGTTACAGCAGTAGTACGTTACAGCAGTAGTACGTTACAGCAGTAGATCATTAGCAGTACGTTACAGCAGTAGTACGTTATAGCATATCATTAGTAATACGTTACAGCAGTAGTACGTTACAGCAGTATATCATTAGCAGTACTTGACAGTAGTAGGTAATTAACAGTACGTTACAGCAGTAGTACGTTACAGCAGTAGATCATTAGCAGTACGTTACAGCAGTAGTACGTTACAGCAGCAGATCATTAGCAGTACGTTACAGCAGTAGTACGTTACAGCACTAGTACCTTACAGCAGTAGATCATTACCAGTACGTTACAGCAGTAGATCATTAGCAGTACGTTACAGCAGCAGATAATTAACAGTATGTACGTCACAGCAGTAGACAATTAGAAGTACGTTACAGCAGTAGATCATTAACAGTGCGTTACAGCAATAGTACGTTACAGCAGTAGATAATTAACGTTATAGCAGTAGACCATTAGCTGTATCGTTCCAGCAGTAGATCGTTCCCAGTATGTTACAGCAGTAGATCATTAGCAGTATGTGACAGCAGCAGATCATTAGCACACGTGACAGCAGTAGATCATTAGCAGTACGTTACAGCAGCAGATAATGAACAGTATGTACGTCACAGCAGTAGAAAATTAGAAGTACGTTATAGCAGTAGACAATAAGCAGTACGTTACAGCAGTAGTACGTTACAGCAGTAGATAATTAACAGTACGTTACAGCAGTAAATCGTTAGCAGTACGTGACAGCAGTAGATCATTAGCAGAACGATACAGCAGCAGATCATTAGCAGAACGATACAGCAGTAGACCATTAATCAAGTCTGAAAAGCAATGACCAGTGGCTATAGCCTTCGTGCATTACATGTGTCCGTTCCCTGGGCGGCTGTGGCAGTGTGGCTCAGAGAGTGGTCATTAATGGACAGAATGGCGGCACTGCTGGCAAAGAGTATCATCCCTTGTTGTGAAGAGACGTCAAAGTGAAGACCACCACTGGCATAGAGGGGGGTGGACAACACATCTCTTTTTTTTCCCAACCCTCTGTGCCATAGCCACGATAGCAGTGACACCATGGTCTCCTGGTAAACCACGATCGTTTCATGAGAATGACTTTAGTTTAAACAGTTGTTTCTTAAGAACAGACAGACAGTGTGTACATAGCAGTGAGGAACAACAAGCTAATTGTGCGAAATTCATAGCTTTTCAGACGTAAATCTGTTCTTCGTACTAAACGAAATCTGTGATGTGATGTGCATAGCCTTTGAAGGATATTGCTTTTTTTTAAATTGATTTTTTAATCGTAGACACTATATGTGACGTGGTGTCTTCAGGTGATTATTGGCCAGTGTGTTGTTGTATTTATGCCCAGCCTTTGAGCCGTAATATTCTCAATCCCTAAATGGGAAATCTCTGTTGGGATGTGAAATCGCCACAACAACCGTATTGTTCTGTTTTTCTCGCCTGCGGTTCCCTATTTATTATCTTTTTTTCTAAGGTTAGTTACAAAGCACAGCAATTAAAACAATAAAATGAAAGATAATGATTCGAAAATAAAAACCTAATCTTTTTTCCCAGTATTTTGTGGGTCCACATTGTTGCCGCGTACATATAAATTACCATTGAAGAATTTGTCAATGGTAACTAAAGGTAGTAGGTAGAGTAGTCCAGGTGCTTGTTTTAGGACCTGTACACTGCCTCCAGTCAGAGGACAAAGAAGGATGTGGAATGCATGGACATGTAGTTCTATTGCTCTGAACGATCTTACTCGTGTCTTCCTAGCAAAGACAAACAACAACAATAAAACAGCAGAAACCCTGTAGATTTTAAACTGTCGTTAGGTTTATTTTCAAATCAGCATCATTCATTTCAACTGTTCCCGACATCCTCTTACACAGACACAGACAGACAGACAGACAACAACACACACAGACACACACAACACACACACACACACACACACACACACACACACACACACACACACACACACACACACAGAGAGAGAGAGAGAGAGAGAGAGAGAGAGAGAGAGAGAGAGAGAGAGAGAGAGAGAGAGAAGAGAATTATCTATCCACTTATCTCTGGGTAGTTGATACTGCCAAAGTGCTTCGGACCACCAAGCTTGCGCACTAGATTTGGGGAGTGGGGGGGGGAGGAGAGAGAGAGAGAGAGAGAGAGAGAGAGAGAGAGAGAGAGAGAGAGAGAGAGAGAGAGAGAGAGACACACACACACCACAACACACACACACACACACACAACCACACACACACACACACAAACACCACACACGGGGCTGCAGAGGAAGGAAGGAAGGGAGGGAGGAGGAAGAGGAGGACATCAAGAGGGATGGATGGGTATGGGGGTGGTGAAGGTGGCGGGTAGACTAGCTAGGGAAAGATGTGTTTTTTTCCCTCTTTGCAGAGAGCGGCCAGCAGTTAGCCTATCTGATAATTACTTGCAGCTGAAGGGCAGGCAGGCAAGGCAGGCAGGCTGTCTGCACTGCTGTATGGTCTCGTTCATCATGGATACCCCCAGGCCAGTACCCACTGACCCTCACCCACCCACCCACCCTTCCACCATCCCACTCCCACCCACCCCACCCTCCTCAGCCCACGTGGCCAGAATGTGGCCTTGGCCTCAGCTGACCTGTACTGCAGCCGAGCTCTCTCTACGCTGACCACTAACTACCAGATTTGTCTGTCTGTCTTCACTAAAGCTCTTCTTCCTTCTCTACTCCTCCTCCTCTCCTGTACCTCGTCCATCTTAATGTATAATTTACACTGTTGCAAGAAGACCGAGCAGAGAGAGAGAGAGAGAAGAGAGAGAGAGAGAGATAGAGAGAGAGAGAGAGAGAGACTATGATAATTGAAGCAAGAATGAAACAAATAGGTAGAGTGGAGTGTAGTGTAGTGTAGTGTAGAGTAGTGTAGTTGTGTGGTGTGGTGTGTGGTGTGTTAATGTGGTGTGTGGTAGAGAAGTGTAGTGTAGTTAGTGTGGTGTGTGTGGTGTAGTGTAATATGGTGTAGTGTAGTGTAGAGAAGTGTAGTGTAGTTTAGTTAGTGTGGTGTGGTGTAGTGTAGTGTAATGTGGTGTGGTGTAGTGTAGTGCAGTGTGGATCTTCTCCCTGCAGTCTTGGTTGCTAGTGCAGAGAGGACAGAACAGTCATCGTAGACCACATAGTGACTGCTGTTAGCTTGTCATGTCAAGCTCCCGCCTTTTAACCGCCAATCTATGTCACGATGTTGGTAAAGATGAATAGCTTTTTTTTCTCCCCTATTTTCGAAAAATGTTTCTCAGATGTGTGTGTGTGTGTGATTGCGTGTGTGCGTGCAAGTGGCGTGTGTGTGTGTGTGTGTGTGTGTGTGTGTGTGTGTGTGTGCGCGTGTGTATGTGCGTGTGTACGTGCTGCGTGCGAGCGTGCGTGCATGCGTGCATGTGTGTGTGTGTGTGTGTGAGAGAGAGAGAGGAGAGAGAGAGAGAGAGAGAGAGAGAGAGAGAGAGAGAGAGAGAGAGAGAGAGAGGCTATATAATTATAATTCGTGTTCCGATAGTATTTCCGATTTTTTGTTCTTTTATTTTTTATTCTAATCAAACACTGCTACAAGAGTGATATATATTTTGCCAAACAGCTTAATCTGTTGCTGAAATTGTAGTCCCCACAACTTTGCCGTCAAAAAGCCCACACCTTGTGTGTGTCAGTGACTGGATTACCAAGGCATGATGAAGTCCGGTGACATCAGCCTCGCTATTATTTTAATTAAGCCTTGGCCGAGGAGAAGAAATTAATATAGGCTCGCTTGTGTTCTACTTTTCAAACACTCATTTTCATCAGTCTTTTCAAGTCTTTAACACCGATGTAACAGTTGGTCGAAATGGGGTTTGAGACCTTTGGTTATACAACGCACATTACCACTTCGCATGTTTTTTTTTATAGTAATTTGATCACCTTGGGTTTTGACCTAATGCTAGTTCTTGTAGGCTATCCCAAAAGAAGGTTGGTGAAAGTAAGCATCATTTATGACAAAGGAGGGAGTGGGATGGGGAGCAGGTAAGAGAAGGGGTTGGGGGGGGCTGTAGCCTGAAAGAAAAACCGAATTACGTGTTCATCCGTATCCTTGCAAAACCTATCGTTCAGTTTTTAATTATGAAAAGCAAAGAGAACGTTTTACGAGGACTGCATGCAACACGTGTTCATTATTGAAACCATTTTGAACAACAACCAAAAAAAAACCCTTTGAAAGTGCTACCCCTGATGTGACAGGACTTTTAAGAAATCCCATGTTAGTTGTGTCCAAATAGAAGAAAATGATACTCTGTGTGTGTGTGAGTGTGTGTGTGTGTGTGTGTGTGTGTGTGTAAAATTAACCCCTTTCCTCCCCCACCCATCCCCAACCCAAAATAAACTTCCCCCCTCTCTCTGCACCCCCCCCCCCCACACACACACACACACACACACACTTAAACAAGAGCAGGTGACTACTGACTGTTGATTGCGCAAAGTGTGAATTAGGGCCTTAGTGGCCGAAAAATGGCCCACTATACCAGTGTCAGAGCGGAGCACTGGCCGTGGTGTGGCAGACGTTTAATTAGTGAGATCAATCAGCCTGCTCTCCGCACCCACCAGGAAGATTGGGGGAGGGGGGGGGGGGAGGGTAAGGGAAGGGAAGGGAGGGGGGAATGTGGTGGTGGTGGTAGTAGTGGTGGAGGTGGTACAAACAGTGTACAGTGGCCTCTTGGTGTGGTGGTGGGGTGGAGTTGTAGGTGTAGTATGTTGAAGTGCCAGGTTTTTAGCCCTAATGGGTCTGGGTCCTGCAGTACTATTTTTACCTAGCCAACCAGCAGACTTTTTAGTATCAGCTGGCCTTTTCTCTTACAGAACCTTTTTGTGTGTGTCTTTTTTTTTTTTAACAAGTGTTGCAATTGAAACGCTAGAGGCCGAGTGACCTTAGGAAGAGGACACAAACAACTAGCCCCCCCCCCCCCCCCTCTCTCTCTCTCTCTCTCCCTACCCCTCCCTTCTCCCTCCACTTTCCCCTCTCCCTCCCTCTCTTTCCCTCCCTCCCTCTTTTCCCTTCCTCTCTCTCCCTCTCTTCCTCTCTCCTCCTCTCTCCCTCTCTCTCCCTCTTTCTCCCTCTCTTCTCTCCCCCTCCTCCCTCTCTTCTCCCCCTCTCCCTCTTTCTCTCCTTCTCTTTCTCTCACTCCTTTCCTACTCCTCCCTCTTTCTCCCAACTCTCCCTCTTTCTCCCTCTCCCTCTCTCTCCCTTCTCCCTCCTCTCTCTCTCTCCCTCTCTCTCCCCACTCCCTCTCTCCCTCCCCCTCTCTCCCTCTCTCTCTTCTCCCCAAGGCCTGTCAAGTGGCCAGAAACGGTGTGGGGTTGTGTTGGGGGGATAAAAGCCAGCTGGCCACAGATTGCGTTTGGCCGGCCCTCTACAAGGTGACTCATGGGTCGCTTGGTTAGGTCTGGTTGCGCCAGCATTCATAACAGGACAGCTGCCTCCATATCGGGCAAAAAGCGAGAAGTGGGGGGATGGGGGGGGGGAGGAGGAGGAGGAGGGAGGGAGGGAGGAGGAGGAGGATGAGTGGTGAAGACAAGAGGCCGAGGAGATATAGTGGTGGTGGTGGTGGTGGAGGAGGAGAAGGGATAGGGTGAGGGGGGGGAAGGGGAGGAGGGGGAGTGAGGGGGGGGGGAGGAAGAAGAGCAGATGAGAAGAAAGGTTGGGTGGCAGAAGTGTGAATTATGGATAGATGGTTGCGTTTGTTATGCTTGCAAGGATGGTCACGGCGCTGCTTTTTTTTTTCTTTCTTCTTTTTTTTTTAAAAATCTTTTTCTTTCAAAGCCTGCAGTTGTTGTTTTTTTAAGTTTCTTTTCTTTTTTTTTCTTTTTTGACCTAGGTCGTTTGGGTGACATGAATACATACAACTTGCCTGGAGTATGTTGTTTATGACCTGAAGAGTGGGGAAACGAAAAACTGAGAGAGAGAGAGAGAGAGAGAGAGAGAGAGAGAGAGAGAGAGAGAGAGAGAGAGAGAGAGAGAGAGACAGAAGACAGACAGACAGACAGACAGACAGAGAGAGAGCAGTGCAGTGGGTGGGTGTCACGGACCGAAGTAGTGGTTGTGTAGTGTGGTGTGGTGTGATGTGATGTGTGGTGTGGTGCGGTGTGTGTTGCATTACCATGTGTCAGCGGGCCAGGCTAAGGCTAGATGACAACAATAGGCCAGTGATTGTAGTGCTGGTGGTGGTGGTGGTGGCTGGTCCTCCCTTACTACTAGTCATTGTGCTACCCAGTGACTCTCTCTCTCTCTCTCTCTCTCTCTCTCTCTCTCTCTCTCTCTCTCTCTCTCTCTCTCTCTCTCTTCTTTCTTTCTTTCTTTCTCCCCTCCTTTCCTCCTTCCCCTCCTCCTCCTCCCTTTGTACAAGCAGGTCTCTTCTGGCTTGCATATGTCATTGCATTGCACATGGTGCACCACACTCACACACACACACACACACACACACACACACACACACACACACACACACACACACACACTACACACACACCCCTCGCCATCATTCATTCACGCTGTCTGACGCAAGGCAAACCACCCCTACAGGTCCAGCTCCCCCACCACCACCACCACCCCTACCACTCCCACCCTCCCTCCCCACACCCACACCCCCACCCTTTCCACCCACCCACCCCTGTTGACCTACCCTTCAGCTGACCCCGTTCCCACCACCACTAACCATACCATGCTATGCCATACCCCGTGCATCAGGCACTCTCTGTGGTGTGTGTCTGGTCTTGCTGTCAGAGGAAACAGCAACCAACGCAAACAAACATGTACACGTACCCTCCCTGCCCTACCAGTCCGTGCATGCGTAACACTGGTGGAGAGTGGAGAGTTGGGGGTGGGTTTTAACAAACAGCAGCTGATGATTATGAGAACGGTGTTTTTTTTCTAAGAGAAAGGGGGTGGGGGGTGGTTGGTGGGAGGGGGGGGAAGGGTAGGTCAAGTCTAGGGGAGTTTTTGAGGTAGGGGGGGGGAGAGATGTGGGGGTGGGGGATCTGGAAGGGATGCTGGGAAGTTAAAGAGAGAGAGAGAGAAGGGGGGGGGAGGCTTGGCTCCATATGTTGCTGGCTATTACACACACACACACACACACACACACACACCCGGGGAGGGCCTGTAGTTGTAGGCCTACAGGCCAGCATGCAGGCTGGGAAAGCACTTTTGACGGCTCTCAGCACGACATGCTTGGCTGAGTCCTCCCTTCCCCCACTACCCTGACGAGCAGTTTTGTCGAGGGCCCTGTGAAGAGGAGAGAGAGAGAGAGAGAGAGGAGAGAAGAGAGAGAGAGAGAGAGAGAGAGAGAGAGAAGAGAGAGAGAAGAGAGAGAGAGCTCCTAGAGAAAGAGAGAAAAGGAAAGCAGGGAGTAGTTTAGAGGAAGAGGTTTAGGGCAATATGAGCGCTCTGAAGGGGAGGAGGAGGGGGAGATGCAGGGGGGGGGGGTGAAGGGGGTGGGAAGAAAGCCTGGGTCAGACAAGGCCAGTGGAAGGGAAGAAGGAGGGTGGAGTGTTGAGAGGGGGGAAGGAGGAGGTGAAAAGAGAACAAGGGAAGAAAAGGTGTGTGTGTGTGTGGTGTGCAGCACGCAGTTTCAGAAACTAATCTGGCCTCTCATTGGTCACCCCTCTCTCTCTCTTCTTTCCCTGCTGTCGTAATCTCCCTACACCACCTCGGCCACTAGGTCAGCAGTGAGCGTTAGGCTAAGCACCAACCTAAAAAAAAAAAAAAAAAAAAAAAAGTAATGGCTGCTTCCCCCCAGCCTGCCTGCAGAGGACGAAAGAGCAAAACAAACACCACCACCACTCCTTCTTCTTCTCCCCCCCCCCCCCCCCCCCCCCATCAGGCAACTTTTGTCCCTGTAGAGAAGAAGAAGCAGCACTTGAACAAGTCCGTACCAGGTCCTCTCTCCCTAAGGTCTTAGCGGGGTGTCTGGTGACGGCGGCATTATTTCTCTCCCCCTTCTTCCCTCTCCCCCTCCTTTCCTCCTCTCCCCCTTCTCCCCTTGTCCCTTTTCTCCCAGCCCCCTCGGCTGGGCTTTGAGGGCCAGTGAGGCATGAGGGGCCAGGGGGAAAGGTGCGGTAATGGTAAGGTGCCTCTGCCTGCCTGCCTGCCTGCCTGCCCCCCACTCAGTGTGCTGTCTGCATGCACACTTTTAATGGCTCGCTTGGCCCACCTACTACCCCGTTTTTTGAAATAAAAATTCTTTCATTTTTATTTTTGGGATTGGATTCACCCCACCCCACCCCTACCACCCAGCTCCACTCCAGCTCCCACCCTCGTCCACCCGGCCACTTCACCTTGTGACAACATCCGGGGCTGTTAGTGAGGATCAGATCCCCTGGGCGGTGTGGTGTGGTGTGCTTTATTTATGCTGGCTTCGATCCCTTTGTCAGTCGTGTAGATAGATAGGTGGATGTCTTTAAGTGCCTGTCCAAGGAGGATTTGGGGCGTTGTCAGTTTGGCCGAGGGGTGGGGGTTGGGGGGGGGAGAGTGTTTTTATATTTTTGGTATGTTCAACCCTCTTCTTTCTTCTCCCCATCCAGCTGGGTTTTTTTCTATTTTTATTTGTTTTTTTTTTTTTTTAGTTATATCTATGGAAAGAAAGAACTGGGGGAAAAGCAGATAAGTGGAGGAACGTAAAAAGTAATGAATGTTCGAAGTTTATTATTTCATCTTTATTTGCAGTGTGCAAAGCAGCGCATGAAATGAACTTCTTGTGTATTTAATATGAGTCTGGAGGGCGAGGTAGCCCCTACCTAGTTCTCAGAACGCAACAAAGCTCGTGACCTGAGGAGCTTGTTTTAGGGGGTTTTCTGTCCAGGAGTTAGCATCAGTACCAGCTCCTTTCCCCCAGGTGTGACTATAAACCGAGACCCGTGTGCGTTCACACGTAGAACAGACGTTAAAAACCCGTTTCGCCTTTAAGGGGAGTAGACCATTACATTCTGGTAGAAATAATGACTTTTTTTTTTAAAGTACTCACGCGGGTGTCATGTTTAGATATGATTTCCGAAGTCAGAATGCGGCTATCTTAATAATGGGTAAACACGGTCGCACACGTAAAATTTCACCATTGGTGAACATCGGAGCTCTTAACGGAAGAACAGGGAAGAAAAATTAATGTCAGGTGTGTTTTATTTTCTGTAAAAATAATATTTAATATGCTTTTACGTCAGTTAAGTTGGACTGATTAAAATGCGAGGATCATTAAAATGTAAATGGGGTCAAGGTCGATTAAAGAGAAAGGCTATATGAAAAATGTGTGTGTGTGTGTGTGTGTGTGTGTGGGTGTTCGTGTTTTGTGTGTGTGTGGCGCGCGCGTGTGTCCGTGCTTTGTGTGTGTGTGTGTGGTGTGTGTGTGTGTGCGTGCGTCTGTGCGTGCGTGTGTGTGTGATATTACTAGTGCATGTGTACTTTGTCCTCCTATGGCTGAAGTGTCGCAGTGTCACAAACAAAAAACTGTGTGGGCCGACCCTACACACGTATAATTACAGTACAGTCTCGTCTTGTCTCCCACTGATAATGGGTCACTGTTGAAGTTCACAGCAGGTGTTACGGCTCCTGATAGTTTTTTCAATCGATAAATCTGTGTATAGATTTGAATCTCTCTCTTACTCAAACATACACACACACGCACACGCACACCACACACACACACACACACACACACACACACACACACACACACACACACACGCACAGAAAAGAGAGAGAGAGAGAGAGAGAGAGAGAGAGAGAGAGAGAGAGAGAGAGAGAGAGAGAGAGAGAGAGAGAGAGGCAAACAGGCATTGTATGTACTTGCGAAACAGAAATCATATATTAATCGGATGTCAAATTGACCATATTGTATTATCCATTCAGGTGTGATTGAATTATCTCTTTTTCTTTTTCAATGACAGCGATGAATACAAGAAATAAATGACATATGACAAAAATGTATTTTGTAAACCTGTATTTATGTCACTGTGTTTTTTTTTTGTAGTATTCTCTTAAAATCTAACAATATGATTTTATTTTGTCATGTAGACTATACCATCAATTTTGAAGTGGGACAATGTGTGCCATTCAGTTCCAATTAGGTTTACAATCAAGCCGACCTGTCATATTGCTGTAAGTTAATTGATCTATAATGTTTTGTGCCCGATACGGACAACGATGTAATGTGATAGTCATATTGTTGTAGTCTGATAAATAAAATGTTTTGCGCCCGATATGGACAATGTTAGAATCTGATGGTGACACATGTGTAGGGTTGGGGGGGGGGGGGGGGGGGGTGGGGGGGGGGGGCACCCGATAAGGACTATGATTCCGTTGCGACCCAGCAAAGGATCGAAGAGTTGTATCCGGTTATAGATGTGTCGTTTTACGTGCTGTCATGTGAGCCCTTGCGGCAGGTAATAGGATACACATGCGGACACAACCAGTCCTGATCGGATATCATAGCTGTACAGTTGGAGTGCTGTGACTGCAAGGTCACACAGGTCTAAATAATTATTCGTGTTATCTCAACTAGATTCTTTTTGCGTCTCGCTGGCTCACACTGCTTTTTTGTGTTGTATATCTACCTATCGCCATCCTCTCCGCCCCCCCCCCCCCTCCTCCCACCCCTGTGTGTGTGTGTGTGTGAGAGAGAGAGAGAGAAGAGAGAGAGAGAGAGAGAGAGAGAGAGAGAGAGAGAGAGAGAGAGAGATAATCATGACAATCCAAATCACCCCCAACGAGCTTACTAGTGTTGAGCTGCGATACAAGGTCATTCCTACCACCACCAGCGACTCATCAAGTACTTGTTCAGAACTTAGTTTGGTAAACCCCATTTTTTATCAGTTTTTATCTCCTTACTTTTTAAAAAAAGTCTACTGTCGTGTGGCTCCGTTATCATTTTCGGTCCTCATAAGTGTATTTTTTCTTTCTTTTTTTTTGTTATTGACTTTCTATTTCCCGACTTTTCCCTGATAAGTGAAGTAGTGAAGAGAGGCAGGAATAGCCGCTAGCCGCATAGCATGGGCAGGTAGAGTGGAGTGGAGAGCATGCCGTGTTATGTAGGTATGCAGTGCAGCGCTGTGCTGTGCTGTGCAGTGCAGTCGGCAATTTGTCGTGGCTGACTCCTCGACTTGTCTCGTCTCCTGCCTGCCTGCCTACCTGATGTGGGACACAGGTACAGTACAGGTAGAGGTCAGCGCGGTCAGATGCGACACGGGCATGTGGGAAGGAAGACTTGAAGGATAAGAAGCTTTTGTGTGGCCGTGGGTTGGTTTTTTTTTGTGTTTTTTTTTCGTGTGTGTGTGTGTTGTGTGTGTGTGTGTGTGTGTGTGTGTGTGTGTGTGTGTGTGTGGTGGTGTGTTGTGTGTGTGTTTGGAGGGTGATTTGTGTTTTTTTGTGTTTTGTTCTGTTTTTCTTGGTTTTTTTGTTTGTTGGGGTTTTTGTTGTTGTTGTTGTTTTTTGGGGGGTTGTTGGTTATTTTTTTGGGGGGGTTTTGTCCATTGATCAGGATTTAAGCCCATGAACTGGGGAAGATAGGATGGAGGTACCATAGTGGGGGGGAGGGAAGCGGGGGGGGGGGGGGGGGAGGGCGTGAGAGGGAGCAGAAAATGAGGTTAATGACTGGCCCAGGGGAAGCTAGACGCAAGTTGAGGAGTGCTCATGGCATACATACTGGCTATCTAGATCTATGTGCACACGGACTGCAGTGATGTGGCCAGGACAGACCTGTATGTAGGAGTGAAGTGCCGTGCCGAGAGGTCGGTGGGTCGGAGGGGGTAGGGTCGGTGGTGGGAGGGGTAGGGTCGGTGGGTCCCCTGTCGCCTGTCACCCATTTTCCAACCTGTGAAGAGGACTGGCTCCCCTGCCCACCTCCACCCCCACCCCACCCCCACCCCTTCTGTGACGTCATGCAGTGTCCCTGTAATAGCCCTATTCTTCACCTGTCAATGCCAGCAGAGGAGGGTAGGGAGGAGGGCAGGAGGGCTGGCTACGAGGGGAAAAGGGGGCAAGAAAGACACCTCCCCCCCCCTTCTTCTCTCCCCCCCCCCTTCACGAAAAATGAAAATAAACTTTAAAAGTTGGGGGCGAGGATAGGTACGTTCGGTCATAGTCGGCGATACATAACAGTACCGTGGAGTAGAGGTCCATGACAGAAGAGGACACAGTTATGGTTACTGGTGAAAAGAATGTTGTTGGGCAGGTAGAAAACACCATTGTTTGTCCAGGTAGAAAACCAAATGTTATAGGCTTCGCATTCTTTTTTATCCCTGTCTTTTTAAATGGTACGGTGGTCAGACTCTTTTTTTTTTTTTTAAACGATTAGGAACGATTTGGAGTGAAGTGTGAAAAACAAAACTCGGTGTCTGAACAGCGCATATTTTGTTAACGAAATCTTGGGCCTGTTTTGTGAAATTGTTTATTCGATTACGCATATTTTGTTAACGAAATCTGGGGCCTGTTTTTGTGAAATTGTT
Organism: Stramonita haemastoma; assembly: GCA_030674155.1. Taxonomy (NCBI): domain Eukaryota; kingdom Metazoa; phylum Mollusca; class Gastropoda; order Neogastropoda; family Muricidae; genus Stramonita; species Stramonita haemastoma. Next base: position 19,845,372 of record CM060320.1, read on the forward strand.
TGTTGGATTATTAGATGCATAACATTAATGCCTTTCTTTCTCTTTATATATGAATGAAGCGATTTCGCAACTTTTGATTAGAAGGACAATTTCATTTATGACGATACACAAATAATGGAAGAGAGACATCAAACACTGTAAAAACACTGACGCAACTTGCGTTGTGACAAGCATCTTTTCACCTTTTACACACACACACACATCGCACGCACGCACGCACACACACACAACGCGCACGCACCACGCACGCACGCACCACAAGTATGCAGACGTGAATAACCTACATTCTAAACTACAAGTCTTTATCTTTTGAGTATATTAGATAAAATCACAAATGTTTAAGCCAGGTCTAGGTTGTATACACATTAATTTTACAAATTTTAAACCGACCAAAGCGTTCTTATTGGTGGATCGGGGTCAGTGGTCACGCGCCTTGCTAGAAAGCAAAAATCGTCGGAGTGTGCGGGTTCGTACCTCGTTTGGACCAAACTTTTTCCCATCCATTAGACCCTGAGGTGGTCTGGCGCTAGTCTTTCGGATGAGACGATAAACCGAGGTCCGTGTGTTACACATCACTATTTAGCGCACGTAAAAGAACCACGGCAACAAGGGGTTGTCCTGGCAAAATTCGTAGAAGAAGCCACTCTGATAGGGAAACAAATACATTGCATGAGAAAAGAAAAAAAAATGGTAGGCCTGCACATGTGCGACGCGCATCCGGGAGAGCAGCCCGAATTTCACGCAGAGAAATCTCGTGACATAAAGTGGTACAAAATACAAAAAAAAAATACAAAATACAAATACTACTGGTGCGTTTGATGCTAGGCAGCCATACTGTTTGTTCAGGTTGTTATTATTCACAGGAGGTATATGGTTTGGGCTGAGGACCATGCTGACTGTTTCATTATATAAAATAATGAAATATGTAAATTGTTTTCAGGGGTTTTGTGGAGGTTTTTTTTTACATGTATAACTATAAAAAAAAAACCCACACAAAAACCCCACAAAACCACTGAAAATTTATGTTTCCTTTTTTTGTATCATGAAAAAAAATCAGCACTGCATCATAACAAAAATCCTACAGTTCATATATTATCTTCAGCAACAACAAGCTTAGACAGAGGCTCGTATGAAAATCGTGCTCAGTCTAGCTGAAATATATTTTTGAACAAACGATTGAATCCAGCAACAGAAGTGTAGGGAAAACGCGACACTGTACAAAGAGCTAGACTAATCCAAAATGGCTGTTGAAGTATTACCAGAAATCCATATTATTGCAATCAGAGTAGCATTTTTTTTTTAAAGCAACAATTAACAAGAAATTAAGTAAAAACAAAACAAACAAACCCTCCTCCCCAAACAAAAACAAACCAACAAAAAAACAGAAAAAAAAATAAAAAAATCATGCAGATTAGCACTAAATAGCAGTGGAGATGAAGAGAATAGAATGGCTGCGGGTAAGTGAGAGAAAAAAGAAGGGATGTAAAGGGAGGGGTGTTAAATGCTTTGGTGTCAGGTGAGGGGGAGGGGGGGGTAGGATTAGAAGCTGTGGTGGCTAAGGGGTGATGTGGGCGGTCAGCACGGCGGGCAGGTGGCGGTGTTTCCTCCTCCCCTGACAGAGTCCATTCCTCGCCCGCCATTTGATGAGGAAATAAACTGTTACAGTCACTTCTCTGCCGGAAAAGCCCGCAGCAGCAGCAGCCAAGACGACAAGAGAAAAAGAAAAAAACAACAACATGGATTGATGATGATGATGATGATGATGATGATGGGGGTATTGAAAGATGGAGCGGAGAAATATTGAAAGGGTGGAGAGATATTGAAAGGGTGGAGAGGGGGGGGGTGCCTTGTTACTGAAAACAAGGTGGGGAGAACTTGTCAACACGTCTTAGGGTGTTCCAGGGTGTTCAACTCGTTATTAATTTGACAAGGCGTCATGTTTGGTGACGACATCAATGGGATGCCACGTGTGTGTTCAAGCACCGGAAGAACTTGTAGTGCCAGCGCATGCGTGACGGGTAGACATGAACAGGGTGAAGGGGGGGGGGGGGGGGACGGTAGTAGTGACACAGGGAAAGAGGAGAAAAAGGAGATTGGTGTAATGATAGCTAAAGAGAGCACATGACGTGTGGACAGTGTGCTATGATAGATTAGAAAAATAAAATGAAACATGTTTTACATGTTCTTCTATTCATCTATCTGTCTATTTATCTATCACGTAGTCTGGCGACCGTGGGGGCACCCCTGAAGACTTGACCCAGTTCCCTCCATTCTTCCCTGGACAGTGCCTTGAAAAATTGTCTTTGTAAATCTTTTTTTTTAAATCTTGTGACATAACCTATTCCATTTAAATTTACGCTAATCTACGATTGTTGGCAGGTGCAATTTATAAGGACCACCTGAAGTTGTTTATTCATCATTTGTACTAATCATACTGTAACAGCTAAAAACATAATGAAAAAGCGTATCATGTTCTCAGGGGGGTCAAAGTGTAGGTCAAGAAAGCTGACGTTGTACAACACACACACACCTACCCACCCTACACTACTACTACTCTATCCTACACCTATGTTCACTGAACTACATTTACACTACAATGCTGACGTTCTACAGTACACTTCGCTAAACGCTGCACTCCACACACACCAACACACACCCACACACACCACTACACACCACATACACACACCCCATACACATTACAACCACCTACACCACCCACACACCACACAAACACACACCTACCACAACACACACACCACACAACACACAACCACAACCCACAACACACCCCCACACCAACCACCAACCCACCACACCACACCACCACACCACACCAACACCCCACAACCATACCAACAACCACCACCACACACACACATCCACACCACACCAACACCACACACACACACCACACCCACCAACCCCCCACCACACCACCCACACAACCAACACCCAACACCACACCACACACACCACACAACACACACCACAACACCACCACCACACACACCAACACCACCCACAACCAGTCATACAGTTTTCCCATCACCACTCACCACCCTATAATATACTACTTTCGCGCCCTGTAGCCAGGTTCAGGCACAGTTCAAATGCAAGCAGCTAGCATACACAGGGTATAATGGTAGTTACCATCCGTTGCGCCATCATCCCCCCCCCCCCCCCCATCTCTCTCTCTCTCTCTCTCTCTCTCTCCTCTCTCTCTCTCTCCTCTCTCTCTCTCTCTCTCTCTCTCTCTCTCTCTCTCCCCCAATCCCTCCCTCCCCCTCTTTCTCTGCTCCCCCCCTCTCCCCCCCCCCTTACTCTAGTACTGTCTGCAGTGCATTGTGTGTGCAGCTTGCAGCAGACTTGGGGCCAGTCCCATGCCGTGCCCTGTTGTAGTCTCCCTGCAATCGTGACTAATTAATTCCAGCGCCGCCGCTTCTCTCTCCTTCTCTGTCTGTGTGTGTGTCTGTCTGTTGTGTCTGTGTCTCTCTGTGTCTGTCTGTCTGTGTGTGTGTGTGTCTGTCTGTCTGTCTCTGTCTCTGTGTCTGTCTGTCTTCTCTCTCTCTCCGTCTCTGTTCTGTCTGTTTCTCTCTCTCTCTCTCTCTCTCTCCTCTCTCTCTCTCTCTCTCTCTCTCTCTCTCTCTCTCCTCTCTCTCCTCTCTCTCTCTCTCTCTCTCTCTCTCTTTTCTTCTTCCGTCCTCTGTTGTCTGTCTCTGTCTGTCTGTCTGTCTGTCTCGTCTGTCTGTCTGTCTGCTCTTTCCTTCTTCTTCTCTCTCTCTTCTCTCTCTCTCTCTCTCTCTCTCTCTCTCTCTCTTTCTCTCGTCTTCTCCTTCTTTTCCTCTTCTCTCTCTCTCTCTCTCTCTCTCTCTCTCTCTCCTCTCTTCTCTCTCTTCTCTCTCTCTCTCCTCTCCCCCCCCCCCTGGTGTGTGTGTGTGCCTTGTCCTGTCTGTCCTGTCTGTGTCTGTGTGTGTGTTGTAAAGTAGGCTTGTACATACATATGAATATACAACAGCCCCTTTTCCCTGTTGTAGAGTGTTTGGTTACCAAGGGTGATTGATGATAGGAAACAGGGACTTTTTGAATTGAATTAAACACAAACACTGAAGTGAATGGATAAATAAAATGTTTGTGTTTGGAGTCAGAAATTTCCCACTTTTTTTTTGGTGTATTGTTTTGTTTGAAGACGTGTGTTGTTTTGTTTGGTATGAATTGTTTTTGAGTATAGTGTTTAAAAGTAATATGGCGGGAGATGTCAGGAGTTGTGTGTGTGTGTGTGTGTGTGTGTGTGTGTGTGTGTGTGTGTGTGTGTGTGTGTGTGTGTGTGTGTGTGTGTGTGTGTGTTGTCAAATTATTAGCATCTCGGAGGTAAAAAAAAGAAAAAAAAGGAAAGATGGCTTAAGGGACTGTTGTGGCAGTGCCCCTTTCAGCCAGGCTGGCAGGCAGTGAGGACGACTGCCACCTTCCTGTGACTATGTCAGTCATGCCAGGCTTGTGGCATGAAATGATGCAGTCTGGCTGTAAAAAGGATGAAGAGGAAGGAGGAGGAGGAGGAGGAGGAAGAAGAAGAAGAAGAAGAAGAAGAAGAAGAAGAAGAAGAAGAAGAAAAAGGAGGAGGAGGAGGAGGGGAGGGAGGAGGAGGAGGAGGAGAAGCAAACTAATAATAAGTGGTGTGGGTGCAGCTTTGGACTGGAGTACACTTCAAAGAAAGACGTAATGATTACCCGGGAATACCCTGCCACATCATCATCTGCCCCTCCCCCCCCCCCCCCCTCTCTCTCTCTCTCTCTCTCTCTCCTCTCTCTCTCTCTCTCTCTCTCTCTCTCTCTCTCTCTCTCTCTCTCTCTCTCTCTCTCCTCTCTCTCTCTCTCTCTCTGTTTTTTTTTTAACTGTTTTTTTCTGTTTAAACTTGTAATGGATTTTAACCCCTTTTCCGATTCTTTTTTTTTTTTTTACGTATGAAACTGAAATACATGGTTATTAGACATGGACCATGCCCATCTTTTCTATTCTGTGAATGTGTACGAGTGGAGACTGTCTTTGATGACTTAGTGTGTGTGTTTTTTGTTTTTATAATATCAACCAGTTCAGTATTGAGATGTTTGTTGTTACTTGTCATCGGATTACTTGTAGCCCAAAAAACTCTATTGAAGTGTCAAACAATGTTTTTTATGTCTTTCCGAGGGTTGTTTTTTTTTTTGTCATTTGTGTGTAGGAATAATTAGTGAATTAATTTTGTAGTGTGAGGTGGAGACAATGATAGAAAATGTAGTGGGCAGAGGGTTATTTTCGCCATTTGTCTCCACACATCACAAAAGCAGAAATCTCCCGGTGAGGTGATGTTGTGGCAGCGACATTGTGTGCTGTCTCTGCTGCTACCTCCACCTCCACAAGAGATCACAACAAACCAACAAAGGAAAGAAACAAACAAGGGAATAGCTAGATAGATAGATAGATAAAAGGTTATTATTGTAAGCAACAGCAGTGATAGAGTGGCAGTGGTTGTTCACCTAGGAAGTGGGTTGCTAGATATGCGGGTGATGAGGGAGTCTTTGTTGGAGTCTGAAACTCTCAACACGCGTTTGTTTGTTTGTTGTCTGGAAGGAGAGTAAAATCGATCGTTAATGCAACAGTTGAAGTTGGGAATAGAAATCATCGCAGAAGAATACCGTCTTCTCTTTAGTGTCGGAGAAAATTGGACACAGAACGGTAATAGGTTTCTTTCATCATATATTCCTTCCATCTTCTGAATTCACAACAGCAGTCTTCGGTGATTTAAAAAAAAGAGAATATTTACTGTGGGCTTGTTTAGAAACTGTTTACACATTAAATCCCATGGTGTATGGACCAATGGGTGAGAACAAACTACCTGTCAGGAAAAGCCTCTCTCGTGAACTTTCCTCCGCTGTACGTCCTAGTCATACCGTGCCTTCATTTTGGGGCCCTTCATGGCAATGTGTCAGTCAGATGCGGTTCTGAAATCATCTGAATAAACTCAACCCCCCACAAATTCGACCTCCACTTAATGTAAAATTGAATGACTGTTTGTGCAGGTGGATGAAAGTGGTAATTCAGGGCCTGTCAGGGGTGGGGGATATTGGGGAGTTTACATACAAGGATATCAATGAGCATGGAGTAGGCAGGCTGTTAACATAGCTTTCAGTGTGTATTTATTTTAGTGTATCGATTTTTTAAAAATTCTTTTATAGAATAAAACATTTTTTGTTTATTTATTACTTATTAGTCTTTTATATCGAGGATAATGGAATAAGGACTGTGTTTTGGGTTTTTTTTTTAACATCCAGTCGCCATTTGTGTGTGTGTGTGTGTGTGTGTGTGTGTGTGTGTGTGTGTGTGTGTGTGTGTGTGTGTGTGTGTGTGGAAATTAACTGCGTTACATACATCAGTATTTTACCTTTTTTTTTTACGTGGTTCTTGTCCTTTTTGATCAAGCTGAGGAAGACCACAGCTGTGATTTCTTTTTACATATACTTTTTTGGGGAGAAGTGGGAGGGGGAGGATGGAGAAGAGAGAGAGACAGAGACAGGCTGTATAATGCATGCTGTAGCCAGCCAAAGCCATTCGCCAGTGGCTGGCGCCTCTGTGGCCCCCACTTCAGCCTCAAGCCCCTGAACAGCCAGCAGTATGGTAAGGGGGGAGGGGAGGGAGGACTATATCCTAGCAGCACTGTGTCGGCTCCTATCCTATCCTATCCTGCCGAGTTTGGCGCTGACGGGTCTGCTAGGGCTGCATTTCACAGGAGGAGGGGAAGAGGAAGGAGGAGGAGGAGAAAGGGGAGGGAGGGTGTTCACCACAGGGTACCCACACGACCCTTTCAGTCAGGCCACAAGGGGCTATCTAGGGCCCTCCCCCGTCTTGTGCCAGCCTGCGTCCCTTTTTTCTTTTTTTTTTTTTTTTTTTTTTTTTTTTTGGGGGGGGGGTCGCTCAACCACACCACCCTCCTTGTTCACCACCCTCCTCCACCCCACCACCACCACCGAGGTACCTCCTCCCTTATACTCTCCCCCACCCTCCCCCACCCCTATCATCCCCCCTCCTCCCCCACCCCTATTATCCCAACCATCTTTTTTCTCAGACTGAGTTGAGAGAGGGAAAACTAATACATACATACATACAGTCGTTGTGAAGGGACTAGACTGCTGCACTCGGTAGCGGCGGCAGCAAGCAGCAGTAGGCCTTAGGAAGGAGCTAGCTTGCATGCTGTTGTACTGGTGTTGCGCAAAAGAAGTGTGTGTATGTGGGGTGGCTGTTGGCAGCAAGCAAGCAGCATTCTCACGTGTTGGTTGGTTGGTTGGTGCTGCTCCACTACTCACAACTTACACACACACACAACCCCGATCCGAGGGTGACCTCACCTCACCTCAACTTCCTTCCTCCCCCCCTTGCCCTCGCTCTCGCTCGCCTTGGCTCCCTATACTATACTAACTCGCCTTTATAGCCTTTCTTACTTACTACTGGCTGCCCCTGCCTGTTTTCTAGTCCTTTTCTCGCTAGTTGTACCTACCTACCTACCTGTCTTTCTGTTTGTCTGTCTTTTGGTCTATCTGTTTGGTCTGTCTTTCTGTGGGTTTGTAGTATTCCAGTAGTGCCACTCTGTCTGTCTGTCTGTCTGTCTGTCTCTGTCTGTCTCTGTCTCTGTCTCTCTCTCTGTCTCTGTCTCTCTCTGTCTCTGTCTGTCTCTGTCTCTGTCTCTCTCCTGTCTCTGTCTCTCTCTGTCTCTGTCTCTCTCTGTCTCTGTCTCTCTCTCTCCTCTCTCTCACTCTCTCTCTCTCTCTCTCTCTCTCTCACCGTCTGAGGTCCTCACCTCACCTCACTTCTTCCCCCCCCCCCGCCCCCCCCTGCTCCCATCACTAACCGTCCTTCTTACTAGGTGTTGTTTTCCTAGTCTTCTGCTTTTTCTACCACCCTCTGTTGTCTTTCTTGTATCTGTTTTGGGTTCTTTCTTTGGGTTTGTAGTGTTCCTGTGTGCCAGTCTTTTTCTTCTGTCTCTCCTTCGTCTCTGTCTGTCTCTCGTCTCTCTCTCTCTCTCTCTCTTCTCCTCCTCTTCTGACTTCTCTCTCTCTCCTCTCTCTCTCTCCCTCTCTCTCTCCCCTCTCTCTCCCCCTCTCTCTCTCCTCCCCCCCCCCTCTCTCTCTCTCTCTCTCTGGGTGTTTGAGTTCCAAATGCCAGTCTCCAAGGTGCCAAGTGCCTCAAGGTGTGTCTTTACAGTCCTGCTGCTGGTCTCACAAAAAAAGTACAGTACAGAGAGACATAGACTGGCACAAGAGCACTGCAAGAACAGACAGAAAATACCTGTGTGCTTGAAGTGTTCCAGTTCCAGTCTGTGTCTAGCTGTCTGTACTGTGTCTTTTGTTTGCTGTTGGACACAAGATGTCTGTGAGTGTTTGTAGTGTTTCAATGTCAGTCAGTGTTTCTCTGTACTTTTTTTTGTTTGCTGTGTTCTCACTCTTGTCTGTCTGTCTTTGTGTTTGTAGTGTTCCAGTTTTGTCTGTCTGTCTGTCTGTCTGTCTCCCTCCCCTCTCTGTCTCTCTCTGTCTCTCTCTGTCTCTCTCTCTCCTCTTTCTCTCTCTCTGTTTCCTCTCTCCTTTTCTCTCTCTGTCCTCTCTCTCTCTCTCTCTCTCTCTCTCCTCTCTCTCTCTCCTCTCTCTCTCTCTCTCTCTCTCCCTCCTCTCTCTTACTGTTGTCTCTTCTGTCTGCTTTTCTTTGTGTTGTGTTGAAAAGCCCAGAAACAAACCAGAACTGCGAGCAAAAAAAGACGTCAGCGCAGAAGCAAAGTGTAAAGTCATCGATGATGATAGTGATGGAAGAAGATGGGTGCAAATGCAGGGTGACCATGAACTAACTAACTAAGCCCCACCATGACAGCTTGTCAGGTAGTCACCAAACTTGTCAGTCAGTAAGATAGCTAGCTAGCTAGCCAATCGATGCTTGTCGAACGATGCTGCTACCGAGCACAGCTTGTTCCTAAAGAATCAATGGACATCATATGAAGACACAGAGAGAGAGAGAGAGAGAGAGAGAGAGAGAGAGAGAGAGAGACAGAGACAGAGAGAGAGACACAGAGAGAGAGAGAGAGAGAGAGAGAGAGAGAGAGAGAGAGAGAGAGAGAGAGAGAGAGAGAGAGAGAGAGAGATGAAGACCAGGAAAGGAAATCTGAAATTTGGAGGGTAGGGTGGGGGCCACTTTCCACTGTCGGACTTGAGGACACGACAGGTCGTGACGATAATTGAGGCGATGATCACGATCTTACAGGCTGACGGTGTCGTGAATCACACACACATACACACACGCATGCACGCACGCACGCGTGCGCGCGCACACACATGCCACACACTTACAAACATACTGTCTGTCTGTGTTTGTCTGTCTCTGTCTGTCTGTCTGTCTGTCTGTCTCTCTCTCTCTCTCTCTCTCTCCTCTCTCTCTCTCTCTCTCTCTCTCTCTCTCTCCTCTCTCTCTCTCTCTCTCTCTCTCTCTCTCTCTCCTCTCTCTCTCTCTCTCCCTCCTCCCTCCCTCTCTCTCCCTCTCCCTCCCTCTCCCTCCCTCTCCCTCTCCCTCCCTCCCTCCCCCCATCCCACTTCAGGTTCCTTGGGTAAGGTAAAGAAGGGGAAGAAGTAAAGAAAGGGAGGAGTGAAGGATCCAATCTTCTGTAGAAACTCGGTACGCGTTTGTTGAAGAGGTTTCCTTCATATATACAACAGGTGAAAAATGCAGACCTGCTTTTCCACTCCCTAGGCCCTCCTGCCCACCTGTGCAGCACATAGCTTATGCTCAAAAGGCTGTAAACTATCCTGGAGTGCTGTGCATTTAAAAAAAAAAAGAAATATGTAAATCCCAGTGAAATATACGGGGCTGGCCCCTGTCGACAAAATTCGTGAACGTATATATTATCATGACGTGGAGACAGGGATAGCTTAGTGGTGAGAGCACTCGCTTTCCCCAAGCGAAGGTTAAGTAATTAGCATCGAGCGTGGTTACCAAGTGGATGGGTAACAGTTTGCGCGCCTTGGTTTTCAGCAGGCCTTACAGTTCACCCAGTTGTAAATGGGTACCTGCCCTTTTTAGGGTTAGGGAAGATAAAGCAGCGATGGAGAGGAGATGGGCGCCGCCCTCAACATGCTGGCCCCTTGAGAAGAAGCTGAGGTCTCTGATGCCTCGCTCCCTTACGACCCACATAGGTTGTGGAAAACCATATTATGACATGTAATCCAAGTCGAGACTGTTAGTGCATTTGAAGCGGACCATAAACTGCCCTTTCCACAACTGGATCTGGAACCAAACAAATGTGGTTTTTAATTCTTTGTTAATATCACACACACACACACACCACACACACACACACACACACACACACACACACACACACACACACACACACACATACACATACTCACCACGCTCACCGTCCCCACCCCCACCCCACCCCACCCCACACACACACAAGCACGCACACGAAACACATGTGCGCACATGCACACCTATCCTCGATGTGACCCCCAGGTTCTGTCCTCCCCCCCCCCTCCCCATTTCTTGTCATTTGTGTTTTGTTGTTCCTATGTCATGTATCTTTTCCTGCCGGCACTTGTGGCAGAGATGGTGGGTGGATAGAGTAGGTAGGCAGGTAGTCTCTGCAGGGATCCAGTCAGCGTGATGGTTGCATGGTGTCCACTGCACTGCCGCTTTTAAAAGTTTCATGCCACCTGTAGCCTGCAAGGTAGACAGACCCTTTGTCTTTCAGCCGCGCCTCTGTTGTGTGTGTGTGTGTGTGTGTGGTGTGTGTGTGTGTGTGTGTGTGTGTGTGTGTGTGTGTGGTGGTCGTGTGTGTGTGTGTGTGTGGTGGTCGTGTGTGTGTGTGTGTGTGTGTGTGTGTGTGTGTGTGTGTGTGGTGGTCGTGTGTGTGTCTGTGTGTGTGTGTGTGTGTGTGTGTGTGTTTATTTCATCCTTTTATGTCAAAGTTAATGGAATAAGCACTTATGTGATTTTTTACATCCAGTCCCCCCGTGTGTATGCAGTTTTGTCAATTTTGTCATCCATTGAGTGTGTCTGTGTGCGTGCGTGCGTACGTACGCGCGCTCGCGCTATCGTACGTGCATGCATATGCGTGACTAGTTTGTGTGATAATACTTTTTTTTCTTTTTTTTTGATATCTAATCTCTCCCCCCCCCCCCCCCCATAGGGATAAGAGGATACAGCTGTTGCAAAACGCGTTTATAGCGCGTGTTCGTCGGGACTTTCTCTCCCCTGATCGTCCAGTGTGTGTGTGTGTCTGTGTATGTGTGTTGGAGTGTGTGTGTGTCGGGGTGGGTGTGTGTGTGTGTGTGTGTGTGTGTGTGTGTGTGTGTGTGTGGGGTGTGTGTGTGTGTGTGTGTGTGTCGGAGTGTGTGTGTGTGTGTGGTGTGTGTCGGAGTGTGTGTGTGTGTGTTTAATTTTTTTTTAATTAAAACAAAATCTTTTATTTTGAAGATAATGGAATAAGCACTCATGGACTTTTTTTTTTTTACATCCAGTCCCCATGTGTATGCAGGATGGGAGGGGGAGGGGGGAGCAAGGCATTGGGAGGTCAGGGATGTTCAAACGTGTGATGATGGGACAGGCGGGGGACAAGCAGGCAGGGGATGGGCTGGAGAGGAGGGGGGGGGGGGGGGGGGGCTTTGCACGTGGTGCATATTAGATGATTGGCCGAGTGATCGCAGCAGCTATCACAGGTTTTATGCAGGCAGAATATTATTGTTTTGCATTGGAGGGGGGGGGGGAGTAGGGGGCGGTGGGGTTGGGGGATAAGGGGGGATGGGGGTGAAGCGAAAGGCTCTGTCCTTTCTGTCCCTGGGGTGAGGAGGCAAGTGAGCGTAATAAATGTCCCCCCGACCGTAATTAGCGTTAGTGTGTGTGTGTGTGTGTGTATTGTATGTGTGTGTGTGTGTGTGTGTGTGTGTGTGTTTGTATGTGTGTGTGTGTGTGGTGTGTGTGTGTGTGATTGTAATGTGTGTGTGTGTGTGTGTGTGTGTGTTGTGTGTGTATTGTATGTGTGTGTGTTCTCTGTTGTTGATTTGCCTTGTTATCTGTTGTAGGCTGGCTGACGTTCTAAGTCTGTCGGTCAGTCAGTCAGTCAGTCTGTCTGTCTCTCTCTCCTCTCTCTCTCTCTCTCTCTCTCTCTCTCTCTCTCTCTCTCTCTCCTCTCTCTCTCTCTCTCTCTCTCTCTCTCTCTCTCTCTCTCTCTCTCTCTCTTGTTTCAGATTTAAATGTTCATAAGTTCAGATATAGAGAACATGATGTTGATGACCCCAGGTTACTATGTCCATTATGTAAGCAAGCACCTGAGGATGAAGTACATTTTGTGTTATGCTGTCCATATTAGAGGATGTTAGGCAGAATTACATCCCTGTAAAATATAGTAGCAGCCTAATTCTTTTCGACTTTGTTTACTCATGGCGTCAAGTCAGCCTGAGTTGTGCGTAGCCTCACTTTATATTTGTGTAAAGCTTTCAGAATAAGAGATATATTGTTGTCGTAGGTTATATTTGTGTATCTGACTGTTCATACAGTAATTTGTGTTGTTGTTATTAGGTTGTTGTTGTTTGTGGGTTTTTTGGGTTTTTTTCCTCTCACCAAAATACTAAGCAGCTCGGCAACCCCCTTCATGTATGGGCCAATGGCCTTTTTGTGAATAAAGTTTTCGAGTTCGAGTTCGAGTTCGAGTTCTCTCTCTCTCTCCTCTCTCTCTCTCTCTCTCTCTCTCTCTCTCTCTCTCTCTCTCTCTCTCTCTCTCTCTCTCTCTCTCTCTCTCTTCTCTCACACACACACACACACACACACACACACACACACACACACACACACACACATACACACTCCCATACACACACTCTCCCATACACACACACACACACGCACCATTACATAAAAAACACCCTGCGCGCGTCTATCCTTCTCCTCCTCAACATCACCACCAACAACAACAGCAATAGCAACAACAACATCCCTCCATCTCTTCGCCCCCCCCCCCCCCCACCACCACCCACCACCTAAGCTGTCCCCATCGTCAAGCGACACTGTCACCCTCGTCACCCGTCCATTCACCCCCCGCCTCCCACCCACCCACCACCCACGAGTAAAGCCACTCACTCACTCACTCACTCACTCACTCACTCACCGCACACATCAGCAATCATCTGTCCCTGCCTCCCCTGACCCGCATTAGGCCTTGGAAGAGGAGGGAGGGGGACGGTTGAGGGGAGGGGGTAGGGCGAGTGGGTCGTTGTGCAGTGGGGGGGGGGGGGAGGGAGGGGGGGTTGTTGTCCAGGTTGCGTTGAGCTGAGTGACTTGCTACTAGTAGGGGGTGGGGGGGGGGGTTGGGGGGGGAGGGGGTATCGATTGGGAGGTATGATGAATGGGTGATTGGTGGTGGTGGGGATGGAGAGGTCGTCGGACTACTTAACGCCAGTGCTAGACTTGTTTATCCAACACATGAAGTAGCTGGTTACTACAACTCTCGTGTGGGTGGGTGTAGGTGTTGGGTGGGTGGGTGTCGTATTGGTGTTGGGTGGGTGTGTGTTGAGTGTGAGTGGGTGGGTGTTGTGTTGTGTTGTGTGTGTGTGTGTGTGTGTGTGTGTGTGTGTGTGTGTGTGTGTGTGTGTGTGTGGTGTGTGTGTGTGTGTGTGTGTGTGTGTGAGAGAGAGAGAGGAGGGTAGAAGGGAGAGAGAGGAAGGTTGATAGGTTATGTGTGTATGTGTGCGTCCCTAAATCAGATAGCTCCGCTGGGACTTTATACTGTAACCACACTCTCTGTCTGTGTGTGTGTGTGTGAGAGAGAGAGAGAGAGAGAGGGGGGGGGGAGTTTTATTAATATGATCACCAGAGCCCCATTGAAAATGTGCGAACTTTGTGCACACACACGCATAGGAGACTCCACAAACAAGGAAGAGAGCTGCTGTGGGGCTTCCACTCGTGTAGCAAGCAGTATTAACAATGAATGAGTGGGAGTGGCAGTAGGGTACCTGGGACAGAGAGAGACAGAGAGAGGGGGGGAGAGAGGAGAGAGAGGGAGAGAGAGACAGAGACAGACAGAGACAGAGAGAGAAGAGACAGAGACAGAGAGAAGGAACAGGGGTGGATTAGGTAGGAGCAGTGCAGACCTGTAAAAAGTCAGTCACCCAGTGACCCGGGCTAGCGCTCGGGGATCGATATCTATCGATCTGTACTAACCTGAC
>CM060320.1:19864602-19872102 GCA_030674155.1 Stramonita haemastoma
AGAAGATAAAGCAAAAAAAACCTGTGGAGAGAACACCAAAAAACCAACTGAAACCAAAACCCCAAAGCCCCCCAGTGAGGAGAGGACCAGTAATGTTCAACTGGAGTTGCCCACAGGTGTGTGAGGTCTTTTATAAGGGCTTCGTTCGTGTTGCTGTTGTTGTTGCTGATTGTTTGTTGTTATAATGTTGTTAGGTTGGTGATGTAGTGTTTTGGGTTGCTCGGTGGTGGTGGTGCTGTGGTGGTGTGGTGTGTGTGTGTGTGTGTGTGTGTGTGTGTGTGTGTGTGTGTGTGTGTGTGATTAGGGAGGGAACGGGGAGGAGGGTGGTGGTGGTGGTGGTGGATGGTGGCTGGTGGCGATGTTGCTAATGGGGACAGTACAGCCGTCACACGCTTTAGGCCGGGGCCGGCCGAGCGTGACTAGGTCAAGTCAGGTCAGGTCAGGTCAGGTCACAGCTGGTTGTGCAATGCATGCAGCCAACCTGTGCGTTGAATAACCTACCTAGCCTGCACGTATCGTTAAGAGTAAGGATGGATGCACGGCTGGCGTGCGCGCACATACGAAGAGCGACCGCATGTTCTGAGTAACTTGCACATCGTTGGCTTGTGTATGCCTCGCTGTCTTGTGTCTTTGTTTAAAAAAACATTTAATTTTCATCCTCACAAATTTGGACACCATGGCTTGTTATGTGGATACTCTAGAGCAGCAACAAATTTGTTTGAAGCCTCTTGCTGTCTCTGTCTGTCTGTCTGTCTCTGTTTGTCTGTCTGTCTGTCTCTGTCTGTTCTGTTTGTCTGTCCTTGTCTGTCTCTCTGTCTGTCTGTCTGTCTGTCTCTCTTCTGTCTGTCTGTCTCTCTCTCTCTCTCTCTCTCTCTCTCTCTCTCTCTCTCTCTCTCTCTCTCTCTCTCTCTCTCTCTCTCTCTCTCTCTCTTCTCTCCACTGTGAAGGGCGCGACCTCTGTGCCTCTCCAGTCTGTCAGAGGTTGACGGAAACTTGAAGGATGGATGACCCATTTTGTGAAAAACATTTTTTTTTTTACAATTTACAATCCTTTGTACATACTTTTGTTCACTATCTGCTAGCAACCCTCTGTAGTGTGTGTGTGGTGTGTGTGCGTGCGTGCTGCGTGCGTGCGTTGTTTGGTGCTGTGCTGTGTGGTGTGTGTGTGTGTGTGTGCTGTGGCTCACCCCCTTATATTTAAAAAAAAAATACCTGGCTGTCTGGCTCTTAAGACTTGAAGTACGGGTATTGTTGAAAGCTGCCTACGTATATATTCTTATGCCGTGGTCTTGGTCAGTGTGTGTGTGTGTGTGTGTGCGCGTGCGTGCTGTGTGTGCGTGTCGTGCGTGGTGGTGTGTGTGTGCATGCGTGTCAGCGTGATAGAGAATCAAGAAAGTGTGTGGTGTTCTTCGTGTGTACGAGCATGTTTTACACTCCGGCGCGCGCCGCGGTGTGTGTGTGTGTGTGTGTGTGTGTTGTGTGTGTGTGTGTGTGTGTGTGTGTGTGTGTGTGTGCACGCAGAGACAGAGAGAGGAGAGACAGAGACAGAAGAGACAGAGAGAGACAGAGAGAGACTGATTTAGGTATTCATGTACTCAGATCACTTAAAAGCTGTTTATCCTCAGTGAGTTATCATGTCAGCATTTCACTGGTCCGTGTGTCACTATCTGTCGTGTTTAGTGCCTTCTAATGTCAGCTTTATCGACGAAGGTGGCGGCCACTACTAGTGCTGTATACATCCATTCATTTTGTTCTCTCTCACAGAGAGAGGGAGGAGGGGGGGGAGAGAGAGAGAGGGAGGGGAGATGGGAGGGAGGGGAGGAGGAGGGGGGAGGAGAGAGAGAGACAGACAGACAGACAGACAGACAGAAGACAAAGGAGAGAGGAGGAGAAGAGAGACAGACAGACAGACAGACAGACAAAGGAGAGAGGGAGAGAAGAGAGAGAGAGAGAGAGAGAGAGAGAGAGAGAGAGAGAGAGAGAGAGAGAGCGAGAGAGAGAGAGAGAGAGAAGAGAGAGGTTTTTTTTTTAAA
The DNA here is from genome assembly GCA_030674155.1 of Stramonita haemastoma. Taxonomy (NCBI): domain Eukaryota; kingdom Metazoa; phylum Mollusca; class Gastropoda; order Neogastropoda; family Muricidae; genus Stramonita; species Stramonita haemastoma. The sequence goes on from CM060320.1 coordinate 19,866,636, forward strand.
AAGCCGTGGTCATAGTTCAAAGAGGATTAAATAACTGGCAGATAAAAAGAGTCAGAAGGGGAAGTGGATGTGAGGGGAGAAGGTGGGGAGGGAGAAAGGTTGGAGGGGGGGGGGGATGTATAATTTATTGGTCTATAAAGGATGAAAGAGAACAACAGTGGTATGAAAAGGTTCTATGATTTCAGAGTCTTTGTTAGCCTGTCCTGATACTGCTTCAAAAGCTGATTCCTCCCTCCCCCCTCTCCCCTGCCACCTCTGTCTGTCTGTTGTTGTCTGTCTGTCTGTCTGTCTGCTGTCTGTCTGTCTCTCTCTCTCTCTCTCTCTCTCTCTCTCTCTCTCTCTCTCTCTCTCTCTCTCTCTCTTCTCGCTCTCTCTCTCTCTCTCTCTCTCTGTCTTCTTCTCTCTCTCGTCTCTCTCTCTCTCCTCTCTCTCTCTCTCTCTCTCTCTCTCTCTCTCTCTCTCTCTCTCTCTCTCTCTCTCTCTATCTCTACTCTCCATCCCTGTGGTGTGTGTATCTTTGTCTGCCTCAGTACGTTGATAATTATTTGTTCTGTCTCGGTTCCTCGTAAAATAAAAGGGTATTGTGTTTTGGCGTGAAAAGTGGATGAGACAACAGACACAGCAATGATGATGATTGAAATAATTTTAAGTCGTTCGCTGAAGCATGGAGTTTCCTAGTCAATGTGTAGATAGGAAGAAACGGAACAGGGAGAGATAGGAGGGAGGAGGAGGCAGAGTAAGCATGGGAGAGAAGACAGGAGAGCGAAACTCTTGAAAGACCAACCAAGACATGTATACATACATCTCAGTAGGTCCCTTTTCAGAGATGTGGTTGTCGTTTAGGGAACCAGAGATATACCATTACTATGATTCATCATCTTAATAAACAAAAGACAGGCGTGTGGGTTACAAGCCATTCATAAAATCAATAGAGAGGAGAACGGAAAAGCATTTTTGAGAGGAAGTCTTGTCAGTAAGAACCTGTGGGCCAGACCTGAAGGTGCAACCAAACAAAGGACTGAGTGACTGCCGCAACACACTGAGCTCTTGCCTCCGCTGCTGGCCTTTCTCACTGTTCATTGACACTGCTCCATTTAAGGAACTGTCACCGGTAAGTTCTTCAGCTGTGAAGAGTGGAGGGCCAGATACCTGACACTGTCAGGAGTTTAGTGAGCAAGTGTTGTACTCAGGGAGGCATGGCCAACAGTCTGATGAACTGGAATATGCGTACGATAAGCTTAAGTAAAAGAGTTGTATAGAACACTTGTCAGAGTACTCAGAAAGATACAAGTTGGAATAATAAAAATGATGTGCTTCTTTGGCTTTGTGTTCCCAGTAACAAATAAGATATAAACAAGATTCTGTACTTAAAAAGTCCTTGGCTTGCTTGCTTTTGAATATTATGAATGGAATTTCTAAGTGTCGGAAAAAAAAGTGTTTCGGATCCTGTTTTGATGATGTATATATATAGTTGGTGCATTTTCTGTCAAAGTATGACACACATCCGCTATGCTACAGTGCAGGGGGCAATCAGAGTGAACCAACAGGAGAGATAGGTCTTTCAGGCACTCTTTTCTTCCCAGCGATGGTATGAACAAACAGAGCGTGAAATACAGTGCCATAGTACACAGTTGTCCAACGAGCAAATTTGAACTTGGGAGCGGTGGACTGATTGAAAAAGTACACTTTTTTTCTGAAGTGCTTTGTGGTGAAATTTGTCCACTGGCTTTGTGGTGAACAAACGAGTGACAGAAGCTGTCGTCTTCGCTCTGTGGCTCCTGTGGTGTGTTATTCCCCTGAAGGCAGCCTGCTTTCTGTCTGCCTGAATGACTTGGGTGGCAGCTTCAATGCCTCGCCCTTAGTGTGTGCAAACTCCAGCTTAAAACACCCTCCCTCCACCCAGCACCAGCGTGTCTATCTATCTACCACCTTTCTTTCCCATCCTCAGCTTGGCCTGTCCCCTCCAACTCCCACCCCCTCCCCCACTCTACAACCCGTTCCCCCTTCCCCTACCTTCATCTTTCAGCTTATCCATAATCGATGGGTGTTTCCTCCCTGGCTGCAGTTTTACCTGGGGCTACATACAGTACAGTGCAGTACAGTGCAGTACCGTGCAGGGGAGGGATGGTGGAGGCTGGTCACTGGACAGTGCTAGAGTGTTTGATAACTTTGACAAACTTGCGCAAGTTGTCGTGTCCAAAAACAAGGCGAAAGTGGCCACTGTTCTTGTTTTATCAGCTGGAAATAAAGTCCCTCCCTCCCTCAAACAGGGCAGACACCTGTAGCTACTCTACAGTTATTAATGGAGTGACCGTGTTTGATTAACGTTGACAAACTCGTGCAAGTTGTCCTGTCCACAAACAAGGCGAAAGTGGCCACTGTTCTCGTGTTATCAGCTGGAACTAAAGCCTTTTCTCCCTCCCTCCTTTAAACCAGACACACAACAAACAGAACAAAAACCTGTTGCGTAGAGTATCCCAGCTTACAAGTTTATAATGGAGTGACCATGTTTAATAACTTTGACAAACTCGTGCAAGTTGTGTCCAAAAACAGGGCGAAAGTGGCCATTGTTTTCGTTTTATCTGTTGAAATAAAGCCTTTTTCCCCTCTCCCCCCCCACCTACCCCCTTTAAACCAGACACAGGACGAAACCTGTTGCGTAGAGTATCTCAGCTTACAAGTTTATAATGGAGTGACTGTGTTTAATAATTTATACAGAACTCGTGCAAGTTGTCCTGTCCAAAAACAAGGCGAGAAAGTGGTGTTCTCTGTCATCAGCTGGAAAAAAGCCTGTTCTCCCTCCCTCCCTACACCCCCTTCAATGAAACCAAAGAAACAGGGCAGAAACCTGTAGCTCTCTATAGTTTATAATGGAGTGACTGTGTTTAATAACTTTGACAGACTCATGCAAGTTGTCCTGTCCAAAAACAGGCGAGAAGTGGCCACTGTTCTCGTGTCATCAGCTGGAACAAAGCCTTTCCCTCCTCCCTCCCTCCCTACCCCCTTCAATATAGCCAAACAAACGGGGCAGAAAGCTGTTGCGTAGAGTAGAGTAGCTGCTCTACAGTTGATAATGGGGTGCAGCTGATGACGGCTGACTGGCTCTGGGCCATGATGAACACAAGGGGCACAGTCATGTGAAAGACGCGTCACACTGCTGGCTGTAAAAAAAAAAAAAAAGAATGTGGGCACTTTTATTTGTGCAGTAACTACAGTGACCCTATACCGCAGTACATTCACTGTGCCTAGGTTAGGTCGTTATGATTAATGTGTGTCGCTACTGTTTTTAGGTTGTTAGGATTATGTCACTATTGTTTTAGGTCGTTATGAGTAATGTGTCACTGTTGTTTTAGGTCGTTATGATTAATATACCACATTTTTGTTTTTTTCAGAGATCGTTGTGAGTATGTCACTATTGTTTTAACGTTGTAAAAAGGGGTGTATCTCTGAAGTTGGAATGCGGCTACCTTAATGGTGGGTTAAAAAAAAAAAAAACACACCAAAAAACAGTTGTATACGCAACATCTCCCCATTATTGCTCAGCGAAGAAGAAGTATCATGCAGGCCCATCATAACCATCATCGCAGGCCCATCGTAACCACGCTACTACTTTAACTTTACTTCTGGAGCGATCTGCTACGGAGGGTGGACGACCCTGAGGAGTGGAGGAAGCTGGCTGCAAAATCTTCAGTGGTGCCCCCACTGCACGCGGGACTATGAGGCAGAGCGGGGCAGAGCGGGAGATTTAGCTCTCTCTGTTTATCAATCCCCCCAGTAATGATTTGACTCGTGTTTCGGGTTCAACCTCTATACTCTTCTCTTTTCTAATGCAAGTTGGTCCAGTTTCTGCACAATCATTGTCCTTTTTATTTTTAGCTGTGCAAGTTGGTTCTTGTTGGCGTGGTGGTTAGTAAGGTGGGCTGAAGGAAGTAGAGCGTCACGGTTTGTGGACTGCATGCATCGGCAACAACACCCATACATAACCAGTCATTTGCCTCACCTGCTGTATGTTCAACTTGCCCATAGATCAAGACTGTAGAGAAATGACACCCCTATGACTGTACATGAGAGGGAGGGAGGAAGGGATGGGGGAGGGGGGAGGAGGGAGAGAGAGAGAGAGAGAGAGAGAGAGAGAGAGAGAGAGAGAGAGAGAGAGAGAGAGAGAGAGAGAGAGAGACTTGGTGTATGGCTGATTACACATTTTGACACTCTTGTGTCATGTAAAACTTTCGCTCTTTGTCACTCAATGTGAAAGGCCATGATGGGTAAAGAGGGTGGGAGTTCCCATATATATATATATATATATATATTATATAATTATATATATATATTATAATATATATATAATGTATATATGTAATGTTTATCCCTACCCATGGCCTTATCACATAGCTATGATGTATGTATTGTATCCCAGTCCATGCAAGTGACTCTGTCACGAAATGTGATCATGCTTGATTTTTTATCACATTAGTGATTTTTTTATGGAAATGTGTTTTCTATTGTTTTTAATAATTATTATTTTTTATGGAAATGTTTTATATTTTTAAGCTGATAAAACTATCGTAAAATATATACTTCTATTCATTTCCAGAAAAAATAGCGTAGGGTTCCCCCCCCCCCCCTCATCGTCTTCTTGTCATCTGTTTGGGTTGTTTTTTTTCGTATGTTTATTTTCACTGTCTTTAACATTCGCCCCAACAAAATGGGGAAAAGCAGAGTCTTGATAAACGATGAAATCAACTGGTACAACGATCCACAGACTTCTTCCATTACAAAAAAGTTCACAAACACACCATACATACCTAATTCTTGCCCTCAACATAAACACCCCCGCCCACCCACCCAGCAAGAAGAAGAAAAGTGATTATTATTTAAAAGGACACAGCTAGGCCTAGCTATCTTCTTCGCCTCCGAAACTGTCCCCACTTTCTAAGAAAACTCAAACCACCCAACCACGACCATTGTATGTATACACCTATGTAGGCCTGTATTGATCGAGGGCTATAGGGGGAAACTAAAGACAGGTAGATAGATAGGTCGGTGGGTAGGTAGGGAGGGTGTGAGAGAAGAGAGGGGGGGGGGGGGGTAGAAACAGCAGGGAGGAGGGGAGGTAGGTGGGTAGGGGTGGGGATGGGGGGTTCTGACCCACATTGCAGAGGTCGTGTTTGAAGAGTGGGATTCCTCCCACGGTGGGCATGGCAGTGAATAGCCCGCAGGTATCCTCTTTCTTTTTTTCTTTTTTTTTTACCCCCCCCCCCCCCCTCCTCCTCTACTCTGGCCAAAGTGTCTGCCTTCCATTTCCCTTTACCTTTACCTAGCTTTTACCTTACTTACCTGCCTGCCTGCCTGCCTGCTCACCATGCCATTCTTTTACCCTCCAGCGCTGGCTTCTTCAGTGGGCCAGAAACTAAAAAACTCCCCCCCCCCCCAAAAAAAAATAAGATCCGCATCAATAGCGTACGGG
>CM060320.1:19877102-19885392 GCA_030674155.1 Stramonita haemastoma
TATATATATATATATATATATATATATATATATATATATATATATATATATATATATATAATATGGTTTTTCTCTCTCAGACGTCTGACCACAGATCGTGACCCTACACGTACAGTGAGTTTTCGGTGCAAAAAAAAAGTCTATAAGAGTAGAGAAAAAAAAAAAACGCTTACTCTCCCCCCCCCTCCCCCCAAAAAAAAGAAAAACAAAAAAAGTGGTTTACAAACGGCCAGTGAAGCACATGGCCGGGGCGAGTTTAGATCAGACTGGGCTGTGTTTGGTCCAGCAGTCCTCGTGGTTTATCTCTCTCTCTCTCTCTCTCTCTCTCTCTCCTCTCTCTCTCTGTCTGCACTGGGCTGACAGTGCCCGCCGCCCCTCCCACCGCCCTGCGGCCCTCCTGCCTGTGTGTGACCAATGCTGACGGGAGTGGGGAGGAGGAGGGGGAGGAGTAGGGGGGAAGGGGGTAGTAGTGAGAGGAGTCATGGAGAGGGAGGATAGAAGAGGGGGAGCTGAGACTATAGGGATGAAGAAGTAAGGGGAGCCTAGATTTGTGTAATGCTTTAGAGGCGGAGAGAAAGAGGAACAGATCAGCTGGGGTTTTTTTGGTCAACGGTGTCTAAAAAAGAGACAGAGAGAGACAAGGCCTGCTTCGATTGTTCTGTGGAGTTCTATGATAGTGGTGGTGCCACACGCTTTTTTTTTTGCCGTAGAGACTTCGTGGACTGCTGCTGGACTGAAGCGCATACATACATAGATGTTGTGCGAGACAGGAGTAGGAGGAGTAGAAAGAAAAAAAAATACAGCAATAGAATAGTCGTTGACACAGTCACTCTACTGCTGTACAGAAGAAAGGAAGGAAGAAAAGCGATTTTTTTTCTTTTGTGAAGTGGAAAGGTCGCTCGCGCTGTCTTTGGGTTGAAAGGTACCAACCAACCAACCTGTGTGTAGTAGTGCTCAGGCAGTATAGTAGCCTAGCTGTAGGTACAAACTGGCGAAGGAAGGGAGACTCTTGATCTTACACATACATAACTTGACGTGTGATTCCAATTTTGCGTGAGCTGAAACAGAACAGCCATAACAAGGTGTGATGAGTTTGGTAAAGGGGGATGGTGATGATGAACTGAAAGTGTACCTCGTGTAGTAGTAGACTTGATATTTTTTTCTTTCCTCCTGGGGATTTCTGGGAGGATGAAAGAGTGGGGGTGGTGAGTGGAGGAAGGGATGCTACAGGGTGGGGTGTGTAGTCAGTCACTTGCCTACTGCATACATACTTACCTACCTACCTACCATACCACTACTGCAAGGGATGATGACTGCTGACACTGAGGCACGTTCGCCTGATCAGTGGAAAAGTAAGTGGTGTGTTGGTGTGGTGTGTGTGTGTGTGTGTGTGTGTGTGTGTCGTGTGTGTGTGCGTGTGTGTGTGTGTGTGTGTGTGTGTGTGTGTGGTGTGTGTGTGTGGTGTGTGTGGTGTGTGCTTGCTTGCTTGCTGCTTGCGCGCCCATTCACTTCAGTATGTTGTGTGAGAGTGAGAGGATGGAGTGGTAGATGATAGGAGGAAGGGGGTAGTGTCATATTTATTTTATTGGTCAGTCTACTTGTAATTGGGTCTCTGTATGGTTTGACTATCTCTCTCTGTCTCTGTCTGTCTGTCTGTCTGTCTGTCTGTCTGTCTCTCTCTCTCTGTCTCTCTCTCTGTCTGTCTGTCTGTCTGTCTGTCTCCTCTCTCTCTCCTCTCTCTCTCCTTCTCTCTCTCCTCTCTCTCTCTCTCTCTCTCTCTCTCTCTCTCTCTCTCTCCCACACCACACACACACACTAAACCATGGGACAATCAAAGAAGTGAGGTATGATAGTAGACACTTCTTTTACAAAGAGAGATAATGATCGTGAATTGCATGAACCATCAAAGAGAGATAATGATCTTGAAATGCATGAACCATCAAAGAAATAATATATAATCTTGAAACGCAGAACCATCAAAGAAATAATCTTCAAATGCATGAACCATCAAAAAATAATAATGAAATGTATGAACCATCAAAGAAATAATCTTCAAATGCATGAACCATCAAAAAAAATGAAATGCATGAACCATCAAAGAAACAGTCTTGAAATACATAAACCATTAAAGAGATAATATGGACAGTCCAATCACAAAAGTACAGATTGTAAGCTTTTCAGATCAAAAGATTTTTTTTTAATCCAAGGGAATGTTTATATTCATAGCCCAACTAAAAACCGGATAGAATTTCAGTTACAGTTATAAAAGGAAAAGATAAAGGATTAAGTTAATTGATATGAACAGAGGTGACTTGAGTGAGTGTAGCATTAAAAGTGTGTGAATTTGGCACCGACATACCCAGACATGTGATCTCTGAGTATCTCTGCGTGACCTGATGAAGCTTGTAAGAAGTGATAATGTTTAGTTGATTTTTCCCTGCTTTTTCTGTTGTTAGTCTAGTTAGTCTAGTTAGTTAGTTAGTTAGTTGGTTAGTTAGTTAGTTAGTTAGTTAGTTAGTTAGTTAGTTAGTTAGTTAGTTAGTTCAGTGTGTGGTTGTTGCGCGCGCTAGGTGAACAAGTGGATGCCTGCGCGCGCACAGTCCACACACACACGTGTGCGCGCGCGCGCGCTCAGAAAACACACACACACACACACACACACAACACACCACCACACACACACACACACACACACACACACACACACACAACACCGGTGAAATTCTTTTGGGTTTTTATTTGGTGCAATTTTGCTTCCATTTTTATTTATTTATTCACTTATTAATTTTTTTATGTCTCACCAAATTTTTGTAAAATTTTCTTTTTGTTGATTTTTTCCCCATGGAAATATTGCTCGCTTGTTCGTATGTTTTGGCTCTTGCCTGCCTCTCTGTCTACCGCACTTTTTCTTTGTGTATGTTTTGATCGGCCGGAGAGATTTATGTTATATGAATGTGGGAAAATGGGTACCGGTGGGCGGATCATTCTGAGAAGAAATGGCAAAACTTTTCTTTTCAAATTTCACAGAAAATGACAACCATCTGATCAGCAATTGAGAAAAAAGACCAAAACAAAAACTCAGACAAACAAAGGAGAAATCAGGCAGCCACCTGTTGATAAAAGCAGATGTCTTTTATAGTGTGTTAGAGAGAGGTAGGTCCGTTTGTGGAGTTATATGGAGTTAGATAATATGCCGGTTTTAAAGTCCATTTATTAGTTTTTATATTTAATTTGTGGCAACAAAGTTCTGCCAGAAAATTTCATGTTGTTTGTGTTCAATGTTTATATATTTGTTTTGTGTTTGTTGTATTTTTTTGTTTGTTTTTTGTTTTTTTTTGTTGGTTTTTTTGTTGTTTTTTTTTGTTTTTTTTTTTTTGGGGGGGGGGGGGGGGGGGGGGGGGGGGTATGGAACACACTTATATTATTCGTTGTTTCAGAAAAAAAATCTATTTAAAATAAAAGTCTAAAGTCTAAACCCGAAACAATAACTTTTTAAAAATAAAACTTGCATTGAACACTTGTCTAGGTCTGGAAAATTTGATCAAAGTGCGAGAAAAAATAAACAGTAAAAAATCTAAACGCCGGCTAGATCTAAAGTGTAAATACGTAGACTATAATTATCATAGATTATCAGTTGTACATAGGGTGCGTGTATGTGTTCGGGGGGGGGGGAGTAGTAAAACGAAAGAAGTAAAAGGTGGGCAGGAAGAAGATGTGCAACTAGGCTTTGGGATTTGTCTTTTTTTGTTTGTTTGTTTTTAATCTTTGATGTTTGTTCAGAGTTTTGTTGTATTGCTTTTAGTTCATTTTGAAACAAAAATTACGTGGCTGTTTCGTTAAAAAAAAAAAAAAAAAAAAAAAAGTTTTTGTACAGAATTAATTTTAGCATTCGCTATGCACGTAATTTTTCAAATATCAAAATAGAGTTCGAAATTCGCTTAGTATTTCACAGCTCGTCGATTGAATGTTGTGATGGTGAAGGTCTGTGTTTTGTTTGTTTTTTTGTTTATTTTAAATGATTAATTTGTGCGTTTGTTTGGGGGGGGGGGGGTATTTTTTTTTTTTTTGTTTTGTTTTTACATCAATCCCAATAAAGCAGCCGCTATCCTTGTTCGTTTCTGGTGTCGGTCAGTAGTTTTTTTGTCGCGAACTTGATCAGTCAGTATGGTCAGTTGTGCGAATGTAACAGAGAATCGGTTTTACACTGCTTAACATATCGTTTTATATCAGTAAAGATTAACACACAAGCAAAATTAACGACAATAGATCTAGTAATATATTATCAAGTTAAAAAAAAAAAAAAAGTCATTCAAATAGAAATATTTAATTGATGCCTTTTTATTGCTGTCATTTGGGTGTGTGGAGGTGTGTGTACATTTGTTTTTAACTGTGTCGATAGTAAGCAGTTGAAAACTATTTGTCTGTTAGTGTTGGACCAGATTCGTGCAGTCGAACGTTGTGGTCCAGTTAGCGACAAGAATGGACACATCTTTTTGGTTTTCTTTTTCGTCTTTTCTTTTTTTCTTTTTTCTTTTTTTTTGGTTTTGTTTTAATCGTGATTTTTTTTATTATTTGTATTTAGACTATTCGTACAATTTGAATTTGAGCTTTAGTTTGTAACGAACCTGATTTGGCGTCTTTAGCCAATGGATGATTTTAAAGTTTCAAAAAAGTTGTTTTTTTTTTAGGTAAATCGTGCGCGCATGTGTGTGTGAGTGGGGGGGGGGGAGGATAGGGAGTGATAGACAAGCATGGTCAGATCATTTCAGGAGGGAGAGGGGGGAGAAATAAACTTTAAATGGACGTAACACTTTTGCTTTGAACGTGAAAGGTCCGCTTTAGTTTAGAAGCCGTCCTCAACTGAAAGTGTGTTCATTATTGTTCTCTTCGTTTTATGTTGTTGGTTCTTTTTTCTTTCTTTTTTTATAACTTCACCGAAGTAAGGACAGTGGAATATAGAAACAGACAGAACCTTACCTGGTAACCATCAAAACAAATTAATCATGGTCTTTCAAAATGTACTCGACATGCAGACTAAATGATGATGTGGAGGAGCTCGATCTACATTTTTGTCTGCTTTAGGGTGAAAATAAAACAAGAAGTTACACTTTTCTCGCTGACAATTTCAATTTTCAATCAGGTGGAAAAGGATGGAGATGTGTATACAAGAAAGAAAAATGTGTATTAAAAAAAACAACCAAAAAAAAACAAGAAAAAGAACCTTACTAAAAGAGGGGGGAAAAGTAAAAACGACACAAACAAAAGAAGCTAACTAAGAGAAAGAGAAAGAATGAAAGATGAAGGAGGGTGGTTAAAAGCCTGGTACTATGGTAGATTTGCACTCGCGCTCTGTGGAGGAACGTTGCCATGTATGCCGCCATGGTAATAGCTGGCTAATTAGGCGGAGAAAAACAGGTTATGCCAGACGGAAGACAAACGAGCAGGCCGACAGCCAGCCCCGTGAGCCAGCCTTCAGACTTCAGCGCTGCACTTCTAACCAAGTGGACGGGTCAGCCAGCTGGGCAGACGTCATGTGTTTTCTCCGCCGCTCGCCCTTTTTCTCGTTTGTTTTCCGCTCCCCCCCCTTTCTCTCTCTGTGTCTCTGCCTCTGTCTCTCTGTCTGTCTCTCTCTTTCTCTGTCTCTCTGTCTCGTGTCTGTCTCTTCTGTCTCTGTCTGCTCTCTGTCTCTCTGTCTGTCTCTGTCTCTCTGTCTGTCTGTCTCTGTCTGTCTGTCTGTCTGTCTGTCTGTCTGTCTTCTGTCTGTCTCTTCTCCGTCTCTGTCTCTCTCTCTCTCTCCTCTCATCTCTCTCTCTCTCTCTCTCTCTCTCTCTCTCTCTCCCTGTGTCTCTCTCTCTCCTCTCTCTCTCTCTCTCTCTTGTGTGTGGTGTGTGTGTGTGTGTGTGTGTGTGTGTGTGGTGTGTGTGCTCGTTCAAATCAATGCATTCTATATTATTTTGGCCATGAAGAGCGTTTGCCCCCTCACCCCCCACCCCCCCAAAAAAAAAAATTCTGAAAAAACCTGTTAAAAGAAAATCAATCCTCCTCTCTCTCTCTCTCTCTCTCTCTCTCTCTCTCTCTCTCTCGTCTCTCTCTCTCTCTCTCTCTCTCCTCTCTCTCCCTCCCTCCCTCCCTCCCTCCCTCCTCTCTGTGACCGGGTTGACCCCTGTGGTCAGGGGTGCTGATGACGGCATTGTTCTGACCAGTGGTGATTAATCTGACACGGGATTCAAACCCAGAACCTGCAGTTCCGTTCCCAGCCGATATGGCTCGCTTGTCGGCGGCACAATCGGTCCTCGTCGCCCATCTGAGCTCTAAAGCGAAAAAAAGAAGAAAAGAATGGCTTTTTTTCGGCCAGCGCTGCAGTTCAACTTTGACCCTTTCTCGCCATTTGGGGGTACCCTGGCTGTTGTTTCACAGCGTCCAAATGTTGGTGGGTTTTGTTTTCTAATAATACAGACACGGTCAGCAGCTAGTTGACCAGTGGTCGAACCCGCCAGATCTCTGGGTTTTTGTGTATTTTTTTTCTTTCCTTCCTTCCCGTCCAATCCAGCAGTCTCTCTCTCTCCTCTCTCTCCTCTCTCGTCTTCCTCTCTCTCTCTCTCTCTCTCTCTCTCTCGTCTCTCTCTCTCTCTCTCTCTCTCTCTCTCTCTTTTAAGTGTTTTCCTTCTGTTTAAAAGGGTTTTTTAAGGCTAGTCTTTTTTTTTCTCGTCTTCTAAAAATGTTAATTGGTCATTTTTTTTTAAAAAAACAACTGTAGTTTGAGCTTCATGGGTCGCACAGATGTCAGGCAATACAGCCAATTTCCTCCCCTCACCCTTTTTTTTCTCTCCTTGAAAATATAAAAATTCTGTTGTTTTCTCTTTGGGTTGAGGTTGGGTGGGTGGGTGGGTGGGTCAGGCAGGGAGCCTGGCGGTTCAGGCAGCAGCTTTTGTGGCGGGGTCAGGCTCGGGGGCGAATTAGTGTTTTCTGTGGGCACAGTTGCACGTGCACTGACTGCAGAGGTCAGCACAGAGATCGTGTGACCTGCCTGGCAAATGAACGGGAGAGGTCAGCAATACGCCTGCCCCCTTGCCCTCACAGTTCCCTCCCTCCCCCCCCCCCCCCCCCCCCCCTCCCCCAACCTCACCCCTCACTCCCCCTGCCTCCCACTTTCCTCGGTTTTTAATTTTTCTATGACACTTTAACGTTTTACTTTTTCTTCGCGTGTTTTTTTTGTCTCCTTAAGTCATTAATTAGTGCAAGGGCAAGTGTGCTTAAGTACAGGTATCAGCCTGAATGTTACGTTGTTTGGTTTTGCATTTGACGATGTAGAGGCGAGCAAGAAAAACGGTCGTTGTGATATTATAAATAAATTTTGTCTACTTTGCATCTTTCCATTTCGTTTGGGTTAATCTTTTCTCTCTCGCTCTCTTAGCCCCCTTCTTTCTTCCAGGTGTGTGTGTGTGTGTGTGTGTGTGTGTGTGTGGTGTGTGTGTGTGTGTGTGTGTGTGTGTGTGTGTGTGGTGTGAGGAGAGAGAGAGAGAGAGAGAGAGAGAGAGAGAGAGAGAGAGAGAGAGAGAGAGTTTTATAGTGTGTGTAAGTTTTTTTCATAACACGGACTTATTGGATTAAGTTTTAGTTAATGTCTAAAAGCTGTATAGATCTATATACACACACTCTAGATGTGAAACGATTTCATGAACGAAACATGAATCAAAATAATTGTTAACCTGTTTGTTTTTTTTAACCTGTTTTGGTCATAAAATCTAAATGCTTTATCATTGAGCATTTCCTGTATGATTTATTAAGGGTTCTTTTGTATCCTGTCCATGTTTTCCTGAGTGAAATAAAATGTGAAAGTACACGCACCTACTCTCAGACAGACAGAGAGGAGAGAGAGACAGACAGACAGACAGACAGACAGAGAGAGAGAGAGAGAGAGAGAGAGAGAGAGAGAGAGAGAGAGAGAGAGAGAGAGAGAGACGCGGCTCACGTACTTGCGCACTCATTGACATCAGTGCCGCTAACACCATCAAAAAAGCATCGCGGGAGGGAGGCTCTCGAAGCTACTACAGTTAGCAGGAAAATGACCCCAGGGGCGGAGGTCAGCGCCTGTGACCTTGATGGTCAGGGCGGATGGCCCACCAGTGACCGCCGGTGCGGTACGTTACTGACCTCCCTGTCTCTCAGTACTAGTCGCTGTGACGGTAAATTTATATATATTATATGTATCAGGCCTCTGTTACTTACGGGCCTCTCTTTCTGTCTGTCGCTGCCTTGTGTGTTGTGGGGTGTGTGTGTGTCTGTCTGT
>CM060320.1:19885492-19920492 GCA_030674155.1 Stramonita haemastoma
TTTAGTGCAAGGGAAAGTGTGTTAATACGGTATCACCCTGAATGTTACGTTTTTGGGTTTTTTGCATTTGACATTAGAGGCGAGCAAGAAAAACGGTCGTTGGATATTAAAAATTAAAATTTTTCTACTTTGATCTTTCCATTTCGTTTGGGTTAATCTTTTCCCCTCTCCCTCTTCCCCCCCTTCTTTTTTCCCAGGTGGTTGTGTGTGTGTTTTTTGGTGTGTGTGGGGTGTGGTGTGTGTGTGTGTGTGTGTGTGTGTGTGGGTGTGTGGGGGGGGAGAGAGAGAGAGTTTAAGTGTGTGTAATTTTTTTTTTATAACAGGGGATTTTTGGGATTAAAGTTTTAGTTAATGTCTAAAAGCGTATAGTTATATACAACACTCTGGGGATGTGAAACGATTTCATGACGAAACATGAATCAAAAAATTTTTAAACCCTGTTGTTTTTTTTTTAACCCTTTTTTGGGTAAAAAAATCAAATGTTTTATTATTGAGCATTTCCTGATGATTTTTTAAAGGGGGTTTTTTTTTTTATCCTGCCCATGTTTTCCTAGTGAAAAAATGTGAAAGTACACGCACCTACCTCAGACAGACAGAAGAAAGACAGAAGAAGAAGAGAGAGAGAGAGAGAGAGAGAAAAGAGAGAGGGGGGAAAAGAGAGGAAAAAAGAAAAAGAAGGGGAGAGAAAAGAGGAGGAGCGGTTTCACTACTGCGCATATTGACATCAGTCCGCTAACACCACAAAAAAGCACGCGGGAGGGGGCTCTCAAAACTACACAGTTAGCAGGGAAAATGACCCCAGGGCGGAGGTCACGCCCTTTACCTTTATGGCAGGGGGGATGGCCCCCCATGACCCCGGGGGGGTACTTTTCGACCTCCCCCCCCCCTCGTACTACGCTGTGACGGTAAATTTTTAATAATTTTATGTATCAGGCCTTGGTTTTCTTTTCGGGCCCCCCTTTTTTTCTGTCTGTCGGCCTTTGTGTTTTTTGTGTGTGTGTGTGGTGTGTGTTGTTGTTGTTGTTGTTGTGTCTTTCTCTCTCTCCTCTCTTCTCTCTCTCCTTCTCTTTCGCCCCTCTCTCCTCTCTTTTTCCTCTCTCCCTTGGTTTTTGTTGTTGTTCGTCCTTTTCCCTTCTTCTCTTCTTCTTTTTCCCCTTTCCCCTCTCCTCCTCTCCCTCCCCTTTTCCCCTTCTCTCTCCTCTCCCCTTCTCTTCTCTCTCTCTCCCCTGTGGAGGTGTCGAATTCTAAAGATTTTCTTCCCACCCTTCAGTTTTCCCCCAACTCTATCCCCCTTTTTCCCTCTGATTTTTTTAAACCTTCTTTACCTAGCGTCATTTTCTTTGTTGCAAGGTTTTTTTTTTGGGTTTTGGTTTTAGTTTTTTTTTGGTTTTGGGTTTTGTTTGTTTTTTTTGGTTTTGGGAGGAGGGTTGGTTGGGTTTTTTTTTGTGGTCGACTTGTGAAATGATGAGTTGTTGACCCACACTAATGGATACTCTCTCCTCCTTCTTCTCTCTTCTCTCTCTCTCTCTCTCTCTCTCTCTCTCTCTCTCTCCTCTCCTCCGTTCCCGCCCCTGTTGTGTAGGAGATGAGTGTAAATTGGTGTAAAGGGGAACCGCAGGGTGCTTGCCAAGAAAACAGGTCTGGCAGGGGGGAGGTTGTTGCCCTTCCTTCTCTTCTCTCTCTCTCTCTCTCCCTCTCCTCTCTCTCTCTCTCTCTCCCTCTCTCTCTCTCTCTCTCTCTCTTGGCCGATGACATACAGTAACATCGTCTCTCTCTCTGTCTGTCTCTCTCGTCCTGTCTCTCTGTCTCTCTTCTGTCTCTTCTTCTTCTGTCGTGCTGTCTGTTGTCTCTCTCTCTCTCTCTCTCTCTCTCTCTCTCTCTCTCTCTCTCTCTCTCTCTCTCTCTCTCTCTCTGCCTGACATCTTCTCTCTCTCTCTCTCTCTCTCTCTCTCTCTCTCTCTCTCTCCTCTCTCTCTCTCTCTCTCTCTCTCTCTCTTCTCTGCATGGGCCACTGGCTGCCGTAATGACAAGTCAGCACTCACCGCTGATGACGAGGGCGATAAACATCCTCCTCTCTCTCTCTCCCCCCAGCTTCTTACCTCTCCCCCTCACCCCCCTCACTCCCCCCACCACCTTCCTCCCTCCACCTCCCTCCCTCCCCCCTTCCACTTTCTTCTTCTTCTTACTCCTTCCCCCTCTCTCTGTCCACGTCTCCTCCTCCTTCTTTCTCCTTCTCCTTCTTCTCCTCCTCTGAGGTCGCCCATGCGGACTAAAAAGTAAAGGAAAGCAGGAGTAGCGGAGAAGGAGGAGGAGGAGAAGGAAGGAAGGTGGAAGAGGAGGGATGGAGGAGGGCGATAGACAGATAGGTAGAAGAGGTCAGCGACTTGGGATGACCTGACCAAACCTCACGCCACCTCCATACCTCATCCCCTCCCCCTCCTCCCTCTTCCCTCTTCCCCCCCTTCCACCACGTCCTCCATTCTTCACCTTCTCTCTCTCTCCCTCCCTCCCCCCCCCTACCTTCTTACTGCTCTCATAACCACAGTCCCTATCACAACGCCCCGGCCCTCTCTCCCGCCCCGCCCCCCAATCTTCTTTTTTCCTTTTTTTTTTTTTTTTTATATGTCCGACGGTGGTGGCGGGCGTAGGGGTCCGTCTTGACTGTCTAAGTGGCTTGGGTTATGCCCCATCTTCAAACCCTTTCCCCTCCCCCACCTATACTACTACTACCTACCACTATACCTCCATCTTTGTCTCTGTTCCCCTCTCTCTGTTTTAGTGGCCTCCCAAAAGCCTTTCTTTCTATTCGTGCTCTTGTGGCCTTCCTCCTTTATGCCCTCCTTTTTACTTTTTTTTTTGTCGTTCCCTTTGTTGCATCTTTAGATATTCCAGCAGGAGATGGTTGTGGTCTAGGACTACCTCACACAGGTGAAGCCCGTGGGGTGAGGAGGTGTGTGTGTGTGTGTGTGATGATGTCTACCCACCTCCTCGATTGTCAGAATCTCACCTTCTCTGTTAGATCTCCAAAGCTCCAGTCTCCTGCTTGTCCAGTTTTTTACCTACATGTAATGGATGTTATGTAACTGTTCTCTCTCTCTCTCTCTCTCTCTCTCTCTCTCTCTCTCTCTCTCTCTCTCTCTCTCTCTCTCTCTCTCTCTCTCTCTCTCTCTCTCTCTCTCTCGCTCACGTTGATTATGACGCACGTGAATTGTTTTATGATGAACATGTAAGATATGGCTGATATTACTCTTTTTTTGTTTTATTATTGCTGATCTATTATTTCACATACATAGGCCGATACGTTGATATTAAATATGTTTATACGTGTGTCTGATTGTAAAATGTTTAGTACAAAAAAAAATCATAAGCTCTAATTCATTCATCGTGGTCTTGTCACAGTTTCGTCATTGAAGGTGTAGGCACGTAACTGGGTACTGTTCATTGTGTATTTTATTTAGAACACGGAGCGACACTGAGCAGTTGGCTTCTTTAGATGGGTCTTCGGACTATGAATTATAAATCTCCCAATCTGTGCTAGAATTGTTCTTTTATTTCTGTTTAGTTCCAGAATCAAGTTAATGTATTCGAGTGGTGGTTTGGAAGGGGGGGGGGGGGTAGTTTTTGCAGGACAAGGGACAGTGGCATAGGCGTGGCAGGGTATGGACATAAAAGGGTGTATGTATCCTGAAATAAAGGCGGGATCATAACGCAGCCTCCCCTGCTGTGACGGTAGAATCAGCTCCCTATCAATAAAAGTATTGCGGGTTCACAGCCCGTGTCAAACAACAGTTCAGTTATTCAAAGTAAAATACCCTCTTAAACCAACCCCCCCCCCCCTCCCCTTCTCTCTCTCTCTCTCTCCTCTCTCTCTCTCTCTCTCTCTCTCTCTCTCTCTCTCTCTCTCTCTCTCTCTCTCTCTCCTCTTCTCCCCCCCCCCCTCTCTCTCTCTCCTCTCTCTCTCTCCCCCCCCCCCTCTCTCTCTCCCTCCCCCCCCCCCTCTCTCCCCCCCCCCCCCCCCCCCCCCCTCCTCCCCCCCTCTCCTCTCCTCCTCTCTCTCCTCTCCTCTCTCTCTCTCTCTCTCTCTCTCTCTCTCAGAAACAGGCCAGGCATGCAGGCAGGCAGGCAGGGTATGCATGCTGTAGGCAGGGAGGGGTGGGTTTAGTGGCGGGGTTAGTTGAGCCACTCGACATAAACGCCACAGGACAGAAAGCCAGCCCAGCTTTAAATGGGATGCCCTCTCGACAGGTAGCCCCCGTTATGATGGTCATTTGTCTGTAAAAAGGCATTTACCCCGGACTTTGACTTTTCCCCCCACCACAACAACACAACCAACTCCTTTTTTAAAAATATGTTTTTCTGGGGGGGGGGGGGGGGAGGAGAGAGAGAGAGAGAGAGAGAGAGAGAGGAGAAGTAGGTGTGCTTGTGTTCTCATAAATTCTCTTGTGTGGGGGTTTGTGGGCATATTTTGTCTATTCTGCTGGGTGTGTGTGCCTTCGTTCTAAGGTCTATCCACAAAAAAAGTGATTTTAGACCCGTGTATCCACACACCACACACACACACACACAACACACACACACACACACCACACACACACACACACCACACACACACACACACAGATTCACAGCCAAGCTGTTGGCTTAACTTTACACTGAGGCGGTTGAAGGGGCCAATGCCTTATTGACCAGCAAGGCGGGCAGTGTCCACATCTGTTTGATATACTCATCATTATTTTGTTTGCCCCGTACCCATGATCTTTCCTTCTCAACGTATCGGTAAACATTGCGCAAAGCAAGTGCGTTCCACACAGGCACACGCCCACCACAGACAGTCCTGATGTCCATAGGGCTGTACTGTGGGAAAGATGGAGCTGTGAAGTGGAGGGAGGGGGAGGGGGGGGGGAGTGGTGAGTCCCTTGGCCCCTGACCCTGTAGGTAGGGCTTGTGGCTGGACATGTTGCATTATGCAGAGATGGAGAGATAGATACTCCTCTCCTCTCCTCTTCCTCCTCCTCCTCCTGGTCGCTGTAAGGCTTAACTGCTGGCTTGGTCCTTGTATTGTCAACCTCCGACCCCCCCCCCCCTTCCCCCCCCCCCCCCCCCCCCCCCCGGCTCCTTTCTTTTTAACTTCTCATCCTTCTGTCTTCACTTTTGGGGTCTTCTCTCTCTCTCTCTCTCTCTCTTCTCTCTCTCTCTCTCTCTCTCTCTCTCTCTCTCTTCTCAACTCCCCACCAGCTCGACAGTCTTGGTCCCTATTTTCTCCCTTCTCTCTTTTCACGCGCATGTGAATCGCTAGCGGCGCAACGTGTAAGGCATGATCCCCCTCTCTCTCTCTCTCTCTCTCCTCTCTCTCTTGAAGGCGGGGGGGGGGGGGAGCGAGGGAGGGAGGGAGGGGCCTGTGGTTGCGGTCAGAGACCTCAACTGTCAGAAGGCATAAAGTACATGTATACACCCCCTCCGGGAGCCCCTGGTCCCTTTTGGGCAAGGAAGTGGTAGAAAGATAAAACACCATGTGTGCGCGCGCATGCGCGGTCGGTGGATGAGTGGGTGGGTGGGTTGGTTGGTTGGTTGGTTTGTGGTTTAACTTAGTTGCCTGGTTGGCTAGCTGCTTACAATACAAGTCTGTGGCCTTCGCAGGCCAGGTGAATGAATCCTAATTACGTGACGGGCGGTTTCCTTCTTCTTTCTTTTTCTTTCTTTCTTTTCTTTTTCCTAGGGGGTAGTAAAGGAAAAAGGCAGTGGGTTTTTTTGTACCTAGGCTGGCCTGGCCGGCCAAGTAGTGTAATCCTCTCCGCGTATCATGTACAGGAGGCATTGGGGAGGCGTGAAATCTGTGGCGGCAGGTGTTTACTGGATGCCTTAGCTTGAAGATTGAAGTCATCCAGGCCCTGACTGTTGTTGTTGCTGGATGGGGGCTTCTTTCTGTCTGGCTGTTGTTGCTGTTGTTGCTGTTGTTGTCACGCTAGCTCTCCTCCTGACCTCCACCCCCCTTCTCCCTTTCTTGTGGTCTGTCCACAGGCTCTTCTTCAATAGGGGAATAGGGGCAACACCATTTGGGATGTTTTACACCTCAGGTGTGGTTAGTGAGGTTAACGCCCTTCCACTAATCAGTGATATCA
Organism: Stramonita haemastoma; assembly: GCA_030674155.1. Lineage (NCBI taxonomy): Eukaryota > Metazoa > Mollusca > Gastropoda > Neogastropoda > Muricidae > Stramonita > Stramonita haemastoma. The sequence continues at coordinate 19,891,612 of CM060320.1, forward strand.
GACGGGAAAATGTGAGAGAGAGAGAGTTGGAGGGGAGTGGGGGTGCACATAGCTAATTACCTGCATTAAACCACCATAAAGAACGCAAATAAAAATCAGAAAACAAGAATATTATTTATATTTTTAAAAAAAGTAGTAACTTCTTGAACATTAAGTTTGCATTTCATGCAACTAGTAAACGTCCATATGCTTTAAGAATCTGACAATTCGATTTCTGTCATTAATGGATTGTCTTTAAGAATTTTTTAAAGCAACAGACGGTCAAAACAGGTGAAAAAAGCTTTTTCAAGTCTCTACATTCGAAAAGAATGTGAGCAGTGGTGTTATTTTCGCCACAAATAATGTTGCGTTTTAAACATTTAGTTCTAAAAGCATTGAGTTTAAACCTGTATATAAGAGAGAGAACATGTCTATATTCATGTGAGATACGGCATTTGATCTTATCAAAAGATAATAAATGGGTTACATCATCATTCCAGTGTTCCGAACATGCATTTTGTAACATGCTATAGCCTTCATGAACGGATAAGAGGATAGTTATGCTGCGGGAACCATTAGTATGCTGAGCTCCACATTTTGCTACTTAATTTTTTTTTTTATTACAGTAGATACCACAATGCGAAGGAATCCAGCAAAGGTACCAGTAGTGTCTCGTAACATTAGAAATGAGCCAGATGTTCATTCTCAGTTACGAAATCTTGTCTCACTTTTGAACTAGAATTTTTAGTGCAAGTAAAACCGACTTGGAATCAACATAGAAAAGGTTCTGAAATATGTATATATAGGAAAATTCAGAGAATATAAATCCACCAAAATGGCAGATAATTCAGCAGTAAAAATAGATCGATTTTTCCCTACATGAAATAATCTCCCAACTTTCAAGGATGGGATGACAAACACTGCACCCGCCTCATTGTCGTTTGAAAGGGAACTGTCAGATTGGGTTTTTTGATGGTCTGGATGTGTAGTTTATATATATTCTTTTACTGATGCGCTAAGAGTATTTTCATTACCTTTTTTCGGTTAAAGAAGTATTATTATATTATATTTTTTATTATATTTTTTAAAATAGTTCTCTGAAGCTCCCATGGCGGACAAGACGAGAAGTGCGCGCGTGTGTGTGTGGTGTGTATGGTGTGGTGTTGTGGTGTGGTGTGGTAGGGTGTGGTGTGAGTGGGTGAGAGGTTATAATTATGTGGTGAAAGCGTCAGTCCATTGTCCACTTTCAGAATGTTCTAATTAACCCACAGCTCGGAGCTACTCAGAGCTACATTACAGGTACAGAGTGCACTAAGACCAGCCAGTATGGGTTTTCATTTCTGTCTGGTTCTTTTCTTTTCTTCTTTCTCCTATTTTGAACGGCATGATCTATAGAATACTGACAGTGACACATAGCAGTACTATTATACTGTAGAACTGAATTGTACAGTGACTAATGTTGCCACAGAGTGTGTGTACGTGTGTTTTCACACACAACACACACACACACACACACACACACACACACACACACACACACACACACACACACACACTCACACACTCACAAACACAACCACCACCACCACCACCCCACACACACACACACAAACCCCCCCACCCCCCACCCCCCACACTTGAGCCCCAGCTCAATTTATTATGGAGTGGAGCAGAAGTGGCGGAGAATCCTTTGAGCGGTGGCAGAGGACGGTGTGTTGTATGGACAACAGGGGCTGCCACACAGCAGAAAGCCTGCGCCATTCATTGGAGGATCATCTTTGGTCGACAATCTCTCCTTTCTCAATCCCCATATTGAGCACCACTCGGCCTGTAAGCCCTTAGCAAAGCCCTGCGTGACTAGGCATACTGATTGGCTTTTCTTCCACTGGCCAAAAAAAGGCACTTCGGGGGAGGGGTGGGGGGTGGGGGAGGAAGGAAGGAACGAACGTCACGCGTGAGTGATCTATGTATCGGAGTTAGGGGAGGCGAATGGTCCATGTTTTGGGGGAGTAAGTATACTACCGCTGCTAGGCTAGTGTCCAGAGAGAGGGCAAGCAAGGTCAGACAGACACAGCCTGCGTGACGAGAGGGAGAGGGGGAGAGGGGGGAGAGAGGTTTCGGGTTACCACCATCCCCTGATTGCGGGCTTTAGAGAGAGAAATGATACGATACCGTCATGGTTCGTCGTCGTCATCTTTTTTTTTCTTCTTTTTTTTTTAATTTATTTGTCTTTTACCATCATCGTTATTAGCTGTCTGGATTTTTTTTGTTTGGTTTGGCTCGGTAAAGTGACTGTAAAGTTACTAGTTTAAAGAGTGTTGTCAATTAGAAAAAAGCAGTTGTGGGGGGGGGGGGGGTTAAGGGGGTGTTGGGTGGGGGGGGGGGGGGGGTAAAGTAAGGTTGTGATATGTCCTCTTGTTTCTGTTTTTGCTTGTGATGTTCCTCACTCCACTTCTATCTGTTATATATTCTGTCTGTGATTTATAATAATAATGATAATGCATGGAATTTATATAGCGCTATATCTTGTAAAAACAAACTAATCAAAGCGCTTGAATTTATTCAGACTGGAAGGCGCGTTAATAGCTTTTTTGTTTTCGTTTTTTTTCCCCTATAAAAAGGGGGGGGTCTCTTTTTGTATACTAATTGGACGAATAGTACAAGTATCTCCGGAGTTATACGCCTTTGTTTCGGGATGAGAAGTCATTGTTCTCCTGTTTTGTTTGCTTTTTTTTTCCTCTCCCCCCTCAACAAAGTAACAACAAAACAAAAAAAAAGTGAGCAACGTTGGACAAAGGAAACACGCAGAGACATATCCTGCCAAAAAAAACAGTGTGTGTCCGTCCATTGGTTCAGGCCACATGACATGCTCATAAAAAACCTATCCTTCAGTCTTGATTACGTGGTAGATATACTGTTTCCATGTTCCACAGGGTATTCACCTGTCCATTATGGAAAGGAGGAGGGGGGGAGAGGAGGAGGAGGGAGGAAGGGAGAAACCAAAGCGGAGGCCAGTAGCAGCAGTGGTTGGTGGTAGTATGTGGGTAAACAGACTGTAATGGTGATAGTGTGAAGAATCTATAATGTGCCCTCAAAAGGCACCTTAGGAGTCATTGTCCTTTCCAGGTCGGCTGATGCAAATTCTGACCTCGTGACGACCGTCACCGTTCCGGTTCATCACCCTTTGTGTGTGTCTGTGTGTGTGTGTGTGTGTTGTGTGTGCGTGCGTGCGTGTGTGTGTCTGTGTCTGTGTGTGCCTGTGCCTGCCCCCGCCCCCTTAGGGCCTTTGTGGACAATGGCAGTGATTGTTATTTGGTCAACACGCATAGCCCAAGAATCATCCTCCCTCGCTCTCAAAGCTGCAGCGCTATATAGCCCACCCAGCTAACCTTGCGTGAACCTCTACAGCAGTCTGCTATCGGACAAGGCCTGAAGGGGGCGACTGGCTGGGCTGGGGTGGGTGTAGGTAGTGTAGGCCTAGAGCAGAGGACTCGTAGTCCATAAGCCAGAAGGCACATCAAGGACCTGCCTGCCTGCCTGCCCCATCCCTACCGCTGCTATTTTCAGGCAGACATCGTAGGTGTGGAGAGCCGAGGAGGAGGAGAGGGGGGAAAAAACCAAGAAGAAAAAAATGATCGTAGATAAAAAGGTGGAGGTGGTAACCAGCAAGTCAGAAAAAAGGGGGGGGGGGTGTATAGCAGGGACGGGGAGAGGGTGGGGAGAGAAACTGCAGGAGCAACAGTCTCTGTCAAGGTCACATGCAGGACCCCCACCTCACTCAGGCTGGTTGGTCCACTTAGGACAGACCATCTCCTGGTCATTTATCACCAGGCAGGAGAGAAGTAAAGGCCGTGAATGGGGGTGAGGACTGGGGATTGACTGACTGACTGACTGGTCAGCCCGCTTGTTCAACCGTGATATTATCCATTTAGGGTTTGTTCCCCCCCCCCCTCCTCTTCTTCCTCCTCCTTCCCCCCCTCCCCCAAAGTCCCTCTCCCCCCCACACACTCCCCTCCCTGATTCATGCCCCAACCAACAAAAAACAGGCTGGGGTCTCATTCTTCAGGCCCTGTCCTGTACTGTAGGTGCCCTCATGTCCTGCTCTTTAACCCTCACAGTCAGGTACAGTGTGGGTTTTTTACATCGACAACCGCCGTCCCCAGAAAAAAAGGGACCCTGACAGGTTTATAGGCTGTAACTGCCCACTGGCCAGTCAGTCCTCGCGTCCTTCAAAGGCTGGCTCTCCCTCTCCCCTTCTTTCCTTCCTGCCGTCCTTTCTTTTATTCTCTCTCTGTTCTGCAAGGTTGCGAGACAACTATGAAGGGGTTGTCAAGGTGTCCATTAGGAAGGCGGTGTTAGAGGCCTTTGTGAGTGGTAGGTTGTAGCGCAGCAATAAAAGTGGACATTGTGGCGACGGCGAGTGAAGGAGGAAGGAGATTTTAGGTGGTGGTAGTGGTGGTGGTGGTGGTGGTCAGGGTCCATCCTGGTCAAGTGCTTGACCCCTCCACTCCACTGCCTGCACTCATCGTAGATAACGCGCCTGCCTACCTGCCTGACGTCTGCTGTCCCACAGGACAGGACAGGACAGGACAAGGAAGAAAGAGGTGGAGAGTGAGGAGGAGGAGGAGAGATGGGGGACAGAGGGAGAGAGATGGGGGGGAAGAGAGAGAGAGAGAGAGAGAGAGAGAGAGAGAGAGAGAGAGAGAGAGAGAGAGAGAGGAGATCGAAATATCCTCTGGCCGATGACAGTGTATCTGTTTCTCTCACCCCACCCACCCCTTCCCTTCCCCTCCTCTGATCTTTTCATCACTTGCTCTGCCTTTTGAAGTTCCATTATTTTCTGCTTCGAAGTAAGCCTGCATGTTCAGAACATGATAAAGACATAATCAGGCCTTCATCATTTTATGAAGCATGCCATGCAGATTTATCTTGCACGATTTAAGATTGAGATTAAAACAAAAAGCTCGTGGTTTCGTCATTTTTTTTCTCGCGTCAAACTTTTATCCAGCAGCTTTGTACCGCTCGTACTTTTTTTTCATGACAAACCTATAACTACTTATTGACTAAACTTTAGTGTCCAGATCAATGCCAAACAAAATATTGATCGTTTGACAAAATTGAATTGGCTTGGTGGTTGATCTCGTAAATAGCTCTGTAGGACTGTGTAAGTGGTGATGTTGATTGTGGGTGTGGGGGGATAGCGATGGATGTATTTCATGGATTGTTGCAAATGGCCACAAAGCTCCCCCCCAAAAAAAAACAACAACACAATTAAACAAACAAACCAACGACAACAACAACCAACAACCCCAAAAGAACCTCCCTATTCTCTAAGCAGTTTTGTATTCTCCCCTATCCATTCCTCCAGCAGCATTACATTAACAGCAGTCAGTTTTCCCCCCACTTAAAGCTCCTCTCAGCTGCTAATTATCCCAGCCCAGCTGTGACCAGCTGGTGCTATTTTATAGCAGAAAATGACCACACTTGGACAATGTAAAAGGAAGGAGCGCGCTGAAGTTAGCACTCTTGACTAGGCCTTATCTTAGAGTGATGTTGAATTTGTGTCACACTGTGTAAGTACACTACACTGAAGTAAATTCTTCATCTCATGAAGTTGCTTCCAAGAATTGTAATATTTTTGGGGTGGCCCGAGGTGCGAAGTGGAGAGAGAAACTTGCCGAACCTGTGGTGGGAAACCTCTGACTTTATCTCGTGCCCTGCTGACTACAGTCCTTATATCAGAGCAATATGAAAGGACTGATAATTTCGACTAAAACAAAACAAGTATGGACTCAGTGTAAAAAGGAAGCATGAGCGCGCTAAATTTAGCATACACAATTGACTAAGCCTTGAGTGAGTGATGTTGGATTTGTGCACTGTGTATACACTACACTGAAATGACCTGAGCCTGTGTTGTGTACACTAAAATGACCCGAGCCTGTGTTGTTGTTGTTGCAGTGGAGCAGGAGAAGGACCTGCTGGTGTGCGGGGACTGCCAGACGTCGTTCCCCCTGCAGGACATCGTGCAGTTCATCAAGCACAAGAACCACACCTGCAACAAGGAGAACGTGGACTCCGGATGCTGCCCACCTGGCTCCCAGGACGACGAGGCCTCTCAGGACGATGACGACGGGGACTGCCCCAAGGACCTCTCCAACCCCGCCGCCAAGAAGAAGGAGGAGGAAGAGGGGGGCGGTAGGGGCACCCCCTACAGCCGGGAGGGGGCCTCGTCCGTGCAGTCTGTGGACATGAAGGAGGACAGCAGCAGGGAGCAGGCCAGGTTGCCGCTCCGCCCCAAACAGGTGGTGGACGCTGAGGCCAACACCACGCATTCAGGTGAGAAGCTTTTGGAGGATTAAGATTTCTCTTTTTATGCATTCAGGTGAGAATTTTTCTAGGATTAATTGAAACATTGCTCTTTTTTTTCACACAAAACCCCTTGATTTTTCATCGCTCTCATTCAGGTGAGAAGCTTTGGAGCATGAAGATTTCTCTTTTTACGCTAATAAATCCCCCCTTAATTTTTTGTCCCACCCATTCAGGTGAGAACTTTGCCAGGAGTATTTGAGACATCTCTCTTTTTACACTGAGAACTTTTTCCAGGATTAATTGAGATATCACTCTTTTTACATTTAAAAACTCTTGATTTTTCACACCACTCATTCAGCTGAGAACTTTTGAGGTAAGAATTCCTCTTTTTACATTAAAAAACCTTGATTTTTCACCCACTCATTCAGTGAGAACTTTTCTAGGTTAATTGAGACGTCCTCTTTTTCACACTTAAAACCACTTGATTTTTCATCTCCACTCATTCAGATGAGAAGCTTTTGAGCATCAACATCTCTACTTTTTAGCTAAGAAAAAAGCCCTTGATTTTTCGTCCCACTCATTCAGGTGAGAATCTTTTAGGATAAGAGACATCTCTCTTTTTATCACAAAAAAAACCCTTGATTTTTCATTCCACTCATTCAGATGAGAAGCTTTAGGATAAGACAAATCTCACTTTTTACGCTTAAAAAAAAAACCCTTGATTTTTCGTCCCACTCATTCAGGTGAGAAGTCTTTAAGGATAAAGACATCTCTCTTTTTATGCTTAAAAAAAAAACCTTGATTTTTCGTCCCACTCATTCAGGTGAGAAGCTTTTGAGGACCAAGATCTCTCATTTTACGCTCCCCCCCCCCCCTTCATTTTTCATCCCACTCATTCAGGTGATAACTTTTCCAAGAGTAATTGAGACATCTCTCTTTTTTCACACGAAACCCTTTGATTTTTCATCCCACTCATTCAGGTGAGAAATCTTTGAGGATAAAGACATCTCTCTTTTTATGCTAAAAAAATCCCCCTGGATTTTTCATCCCACTCATTCAGGTAAGAAGCTTTTGAGGATTAAGATCTCTCTTTTTACACCACAACCCCCCCCCCCCCCCCCCCCCCCCCCCTGGATTTTTCATCTTCCTGTTGCTTTCATTTCAGTGTAAACCTTTTTTTTTGTTCTGACAGCATGTTGCCAGGGTCATAAGTTTACTCATGAGAATATTTTGCGATTGGAAGTCGTGGTGGAAGAAAAGCGCATTGCAAAAAGAGTTCTCTTTGCCTTAGAAAGACCCCAGGTGTCCAGAAATAAATCACAGCTTGGCAGTCAGTTTTGTTGTGGGTTTTTTTCACAGAACTCTGTTAAAGTACACGTACCGTCTTTAGAAAAGGCTGAAGGTTTTGGACCAGTTGTGGCATGGTGGCATTCTTACTGCAGCTGTTCGTTCATTTTTCTGGCCTCGATCCTGATTACATTTTGTCCGCCATCATTGGTTTCAGGACATCTAAGAAAACCGGTTTTTCCATTGTTACATCTGAACACTTCAAAAAAAAAAAAAAAGATGCGGAACCTCAAACCCTCTTTGAAGAAACGATTCACAGACTTCATTTTTTGAAAGCCAATTCCTGCCAATGTTTGAAAGCCAATTTTAAAACCACACAAAACCGCTATGATGATTATCTGCTTAAAACCTGCTTTGTTGCCCAACCCCCAAACCCACGTGCTTGCAAACAAACGGGCAGGGAGAGGGGCACGTGAACAGGCACAAGTGTGTCTCGTGAAACTCTCACACACAAGCTCTGTGGAAGAAAAAGGAGAAAAATTACAAAAAGGGGTGCATGAATGATGATGAGGATGATGATGGTGATGATGCAGACGACTTGGTGGTGTCGCTAATCGTGGGGAAGGAGGGCAGAAGGTTGCTAGCAGTTGGGCGTGCAATCCCTCCCGCCTGTCGTGGCAAAGCCCCATGTGTGGGATGGGGCAGGGGCTCTGCCTGCGCCTGCCTGCCTGCAGCCCCTGGGTCTCACGCTGTCGGCAAGCGCGGGCAAATCCCCTTAAACTCCCCTAATGTGCTGGCTTGATAGAGAAATCTGAGGATTTAGCCAGCCTTGGGGAGCTCTGTTGTTGATGTTGTCTGTGTGTGTGTGTGTGTGTGTGTGCTGTGTGTGTGTGTGTGTGTGTGTGTGTGTGTGTGTGTGTGTGTGTGTGTGTGTGTGTGCTGTGCTTTTTTGTTTTTTTGCTCCATCCTGTCTGTGTGATGGACCTACCTATAATTGTACTGCTTGTGCATTTTGTGCGCTAATTTTTCTCTCTCTCTCTCTCTCTCTCTCTCTCTCTCTCCTTCTCTCTCTCTCTCTCCTCTCTCTCTCCTCTCTCTCTCTCTCTCTCTCTCTCTCTCATCTCTCTCCCTCCCTCTCCCTCCCTCTTTTTTGTTCTTTTTTCTCAAGTATAACCATAATGCCTCTATGTGTGTGAATTGTTCTATCCGGCACTAGTCTATTTAACAACTGTGAGCACATTGACATACATACATACATACATATATGTTTAGGGCTTACCGTGTCCTGGGTCATTCGGTGTGGGATATTAACTGTTTATATGCTGATGAATGCTGCTCTGACAAAAAGGCTGTGAGTCAAGTGGGAGAGGAGTCAGAAGCGACCCCTTTTGTTAGCAAAGTCTGAGACTGAGAGAGAAAGAGACCGAACAGCGTGTTTTCTTGCCTGTGGCTGCCTGTGTTCTTTTCTGAACTTGAGACAAAACCAGTGGTGGCAGCAGCACTGCTGAAATGTGGCTTCATGCTCTAAGCTTTAATGACGTCAGTTTTTGGACCTCGGCCTTTTTTTTTTTTTTTTTTACTCTCTGTTGTTTTTTTCTTTCTCTTTTTCCCTTTTTGGGGAACATTTTTGTTTCTCTCATTTTTTTTTTTTTTTGGTACACACACAAATTTCGCCTGAAAACGAAGTGGAATGCAGAAAGGACGATTATCTCACAGGCAGACAACCCCACCCCACCCCCACCCCCACCACCCCAACCCCACCCTCAAAAGCCCCATTTCTGTCTCTCTATGCAACCTTGGCTTGTAGTGGCTGACAGAGCGGAGAGAGAGAGAGCAGAGAGAGAGAAGCATAGCGGAGAGAGGCAGCTAGGCAGGGGTATAATCAGGTGAAAGCAAGAAGGCGAAGCTAGCCATCAATTACGGTGGCAGGCTGCAGGTCAAGCCGGGGAGGTGTTTTTTCCTCGATCGTTTTACACGTGTCCAATTAGTCCGGGGCCGCTTACTGCTCTCGGCGAAAGAGAGAGAGGGAGATGGAGCCAGAGAGAGAGAGAGAGAGAGAGAGAGATGGGGAGGGGGGGGGGAGATAAGTGTTGTGCGTGTGTGGGGGGGGTTCTGGGATTTTTTACTTTGGTGTGCAAGACAAGTGTGTGTTGTGTGTGTGTGTGTGTGTGTGTGTGTGTGTGTATGTGTGTGTGAACGCGCGCGCGTGTGGCTAACAAACACGCATATATACCACCACCACCACCACTACCACCACCTACTTCAGTGCAGAATTTTTTGCATATATGCCTTTTTCACTGTCTTGTCTCGTTACGTGTATCTGCTCACACTCGATTTTTGTTTCCTAATTTCATATCCCTCCCTTCCTCCTCCTGCCCCCCCCCCCCCCCCCCTACCCCTCCCCCCCCCCCCTTTTTTTTTTTTTTTTTTTATTTGTTTTTTTCCCCTGCATGTCCGCACTCTAATTCGCTCTAACTGCCATTCAAAATGTTGTCTGCGGCTAGTCCGGGTTTCTGTCAGCATTCCCTCCCCCCCCCTCCCCTCTGCCTCCCCCCCCCCCCCCCCCCCCCCCACTTTCCCTCTTTTCTGTGACATGTTTTTTCTTTGGAGGGAGGGTGGTGGTGGTAAAGGAAAAGATCACTTTTCAGAAGAACTTTCAGGAAGCTTTAGCGCGAGCTAAAGCATCTTCCTGTTGGAGGAGAAGAAAAATGATGAGAGAGAGAGAGAGAGAGAGAGAGAGAGAGAGAGAGAGAGAGAGAGAGAGAGAGAGAGAGACAGACAGGGGGAGAGAGAGAGAGAGAGAGACTAGGGGAGAGAGAGAGAGAGGGGGGGGGGGGTCCAAGATGAGAAGATGACATGTGATGAGGACAAGGAGAGGTCACACACTGCAGTGAAGGAAACTGCTGTTCAGTTTGTCATAAGAAACGAGAGAGGGAAACTTGTCACTTGGTTACAAACCTGGCCACAATGCAGCAGGCATGCATGTGTCTGTCAACTGTCTTAGGCGCTTGTCACAAAGTGGTTTTTATATTATATAGTAGTGCGTTCTGATCAGTTCTGTTTTTGTATTTTGAAGGTGTTGAATATGTCCTCAAGCTGTAATGTTCTTGCATTTTGAGGTGGATGGAGGTCATAGTTGAATAGATTTGCGCGTATAAATCTCTCTCGTCTCTCATTACTCTCTCTCTGCTCTCTCCTCATTCTCTCTCACTCTCTCTCTCTCTCTCTCTCAAATGTGACGCGGTGACAGCCCCGATATGGCCTGTATGGTCAGCGGGCTATAAATTGGATTGCTCTCTCTCTCTCCTCTCTCTCTCTCTCTCTCTCTCTCCTCTCTCTCTCTCTCTCTCTCTCTCCTCTCTCTCTCTCTCTCTCTCTACTGGTGTGAGAAGACATGATTAATCAGGTTTTCTTTCTCTTCTTTTTCCCCACCCTTGTACCTTGACCTGTATTGTGGTGGCCAATAAAGGCCGATGTGCTTTAATTAAACAATTTCAGAGTGTCAGAGTTCTCTCCCTCTCACAGCAAAATACCTATGTATTCTTCACTGCATTAACTTTGCATTATGGTAGTGGTGTTGCAGTCTGATCAGTTTTTGTTATTTTTAATTGATCAAAAGTTTTCTTTCTTTGAAAAGAAAAAGCGAAAAATTTCAAGAAGAAAAAAAACCTTTAAAAACCCAACTAAGATTTTGTCAGTGCTGTGGATTTTGTTAGTGCTGTAATATCAGAGTGGTGTGTGTACGTGTTGAATGATGTCCTTCAGGCTCCTGATGTGGCTGCTGTTCAGGGTGGTTGTACTATAGACAGGCCGTGTGATTGATCGCATAGCAATGCACACCACCACATGATGTTCAAGGCAAGAGAACACTGACAAGTCTCAAGGTCTCCTGGTTTGTGTTTTTTTTCTCTCTCCTCCACCCCCACCCCCTTCTTACTTGGCCCTTAGCTTTCTCTTTTTTTTATTTGTTACGGAAAATTGTCATCCTTTCTGTAGGCTTTCTTTCCAGTCCTCTTACCCCCTTCTCCTTGCCTTCTCCCACTTGTGGATTACAAAAGGTAGAATTCTGTGAACACTTTTTTTGTCGTTGCGGGTGTTTGTTTTTTGGTTGTTGTTTTTTTTAAAGAGACATTGTCTGAGGTGTGGGGGTGGGGTGAGGAGGGCGTGTGACCATGCTACCTCATAGGTCCAGTTGTGTCTAGCTTCACCATCATGATGGCATTTTCGTGGTGGACAAGGGAGAGTGGGGTTGGGGGAGGGATTGGTGGGGGGAGTTCAGTTCCACAGGGGTATAACGTCACAATGCCATTTGCTTCGCTGAGCTTTGTCCGCTTATTTTAAACCACCTTCTCCCAGAAGTGGATCCAACTGTAAGAGCAATGCATACACACGTGCGCATGCACACATACAGACACACACATTCACACACTCACATTCACACGCACCACATTCACACACTCACACACTCCACACATTCACACACACAATCACACGCACACTCACACACACACAATCACACGCACAATCACTCGCACATTCACACACACACACACACACACACACACACACACACACACACATCCGGTCCACACACACACACACACATTCACACACACACACTCACACACACTACACACACACATACACTACACACACACACACACCTACTCCCAATTCTCTCCGTCCACTCCCATGCCTGCCTCATATATAATCTTCTGTCCCCTGTGTGTACTTTTGGTAACCATGAGAAATGGCGGTCATCTGGGCGGTTTCTTTTCTTTTCTTTTTTCCCCTATTTTTTTGGTGGACAGGGGGGGGGGAGGTGAAGGGAGATAATAAGGATGTTCTGGTTCATTGCCTGTAATGGATACGGAGCAGTTAGGGTTCAGTCAACTTGTCAAGACACAAACAAGACAGGACACACGGTGTATAAATACACGGGCCAGGCTTCGGCCTGGGAGAGCTTTCAAGGTCATCGTTTGGATTTTTTTTGTTTTCTTTTTCTTTTCTTTGTTGTTTTTTTTTACAGGGGGTGTGGTAGGGTAGGGTAGCGTAGCTTGGTGGTTAGAACGTTGAAACTCGTGATCTGACGGTGAATTGATTGTGGTGATGTGGACTCTTGAGTCAGAGTCCCAACCAGAAATGATTTATTGCCATAATAAGTCATTTGAGACTTATTGGACACAAGGAAATAAATAGTTTTATTCATGACGTGTTCCAGTCTTGCCCAGGGTGTCGGCTGCTAGAGACACCCCCCTCCCCCCCGCCCCCTCATCCTTCCCTGGATTTAACAATGGTTTTCCACTTCATTCGCTTGTGATGGTTTCTTTGGGATGATACTGTAAATATGTCTTGGAGTGGAGAGACGTTAAATGTAAAGACAGACATGCCTTTAACAGAGATCGCGTAATGCCAACACACGTATACGTCAACAAAACAACAACCAACCAACCCAAATCTTTTCTTATCTTTTGTTGGAAAAGTTGACCAGCTATGATATAGCCGGTGGCGTGGATGGCCTGAACATACCCAGCATGCATCCTGTGGGCTGGAGAGGGTTTGGGCTCTGCCAGGCTCAACTGTGGCCCAGGTGACACTGCCTGGAAAACTCTGTGCAGTATCTCAAGACTTTACTTCTCAAGGATTAGGAGAAAAGGGACAGTCCTATTAATTCAGCCGTAGCAGCAGTAGCAGCAGTAAAATCTGGAGTGGAGAATAAAAACTCTCTGAGCTAAAGATGAAGTCGATGTTAGCCCACAAGGAAAAGAAGATGGGGTACTTGAAGCTAGCTTTCATACACCGTTATTTTGATGATCGACTGGTTGAACTAGAATTTTGATGGGATTCTTATAGCATTTCGATTTGTGAACAGAAAATAATATTTAAAGTCATAGCATTTCGATTTTTGAATAGAAAATAATATTGTAAGTCATTTAAACATATATACATGTATAAGAAAGAAAGCATGGACCAGCTAATTAATAACTTAACTATCGCTCTTTCCGTCCAGTTGCTCCCAAGCCGTGTAGCGTTCCATGGCATTTTCGATTGATGACAACTCTTCTTTCCCTTTGTCTGGTGGTTAGTGGATAGGAAAAGTGTTGACAGCAAAACCAATACTCTATCTAACGTGTGTCAACTTTTCTTACATCGCAGAGGTCGTTGGCGAAACAGGGGATGGGTGGGGGGAAAGAGAGAGAGAGAGAGAGAGGGAGAGAGAGAGAGAGAGAGAGAGAGAGAGAGAGAGAGAGAGAGAGAGAGAGAGAGAGAGAGAGAGAGAGAGAGATGTTGGGGTAGGGGGCAGGGAGGGAGAGAGATGTGGGGGGTAAAGCGAGGGCATTATCATGACTTCTGACCTTACCTGGCGGAATATCGGCTGTAACGAAACTCCCCCAAGGAGACGGTGGCCATTGATTGTGACCTTTTTCCCGTTGAAATGAAATCTTCCTTCTTTTCTCCTCCGCCGCTTTCCTTGGGCTGTGTGGTGTAACCGGAGCCGCTGACTTCATACACTCCAACACGTTCGTCCAATGACAGCATCACTCCGGTCGCCGCTTGGCGCTCAGCTAATGACTGAAATGTATGGATTAGTTCCTGTTGGCGTCCCTGGCATGGCACACGGTATGGCATGGCATGGCATGGCACGGCAAGGCATCATCCAGCCCAGGCCTCCTGCATTGGCCTTGTCCTAGCCAGCCCCACCTTGAACTCCGCTGCTCTGCCATCCTTGGTTGGCTTGGCTTGGCTTGGCTGGGTGGGCAGGCTGGCCGTGAACTGAATGAACAGCATTGATTTTGTCTGTTTTGCTTTCGTTTTGTTTTTGCTTCGTTGTGGGGTTTTTTTTGTTTGTTTGTTTGTTTGTTGTTGTGGTTTATTTCTTGTGTATTGTTTTGTTTTGGTTTTTGTTTGGTGGTGGTGGGTTTTTTTCTCTTTTGTTTTTGTTTGTTCGGGGTTTTGTTTTGTTTTTGTGATGTGATTTATTTGTTTTGTATTGTTTTGTTTTGTTTGTGGTGTTTGTTTTTGTTGAGGTGGGGTTTTTTTGCCGTATAGTTATTTCTCTCTTACATATTGTAATAATATTTTATTCACTGTTGAGTGGGTTTTTGTGTGTGTTATGATGAGTTTAAGCGGTAAGTGGCGTGTAATGTAAAACCTTTTCCCTACAGGTAACCCACTAGACCCTACAGGGCAATCAAACCATCTATTAACTCATCCCTCTGTACACCCTCTACTGGGTTACCGTAGCATACAAATAATTATGCCCAGTGCACGTGTACTGGGAAAGAGGGGTTCTCTCCCTTAAACGTAGGGATAAATTTAATTATAAAATTTATGTGCCCGTTGTTGATTTTTTTCGTTAAATAATTTCCACTCCAATGTGAAAACTGTAAAAATGAAGTAATCTCCCAAGTGATAATGTTTTTGTGATTTCAGGTGTAGTTTTTACATCATTTGATTTTCATACTTTTTTTTCATTTCGTTTGGGGTTGTTTTGTTTTATATAAATGTATTTTTACTTTTAAAGTGCTGATCTTCTGCCTATTGTTTTGTACAAAGCGTTGCCTCCCCCCTCCCCCCCCCCCCCCTTTTTTTTTTTTTCGTGGAAGAAGAAAATAGGCTGCACAGGCTGAGTTATTTGTGTTGGGGATTTTTGTGTGTGCGTTTTGTCCTCTTTGTTGTAGATCTATGTGGTGGTTATATGCCGTTCGTTGTTTTTCGTTATTTTTGTTTTGTTGTTATGTTTGGGAATTGTGTTTTGTTGGAATGATTGCTTTGTTTGTGTGTTTAACCATATCTGGCTAGTATTTCTGTGTTGTAAACTTACACTGGGGAAGGGACAGCTAAGTGGTCAGAGCGCTCGCTTTCCCCAAGTCAAAGTAAAGCAGCATCGAGCGTGGTTACCAAGTGGATGGGTCACCGTTTGGGTGCCTTAGCTTCAGTACAGCCCCCCCCCCCCCCCCCCCCCCCCCCAGTTCACCCAGCTGTAAATAGGTACCTGCCCTCTTTAGGGTCATCAGGGAAGGTAAAAGCAGCGAGGGAGAGGAGATGGGCACCGCCCTCGATAGCTGAGGTCTCTGATGCCTCGCTCCCCTTCGAATATAATTGAAGACCTTTACCTTTTTTCCCTTAAACTGTACGCTATAGATATATTATTCTGTTTGGTAAATGTAACTGTGTTCGAAAAAAACAAACACCTTTGATAACAAAAAAAAAAAACTTGAATGAGAGAGAGAGGGGCTTGGCTGTATGCTGCGAACGTGTGGGCTGGTTGGTGGTGGTGGTGTGGTGTGATGGTGATGGTGGTGGTGGTGAGGTGAGGTCACGGCACAGCAGTTTTGTTTGCCACATGTGGCACCGCTTTACTCACCGCCTTGCCCCCCTCCTATACTTATACCCTGTCTCCCGCCTCTCTCTGCCTGCTGCCTCTCTGCCCCACATAACTCATTTCCCTACAGCAGGCCAGGCCAGCCCAGAACGCTAAGCCAAACGTCTGCTGCTGCTGCTGCTGCTGCTGGCATCATATCACCTCACATCACAGGCAAGGAGGAAAGGGGGGGGCAGGAAAGGGGAGTCCCATGACCTCATCTGACCCTTTCCTCGACTTTTTTTCCTTCTGAATTTTTTGTTATTTATTCTTCCTACTACTACTATATTCCACTTTTCGCAGTTGTTCTGTCTCTCTCTGTGTCTCTGTCTCTCTTTCATTTTTATTCTCTCTCTCATTGTCTCTCATTGTCTCTGTCTGTCTGTCTGTCTGTCTGTCTGTCTGTCTGTCTGTCTGTCTTCTCTCTCTCTCTCTCTCTCTCTCTCCTCTCTCTCTCTCTCTCTCTCATCTCTCTCTTCTACTCTCTCTCTCTCTCTCTCTATCTCTCTCTCTTCAGAGTCTCTCAACTATTTACCAAAATTACAGGTTATACACACACGTCCCTCCTCTTCCTCCTCTTCAGTTTCTGGTCCTGTCAATCCTAAGCTGTCCATACAGGTTTCAACTCCGTTTTTTGAGTCCAATGTATTCTGAAATTACTTAATGTCAAATCGCTCATCACATTCTTCTTCTTAGTCCTTCTCTAGTTGTTCCAATTCCAGAAATTCGGTAAACATAAACAGACTCACACATAACAGAAATACATTATCGATATCCGTCTTCTTCCTCTCTCTGTCTCCTGTCTCTGTTGCTGTCTGTCTTCTGTCTGTCTTCTCTCCTCTCTTCTCATCTCATTCTTCTTCTCTCTCTCTTCTCTCTCTCGCTCTCCTCTTCTTCTTATCCCTCTCTCATCTCTTCTCTCCCACACCACCACAGGAAGCCATGTCAAACATGCCTCAATACACGAACCGTTCGAGCCGTCAATTTTCTTCCTGAGTTAACATCATCTCACTCCACTCTCCCATCCTTCATACTACACCTTCCCACATCTTCCACTCTCTCCTGTTCCCTTTCGTCAATACCATCTTCCTGCTCTTTCCCATCACACACAGGCACAGAGCTACGACCCGAAAACAAGATACACCCCGCACATACACACACAGGCCCGGGACACACACTCACTCACTCACTCACTCACTCTCATACACATAATGAAAAACTCTGTATTTTATGGCAGGAAGGTTTGGAGTAGATCAGGAGGCTGCAATAGGGCTGCTGCTTGCTGCTGCCACTCCTACAACAGAAGGGATTTGGGTTGCTCTGGTGTGTGTGTGTGTGTGTGTGTGTGTGTGTGTGTGTGTTATGTAGATATTGGGTTTCTAAATAAGGAACGTTATGCGGGAAAATTAAGTTTTGAGAACCGAAAATTAAGTTGGTCTCAAGGAACATAGAAAACTCTTTTTCAGCTACGTGGTTATTACTCTGAAATGAAACTGAAAACACACACAATTCTGTGTGAAGTAAATTGGGATTATTCCATTCCAAACATATTGGTACACAAAAGATATTCCATAATATAGACTACCATGTAAAATTGAACTAGTCCCACTCCCCTCACCCCCTCTCCTCTTCCCCCCCCTCACCCCCCTTCTTGCGTGATTAGGTCTGCATTTTCTCAGCACCGCTCCTCCCTCCCTCTTTGTTCCTCCTCCCTCCTCCCCTCCCTCCATCTCATTCCTATTTCTACTCTTCCTTCTCCTATTGTTTTTATTCCCGTATTGTTTTGCCATAAACATATGTGCTGGTGCCTTTTGCACCCAACTAGGTCAAGTGTGTGTGAGAAGGGGGGGGGGATGTCGGTGGGGTATGTGAGAGAGAGAGAGAGTGTGTGTGTGTGTGTGTTGGTGTGTGTGTTGTGGTGTGTGGTGTGTGTGTTTGGGTGTGGTGTGGAAATGTTGTGTGTGTGTGGTGTGTGTGAAGAGTGGTTTGTGTGTATTCGTGTGTGTGGGGGTGTAAGTTTGTGTATGTGTGTAAGAGTGGGTGTGTGTGTGTGTGTGTGTGTGTGAAGTGTTGTGATGTGTGTTCGTGCGCGCGTGTGTTGTGAAAGTAGTGGAGAAATGTTAATGCGGGTAGGGGTAGTGGGGTGGGATAGACTGATGACTGATGTATGGGGGGGAGGGAGGGGTGTCAAGTTTGTGATGCTCGTAAAATGGGTTGCTTGGTGTTTTTGTTGTTAAAAGTGGTTGTGTATAAATCATCTTTCGTGCGCGCGCGCGCCCGTTGTGTGAACTCAATCAGAAAAAATCTCCGACTCTAATGCCGAGATCTGGCTACTAGCGGGCACGTGCGATGACTGACTACTGACCTTTATAGGACGGGAGGACGTCTGCAGTACTGTTGCCTCTCAAAATGCGCATTAAACCCTTGACTCCTCTTTTTTCCGCTTTAAGCTCCTCTCCTAAATCATCTCTCACTCCCCTCCCTTCTCTCCTCTGTGCTCTCACTCACCTGCTCTTCACATTGCCATGTCTCTCTGTTTCCTCTCTCGTGATGTTGCATAAGCTTCATGTCTTCCATTATTTTTCTCTATCGAATTTCTCTTCCTCTCCCCTCCCTCCTCTCTCTCTCTCTCTCTCTCTCTCTCTCTCCTCTCTCTTCTCTCCTCCTCTGCTCTACGACAAGCAGCTGCCTATGCCCATTGCATCTCTTGTTTCTCTTCATGCGATGGTTGCACGATACACACTCATTACATGCCAATTATTTTCAGTAAAACAAAAACGAATTTTCTTTCGTTCTCATACTGCTCATGCAATTGCCCCTCTCCCCTCCTCACTTAAACCTTTTTTTTTTTCACACTGCTTACAGAAACACACATTCAACGCAACACACACAACATTTTTGTTCCTACTCTCATGCATTCCCCACCCTCTCACTTTAACCTTTTTTACACACTGATCAGAAACACATCACGCACACCACACACTCTCTCTCTCTCTCTCTCTCTCTCTCTCTCTCTCTCTCTCTCTCTCTTCTCTCTCCTCCACCACACAACACTCTCTCTCTCTCTCCTCTCTCTCTCTCTCTCTCCTCTCTCTCTCTCTCTCTCTCTCTCTCTCTCTCTCACACACACACACACACACACACCACATTACACTACACCCTCACCCACCCCCACCCCCACCCACCCCCGAACAACTAAGGGTGGGAACCGAGACGGGGTAGGGTGGGTAGTGGTCTTCAGGAGTTATGTCCCGTCCGCAAGGGGGAGATAAGTGGGGCCTTTGAAGTGGCAGTGGGGGAAGGCGGGATAAGCATCGCACGTGAAGCTTTTTTTGCGGCTCTGCAAGCCGCTTATTGATAGCAACACAGCAGACTGCAGGCAGGCAGGCAGTCAGGCAGCGAGAACACAACTCACCTGTCTGTCGTTCTGTCTGTCTGCGTGTTTGTAGGTGTGTCTGTCCATCTGTCTGACTGTCGTTGTGTGTGTGTGTGTGTGTGTGTGTGTGTGTGTGTAGTGATTTGGTTTTTTTTCCCTGTTTGAGTTTGTGTGTGTGTGTGTGTGTTTGCTCGCGCGCGCACGTGTGTGCAGGTGTGTGTACCGTTGTGTATACACAGATGTACGTGCGTGCGTACATTATAGATCTACTACTACTACTACTACTACTAACTACTACTACTACTACTATACTACTACTACTACACACACACATTTCATAAATGCTTATTTGATTATCCTGGAAAAAAATTTTTTTAATAAAATACACACACACACACACAACACACACACACACACACACACACACACACACACACACACAACACAGTACCTGGCGGTTTCTTTCATCCCTGCTTGAGAACACTTAATTGGTCTAAAAGTAGTGTTGGTAAAGTTCTATCAGCATTAAAATCCCGCTTACTGCAAACAAGGCTTTGCAGACCACATCTTGTGTTTGGGGGGTGGAGCGGTTGTTGAGTGAGGGTAGGCGGGTATCTTTTTTTTTTTAAACTCACATACAGTGGGTAATTTTTATTGTGTGCAGTAGACATTTATGGCCTACCACTTAATTACGAACTGGGGTGTGGGTTCTCTCTCTCTCTCTCTCTTCTCTCTCTCTTCTCTCTCTCTCTCTCTCTCTCTCTCTCTCTCTCTCTCTCCTCTCTCTCTCTCTCTCTCTCTCTCGTATATATATCGAAATGAGCAGGATCGTGACAGTGTTACACAAATGTATGGTTGGGTGATTGTTTTGGAAAACTAAAATGTTTGTTCGGTGTCTGTTCTCTTATGGGTCTGTTATCTTGTCTTGAGATCCGTAAACCTGAATCTGAATGTCTGTCTCTCTCTAGTAGTCTTCCTTTGTAAAGATATCAATTTATTCTTGTTGAATGATCCAAGACTCTTTATTCTTCAAGTCAGAAATTTAATCAGATTCTTACCATTTAATTCTTAATCAAGTCTTTTAGCTTCGCTAATTACGTTTTGCAACATAACACACACACACACACACACACACACACACACACACACACACACACACACACACACACACTCACTCACTCACTCACTCACTCACTCACTCAGAGGATGCAACGTGCAACGCAATCGCAATCGAGGGTTCAGTTCCAGTGAGAGCATTTCATGGCCAAGTTGGGAGAGAGAGAGAGAGAGAGAGAGAGAGAGAGAGAGAGAGAGAGAGAGAGAGAGAGAGAGAGAGAGAGAGAGAGAGAAAGGGGGGGGGGGGTGGAAGAAAGATAATGAGAGTGGCGAGGAAGAGAAGAAGGGGGAGGAGAGAAAAGACGAAGGCCTCAAAGAGAAGACGTCAAGCCATGATGGTTAGCCCCCCCCCCCCTCACTCACAACCACCACCACCTCCCCCCCTCTCTCCTTGCCCCCTCCCCTCCCCCCCCTCCTTCTCCCCTCAACGTCCCCACTACCGTTGTGCAATCTCTCTCTCTCTCTCTTGGCCGACGTTGGAACAGCTGCTTCGTCTGGGGTTACCTTTTTTACCCCTCACCTACCCCCACCCACCCCCACTAGACCCAACACCTTTACAGCCCCCACCATCACCCCGCCGTCCCTTTTCTCTTCTTCTGCTACGCCCCTATTCTCCTCCCCCCCCCTCCACCCCACCTCCTCCAAACCCCCTTTTTTCTCATTCCCTCTTGTCTTCGGTCCGTCTGTAAAAAGAAAACAGTAGTGGTGGAACCCGCGAGGGGCTAGAGAGAGAGAGAGAGAGAGAGAGAGAGAGAGAGAGAGAGAGAGAGAGAGAGAGAGAGAGAGAGAGAGGAAAAGATGGGGGGGGGGTAAAGGAAGTGACTTGGTGGCAAAACACAACAGGTTCCTCCTCCCCCCCCCTAACCCCACCCACCCACCCCAGCCTGTCAACACATGAGAAAAAAGAAAGAGGGAGGGGGAGGGGTGGAGTGAGGGAAGGAAGAAGCCAGAGATGAGGTTCACGTAAGAAAAGACGGACGGACATACAGACAGATGAGCTATGAGGAGAGTTAGTAGCAGGGGGACCTAAGATGAGAAAAGGATGGGTGACGTGGAGGGTGGGGGGAGGGGAGGAGAGAGGAGAGGGAGGGTCCATAAAGAAGAAAGAAAGAAGGAAGGAAGGAATGAACGTGTAGAATAGGAGGCGGGAGAGGTTTTGGGGAAGACGATTGTGGGAAGAAAGGAGGAGTTGGGCAGAGGAGGTTGGGGGGGGGGGGGAGGAGAGAGGAGGTGGCAAAGGGGGCAGCCAGGCAAAGCAAGCACAGACACACAGACACAGACACACTCACTCACACACAACACATGCACGCATGCACACACTCACACAACACACACACACACACACACACACACACACACACACACACACACACACACACACACACACACACAAAGGATTGTGGTTGGGTTGCGGCGGCGGCAGTGGCGGACTTGTGGTTTAGGTCAAGGGCCGGGAGGGGGGGTCTCTTCTCTGGGCTGTTATGATTTTTTTTTTTATGAGAGATGAGGAGGGAGAGAGAGAGAGGAGAGAGAGAGAGAAGGCTGCCAGAGGTGAGGGAAGTGGGGAAGGAAGGAGGGGAGGGGTGGACACTGAGGAGGACAGAAGAGGGGGGGTTGTCAGAGTGCCCGATTTTCCCACACCGCCCGTCTCCTCAGGGAGAGCAGGTGAGAGAGACCAGAGGGGATTACCAACCACAAAAAAAATCCGTAAAGATCCTTTTTTTGACACAGGTATACTTTTCCAAGAGCGTGCGTGCCTTACGATACGATGTTATACCTAAAAGTGTGTGTGTGGGGAGAGAGAGAGAGAGAGAGAGAGAGAGAGAGAGAGAGAGAGAGAGAGAGAGAGAGAGAGAGGCGTCCTAAGTGTTCACACCCGTACGATAAGACGATTTGATCGATTAGGATCAGAACTAACCTCCCGCCCCGCTAACATACGTGTATTAGTACTATACCATAGCCAATCGCAAGCTCGGGATGCAACCTTCCCCGTCCGTTTTACATTTCTGTGTCATGATTTTTTTTATTCTTTCTTTTATTTCCAGGATAATGGAATAAGCACTCGTGTGCTTTTTGTTGCATCCAGCCCTCTTGTGTATGCTGTTTTATAAATTTTGTCACCCGTCTCCACCGGCGCATGATTGCCTACTCTTCCGAAAAGCGGAACGGGTGTTAACTTGTGTGCAAGATGTTCTGCGTGCGTTCGCACACGGGCCTCGGATTATAGTTTCATTCTAAGGACTTATAGGGGGAGTGGAGTCGGGACTGATGTTAACTCCAGAGGAAAAATGCTCTTGAAGGAGATTCGAACCTGGGTCAGCAGATCACGAGCGCATCACATGATCTGTCGGCGTTGGCACATTCTCTCAAAACCTATGGTGTCTCTTCTTCTTGGAAGTAGTCTTATCTTTTTGCAAGCCAAAAAAGGCAGAGAAACGCCATACCTTTCTAAACAATCAGCAAAGGAAAAACTGCCGATTTCTCAATTCTAAAAAAAAAAAGTGATGTTTTCTTTAGTTTGTTAGTTTTTCCTAATGATGGCCAGAAAACTGATGTGACTGTGAATCTGTAGTGAACATTCAAATTATAACTATATTTATTGATAAGTTCGTTATCAGTTGGTGTATGAGGCGCAAAGGAAATTGTTAAAACTGTGGAAGAAAAACCTGTCCCGTCTGTCTGTCTTGTCTCTGTCCCCTGTCTGTCTCTGTCTCTGTCTTCTGTCTCCCCTGTCTCTTCTTCTCTCTCTCTCTCTCTCTCTCTCTCTCTCTCTCTCCCCTTTCCTCTCTCTCTCTCTCTCTCTTCCCCGATCCGTCCTATTCTCTATCGTCACTCTTAGGACACATCTTTTTTCCTTTCCTTTTTTTTTTCTCCCTCCTTCCTGAGACGCGTGGGTCTAAACTTCTCCACATTTTACAGTCTCCAAAGTCTACGATTCCCTTCTTCTACTTGTTTCCATTCTCCTTTAGCCTCTCCCTCCTCCCTTCTCCCTCCTCCCTCTCCCTCCCCGCCCCTCGGTCAGCCTTTTGTTCTAGGGCCGTTGGTGTTGAGGGGAGGAGGAGGGGGGGATACAGGAGGGGGGAGGGGGATGTAAAGAAAGGGGGAGGGGACTTCAGCAGCTAAAAAGAGCGTTGTTTTGAGAGATGGGAGGAGGAGAGACCGAAGCTCGCTTGATGACGTACTAAAGGGGCGGACACGGAATTCTGTCAGTAGGAGGAAGGCAGGTGGTCGGGTCTCCTCGCGTACACACGTACGAGCGCTCTCGCGCACACACACACACACTAAAAAACGCGTGTATATTTATATGCATGCATGTGTGCGCGCGCGTGCGCGCACGCATACACACACAAACACACACACACACACACACACACACACACACACACACACACACACACACACACACACATTGTTGATCATAATCGTCTCCCTTTCCTATTTTTCCTCCTTCGTTTCTTCTTATGAAGTCCTAATTTTTATTGTTGACCAAAAAAATCTTTTGTTTGCTTTTATTTTTACAGTATGAGTTCATATTGAGTTCATTATATATACCCCCACCCCAACCCCCCACCTCCTTTTTTTTCTATGCTGCCTGCTCCTGATATGTCCTTGCTCCTCCCACCCCCCCCCCCCTCTCCTCACCCCCCCCCCCCCTCTCCTGCCCCTAAGTTCAGTTCATTTTTTAAGCGTTGGCATAATCAAAGATGTACTCTGACGTCCCCCTCTCCCCCTCCTCCCCTTCCTCCCCCCCTCTCTGTCCTCTAACCCCCACCCCACCCCCACCCCCTTGAGAAAAAAAATGCCCAAGCGAAGACATGACAAGATTACCTCCTGCCCTCAGCCTTGGTCCCTCCTCCTCCTCTCTCCTCTCTTCTCCTCCTCCTCCTTCTCCTCCTCCTTCTTCGATCCTTCTCTACCAAAATGGCAGCTGTTCGGAGTTTTTTTTCTCTCTCTCTCTTTTTTTTTCTTCTTTTTTTTTTTGTAAATGGATGAGGGTTGGTGGTTTTAGTAGTAACAGTGATGATGGTAGTAGGGTGAAGAAATGATGTTCGAAAAAAAACGGCTTAGGGGCAGAAAGAAGGGAGGGGGAGAGAAGAAGTAGCGGGGGGATGGGGGTGGAGGGTGGGGAGGGGTGGGGGGAGTGGGGGTGGACTTATCTCTTGCACTCTTACTCGACACGTTCACGTAACAAAGGAGTCCAGGTGAGAGGCTGAGGCTGGTGTTCAAACGTACGCCCCTAGACTTGAAGACTGGATAGAGGGGGGTAGGTGGAGTTTAGGGGTGTGGGGGGAGAGAAAGGGGGTAGTTGAGGGGTACTCATAAATCAGTGCGTAACGTAAGCAAAAATGTATGGTGAAAAAAACACCACCGTAGGAGGAAGTCTGCTGTCTTTGTGTTGTATTCTTACATAGGCTGCTGCTACATATATTCAGAGACTTGGTTTATCATTAGTGTTGTTGTTTATTTTAGCCAGCGATCACCTTTACGGATATTTTAGATATTGATATTACACAGTTTTGTCCAGATTTTCAGAGCTCTGGACCGCTTATATAAATTATTGTTTTGTTAGGAAAAAGAAAAGAAAAAGATTGGTTGACTTATTGATTTTCAAAGCATTGGTAAATATCTGTCTATTGGTAAATATCTCGAAGACTGTTGGCGATGATTGTTTGATGTTTAAAAGATTCACTCGATCTGTAAGCGAGATTTACGTAAAGATTACGCGTACACTCCTCTATTAGCTTTGGGTCATGTAGTATCTTGTATAGAGAGTGCCAGTCGCTAACATGTCTGTTGATTTTCACAGATTTTTTTAAAGTATGAAAAAATGCTCTATGCATTTGTTTTTGGGATTGAGAACATAGAGCAATACCAGGTAGTTATGAGAAGTTGGAAGTGATCATCATATGGAGAATTGCTTGTGTTCTGACAGTGTTCACCCGCGCATGCACACTGCGGTTGGAAGCTAGAGGCGGAAGGAAAGGGGGGGGGGGGGGGGGTACATTGTTTGCTGAAAAAAAATTTTTTAGACTCAAACCTTCCAAATTGTGCAAAATTTCATGAGTGTTTGAGTCAGAGGCTAGTCTGTTCTAAAAAAAGTGGTTTTTATGTCTGTGGATGCCTTAGTACGTGCTGTATGAGTATTTGTCATATAAATAAGAACAAACAGAAGGAACAGGTGTTTTTTCTAAAGGCGCTGTGTAGTCAAACTGACACCAGCTTCTTTTCTAAAGTGTCATCTTCCCACTGCCCGATATTAATAATAATACGCGACAGACCTAATTAAGCGTCTGACGACGACTGACACTCCAAACTGAACCCTGTATGTACCTGGCTAGGATGATAACACACCACACACACACACACACACACACACACACACACACACACACACACACACACACACAGCAGTAGGGAGAGGGACAGGAGTCGAAGTAGTAAAGTAAGTGCCTTAGTAAAAAGGGACAAGCAAAAGACAAAAAGAAGAAAAGAAAAAGGGAAGTGGTTAGAAGAAAACCTTGTGGTGGGGAAGGTATCATGTTTCGTGGGTGAAGTGAAGGAAGGAGGGGAGGGAGGGAGGAGTGGGTGCCTCATTGTGAGGCCAGGGCACAGTACGGCAGGTATAGGATAGGGTAGGGCCCCAGCAGAGCTGTCGCTGGCTTGTGACCGCGTCTGAGAGTCAAAAGGTTACTGACCTTTCCGGGTCATGACTTTTTTTTTTTTTTTTATTTAAAAACCACTAACCACCTTCTTCTCTCTCTCTCTCTCTTCTCTCTCTCTCTCTCTCTCTCCCTCGTTCTTTAGAAATGAACTTTTATGGGGATATGATGGTGTTGACAGCCTGAGAGGTGCTGAATGTTGTCATAAGGTTTTCATTATTCAGGGCTGGAGAAACCTGCCCCCCCCCCCCCCCTGCCCACTGGAGGGTGTTCGAAATCCGTGTCAGTTGGAAAGCGTCTGTCTGTCTACTCTATCTACTCTCTCTCTCTCTCTCTCTCTCTCTCTCTCTCTCTCTCTCTCTCTTCTCTCTCTCTCTCTTCCACTAGCACAAAGAAGAAAAAAGGAGCTGATAAAAATGGGTCGGCCTTTAGAGCAGTGGAAGAGTAAGTAAATAGAACACTTGGTCCAACCGCCCTCCCCCCTCCCTCTCCCTCCCTTCTTTCGTTCCTCCTCCTTGTCTATTTTTTTCTTGTTCTTTTCCTGCAGTTCTTTAGTCATCTTTTGTACATTTTAATGGGTTTTTTTTCGGATGATAGATACAACTTGTAACTGATGAAAACGATATTGAGCCTTCTGCATTATTAACTGGTGTAAATAAATGAACGGTACATTAATGGATTATGCGAAAAACGCCATATCGTCACAGATGCAACAGTACACATTAACCCCCTCATTGAAAAAAAATCCCAAACAAACAAAACCCCAAAAGCCTTTAAACAACCAAAAACTTGATAATGCAACAGAGCTATTTGATACAGCACCATTAATAATTTTCGCTGACCCCATCTGACCTGCTTATATTCTGTAACTTTTGGGGATTGCTATTTTAGCTTTCAGAGGGTTACTTACTTACTTACTGTATTTGGCTTGATCAAGGAAAGGGGAATTGTTTGCACGTGTCGGGGGGGGAGGAGGCAGTGCTGTTGGCTGGTTTCTGACTCCTGCAGGTGCCTGTGTGGGGGTAGTCTAGCCTAGTAAGCCTTGGACGCGGGAGTGAGGAGACCACTAGGATGCTTCAGAGCTCACGTGCCAGCCAGTGGCTTCTGGCACACAATGACCTACTTTGTATTCTGTCGTGTGGAAACGCTGTTATTTGGTGATAGTGTTTGTTCGATGCTGTGGGTGTTGGTGTCTTTTTATTTCAGTAAAAGATTGTGGGTGTTATGGGGTAACTGGTAGGACTTAAAGCATAGTCCTTTTTAGTGGTGTCAGTCGTCTTCGGCGATATTAAAAGGTCGGTCATAAAAAGAAGGAATGGTTTGGATGGCGGGAGTTTTATTGGAGGTTCCAACCTAAAGGCCTTCTTGGTTGATGTAGGTCAAAAGCAGCAGATGTTTTTTCTTGGTCATAACCTTGTGGTTGAAGGGTTCAGACTCCAGCTGAGGAAAGGGGCTTTGTCTTTGTGGAGACTGTATATAATATATCATGGGGAAAAGAGGGCGTGGTGGGGCTGGGAGGGCTAGGAGCCATAGGGGTAACCTGGCCGGGTGATTAATGAATGCATGACCTCTTTGGTATCAGGGTGACCTACTTAGGATTATGGAAGAGTTGCCTCCCATTTATTCGTAGACCGAAACCCACCGAGGATGCTAAGTTACGGAGATTTACTTATAATCCACAGAGAAAAAAAAAACGAAGGTTAAAACCAAAACAAAAAAAACAAAAAAACTTCAATTATCTTGAAATTACCGTTAACCAGGACTTGAGAAGATGCAAAGCGCGCGAACACGTACGTAACCAGTTTCCAGTCGCTATTTATACCAGCAGCAGCAACCTAGCCAGCCATACGTACAAAGAGGCTGTGGGCCCTAGGCTAAGTGGTTTAGCAGTCTGCTGTCTGTCTGTCTGTCTGCTGTGCAGTGAGGGGAGGGAGGGGAGGGAGGCCCTGTAGTGGGCCAAGCCAAGAAGAAAGGTGGTATGGAGGTCCCAGGGAGAGGAGAGGGAGCTGGCTGGCTGGTGTGGTGTGGAGGGCGTTATGTTATCGTGGCGAGGCCAGTGCCCTAAAAGGCCAAATGAGCCAATGCCCTACCCACCCACCCACCTACCTTACCTACCCACCTACCTACCCACCCACCCACCTCTGTAGCCCACTAGCACTTTCCTCTCCCTCCCCTAACGACACAATCTCGGCTCCAACCCCGCTAGCAGCGTCCTTGGCTCTGGACCAAAAGGCCTGATCGTCTCCCCTGACTCTCCCCCCCTCCCTCCCTCCCACACACCCCTCTCATCCTCATCTTCACTCTTCTGGCCTGGTTTTGCAGATAGGTAGAATTTCTCTTTGTCTGTCTCTCTGCCTCTGTGTGTCTACCTGTCTGTCTGTCTGTCTATCCGTCTAGTCTGTCCGTCTAGTCTGTCTGTCTGTCTGTCTGTCTGTCTGTCTGTCTGTCTGTCTCTCTCTCTCTCTCCTCTCTCTCTCTCTCCTCTCTCTCTCTCTCTCTCTCTCTCTCTCTCTCTCTCTCTCTCTCTAAGTATTTTTGGGTGGACTTTTCTTGGTTGCTAAGTTGTTTATTTCATTATGTTTCTTTGGTTGCTCTTTATCTATTAACGCTTCTCTTTTCTTTTATAATCAAAATCATTTTATTGTGGCTTCTGATTTTCGTCTTCTGAAAGTGTGCATTTTTATTATCTTATTATGTATAATGTCCTTATTCCTTTATGTTGTTTGGTACTGCATATACTTTTACTGTTTAGTATCTTTTTATCTTGATTTTTCCCTGAAAAGGCGGGG
>CM060320.1:19922992-19950492 GCA_030674155.1 Stramonita haemastoma
TACTGTCATGTACGTGGTTTATTTGTCAAGAAGGGCCAGAAAGATCTATGTGAATGACTTGAGTTATTGTTCATAGCCTCTGTTTCTATCCGCACCTCTTGTTCAAGCGTGCAGGCATGCATAGCATGAGCGTGTGCGCGCTCACACACACACACCCTCTCCTCTCTCTCTCTCTATCTTCTACTCTCTCTCTCTCTCTCTCTCTCTCTCTCTCTCTCTCTCTCTCTCTCTCTCTTCTCTCTCTCTCTCTCCTCATTGGGGTTTTATGTGTCAACCATAACAAAATATTTCACACTATTTGCAGAAAATGTGGCATTCATCGACGTTTCAGGGTTTTAGTTGGACAGTATTGGGCATTTTGCTAAAACACAAAAAAAACAACAAAAAAAGCTACTCATTTAAAGTATGGCTTTTTGCTTGTGGAAGAGAACATTACAATTGCACCTTACAAAATAATCAAGATTGTTGTTTTACGAGGAATATCCACCTATTAGAACAGCAATGTGTATATAGTTTCGGCTTCAGTTTGACAACAGTTGTATTAGTCTGAAGGGGGGGGGGGGGGGGTGATCTCTGTCCACCGTATGAAATACAGCTACTGTTGTAGGATACGCTGAAAGAAATGCAGACCTAACTACATGGTTATGCATATTTATCATGCTAGCTTTTGTGAACTTTAATTAATGGCTCCACTTTGATTTTACTTAGAGGAAAAAAGATGTAACGAAATAAGGGGGGGGGGGGGGGGTGGCAAGAGGGAGGTTATTCTGAAGATAAGTAAATACCAATATCTATAATAACTGATGTCCCCACAACATTTTTGTTGGGTTTTTCCCTCACATTTAAAAGCTTTTTAAAAATCTAGTAACGACCGTTGTGGACTGAAGACACCCTTATTCCGTACAAACCACAGCTTTCAAAAAGATCGTTTGACTTTGGCATTACCACAGTTCCTGAAAATGCGACCTTTCCCATTCGGAAAGTTTCTCTAAAATGTTCATAACTTGCATTGCGTGTGTCAAGATTTCATACTGAGATGATCACAATCATGTTTTGACTGAAATGGAATAAACTACAGTAACATACTTATGCATCTGACGCCTCGCTCCCCTATGACCACACAGGTTATGGGGACACCTTTATACCTTTACCTTTTAACATACTTACTAACACGTTGTCTTGGTCACTGTGTTGCAGAGCCGTCCCGGTTGTGTGCGAGGCGTGCCGCATGACGCACAGCTCGGCCTGGGCTCTGCTGCAGCACGCGCAGAAGGAGCACGGCATGAAGATCTACAACCTGGGCGTGGCCCCCGCCCCCACCCCCACCCCGCCCGTCAGCCACCCGCCCATCCCGCAGCCCCAGCCGGCCCACACGCGGGCCCATATGCACGCGCCGCCCGTCCACGTGCGCACCCCGGACCTGACCACGCCGTCCCCGCGGCCCCCTACCTTCGAGCATCGAACCCCTCCCTCCTCTGTGGGCAGTGGCCCCAGCTCCCCCTTCGCGGCTGCCGCCCTGAACCCCTTCACCCCGTTCCGCATGCCCCTGGACGGCCGCATGCCGCCCAGTCCTTTCAGCAGACCCCCGGAGCTGCAGCTGCCCATGGACATCCTGGAGCACTACCGCCTGCGCCCCCCGCACCTGGTGGGCACTGTGGGGGTGGCCATCCCCCCGCCATGGAGCCTCACCTGGCTCACGCCGCCTTTGACCGCGCCCGCCCCATGTCCACCCTGGAGTCGCAGATCTACTCGCAGCGCCTGAAGCAGCTGGCCAACACCACGCTGCCCCCGGGGCTGATCTCCCCCCTGCCCGGCACCCCCTTCACGCCCCCCGTCCTCACCCCCCTGCAGCCCAACGCCCGCGAGTCGCGGGGAGGTCCCGACAGCAGCAGTGGCGGCAGCGGGAGGGAGAGCACGGGCAGCCAGGACCACCCTGTGCAGACGGAGCGCCACGAGAAGGAGAAGCCGCCGCCCCCAGAGGAGCCCTCTCCCGCTCCTCAGCCCTCCACGGAGGTGTCCTCGCAGCTGCCCAGCAAGCTGAAGTCGTGCGAGTTCTGTGGCAAGATGTTCCGCTTCCAAGCAATCTGATCGTGCACCGGAGGTCGCACACGGGGGAGAAGCCCTTCAAGTGTCCGCTGTGCCCCCACGCCTGCACCCAGCAGAGCAAGCTGAAGCGGCACATGAAGACGCATTCCATGCACTCCACCTCGGGCACGCGCAACGCTTCCCTCACCTCCAACGCCACTGTGTCTTCGGATGGCAGTGTGCGCTCCACGAGCAGCACTCCCGACTCGACGCGTAACAAGATGGATGATGCTTACGACCTGGATGACAATGATGAAGATGACGACGATTTGGACATGGAGGAAGATGATGACGAAGAGGAAGACATGGAAGGAGACTTCACGGATGGAGACTACGAGAGTGGCGCTGAGGGGGAAAGCAATGACGACTATCAGATGACGAAACCGGACAAAGGAGGCAGGCCAGAAGACGGACGCTCTCAGAGTCAGACTGGCAGCCCCGACACGGAGCGAGCCCCGACCCCGACAAAGCGCAGCGCCTCGGCCAGCCTGGTGAGCGAGGTGATGAAGAATTCCGGCCTCAACTGCATCCAGCCTTACAACGAAGCCTTTAAGGCAGCTCTAGCAGAGAAGTTTCGTGAAGAGAGAGTCCAGAACATCACTCACAGGGAGAACGGCGAAGGAGAGAACGGAGACCACGCCAGACGTCCAGGCAGTGGGCTGTACCTGGGCAAGACGGACCTCCTAGGGGACAAGTCCATCAAACGGGAGCCAGGCGACTCGGTGCTCCATGACCCCAGCTCTCCGGCAAGTATCTTCAGTCGCCCCGGGATTGCTCGCTGGCTGCCAGATGGGCCTCCTGCTCACCTGCGTGCTTTCTTCCCTGGCTTCCCCCGCCTTTCGCCATGCAGCCAGGTGAGCTGGGCAGGGACA
This sequence comes from Stramonita haemastoma, assembly GCA_030674155.1. NCBI lineage: Eukaryota > Metazoa > Mollusca > Gastropoda > Neogastropoda > Muricidae > Stramonita > Stramonita haemastoma. Next base: position 19,925,950 of record CM060320.1, read on the forward strand.
GCCACAACGGCTTCAGTCCTGGCAGTCTGGCCATCAGCGATAGTGCCTTAAAGGTGCCCCCTGCCAACCTGACTGGCCTGACCTCCATCTCCAAGCCAGGCCCCAGTGCCTCCCAGCTCACCAACAGCAACGGCAGTGCCGTCATCCCGCGTAAGGACAGCCGGCGCAATGACACGTGCGAGTATTGTGGTAAGGTTTTCAAGAACTGCAGCAACCTGACGGTCCATCGCAGATCTCACACGGGCGAAAAGCCCTACAAATGCGAACTCTGCAACTATGCCTGTGCCCAGTCGTCGAAGCTGACGCGCCACATGAAGACCCACGGCCGCCTGGGGAAAGACGTGTACAAGTGTAAGTTCTGCAACATGCCCTTCTCGGTTCCCAGCACGTTAGAGAAGCACATGCGCAAGTGTGTGGAGAGCCGCAATGCCCGCATCCTGGCGGAGCAGGTGAATGCCCAGGTGATGGAGTCTGGCCTGGTGCCCATGATGGAGCAGGAGAACTCCGAGTCCAACCACAGCTCCTCCGCCCCCAGCCTGAGCGGCCTGCCGGGCTCTGTCCCCAGAGAGGAGCAGCCTCTGGCCTTGGCGCTGGACAAGAGGTCTCCAGAGGCCCGGCCTCTGATGCCCATGGCGCTGACCATGGACAAAGGCGCCCTGGATCCCAGGAAGAGTCCTGCCGACCTGGACAAGGGGCCGATGATGGCCATGGCTCTGACAGTGGACAAAAGCCCGCTGGACGCTCACGCTCTGGACAAGGATGCAGAGAGGCCAGCAGTGGACATCAAAGCTGACTGGGCTTGTTGACTGTCGGGCTCTAGAACTCATATCCCTCCTCCTTCACGCTCTTTCACTAGGAATATGCAAGTACTGTGAAAGATAAAACTTCTTTCAGTTGTGACTCCCTTGTTAGGGAAACCAAACGAGATAATGAACTGTCTTCTGTGCCACCTCCCAGTACTGTATTGTTGGTGACAACAACCCCTTACCTTCGATGAAATCAGTGTCTGCAATTACCCTAGAATATTTTACATGTTAGTAATATAAAAAAAAAATCACGTCAGTAGATTTACATAACTGAAGTGGATTGGAAGGATGTTAGTGGGTGCGTCAGCATTCTTTGTGAACAATGGATTCGTATCTTTAGGAGATGAAGTATACTGTATACATAAATGGCAGATACCTGGCAATTCTTGTATAAAAACACATTTTGACAGCTTCCTTATGCCCTTTGAGCACCAGTGCCATTTTGACAGAAATACCATTGAGATCTGAACTTACCTCTTTGTGGCATACATATACTATACACATCTCACAGGTTTGCGGCTTGATGAGTGAAATCAACAGTGCCATATAATAAAATATGCTTAACTAAAAAAAACAAAAACAAAAAACAAAAACTCACCTTTCACGCAAAACCAGGTTGTGGCTGCTTAAAATGTGTGTGTAGCGACTAGTTTTAAAAAGAGACACCACCAGCAAACATGGACAACAAAAATCTCATGATGTTCATGACATAAATAGAACTAGAATTAATGGCGTTCTTTGATATTGATGGGTACTATTCAGATTCAATGCAAACTAGCGGTGTAGAGTTTAATGGATATAATGATAATGTAGATTGATCTGGATGGTATCAGAATCGCAGCAATTGTGGAGCACACTTTGTGCAGTGCCCTTACTTACACACCATGCATGTTTGGTGTAGAGGTCTACCCCCCTTCCCCCTCCCCCCCCCCCCCCTCCCCCCACCCCCTCCCTGCCATCCTCTCGTTGCCGTAGGTGAGGGAGGCAGGCAAAGTAAGCAGCAGCTGCCCTGAGTGCAGGGAAGAGGAAAAACATTCTGCGTGGTGTGCCATATGTAAACATCTTTGTGAGCAGTGTGCAGCTTGGAACACTTTGTGTTATAAATACACTTAGCCACTTATTATTTTTTCTTTCTGTCTATTCACACAAACAAGCAGAGATGTACCTAGTAGTAGTGCTAGCTAGCGATTTGACCACAACCCGGCAATCGTTGTTGTTTTTCTTCTCATTTCTTTGCACTTAAGCATACGATAAAAAAAAAGCATAAAAATGCAATTGTTGCATAAGTTTACACTGAAAATTTTGAAAAAGTAAGAGCTAAAAATGACAACGGTACGCCGACGTCATCAACGTCATCAGCAATCGGACAGGAGCCTGTTTCAGTTGAGGACCGTGTGAAACCTTGATATAATTATTACCACTAAGATGTTTTAACTCTGCAACGAATTACGGTGTGTGTTTTGTGCATCAGTTTGGGGTTTGTGGCTTGTGCATTCGGCTTCTCATTGACTGGAGTTTGGTGTTGTAGTACATAGTTTTGTTCAAAGGGATTTGGACAGTGATTGATTGATGGATTGAACTAACCATTGTGTGACATAATTAACTGTTGGTCAATATAGTTGTTGATTGCTCTCTCTCTCTCTCTCTCTCCTCTCTCTCTCTCTCTCTCTCTCTCTCTCTCTCTCTCTCTCTCTCTCTCTCTCTCTCACCTGTGTTGAACATGTGTGTGTGTGTGTGCGTGTGTGTGGTTGTGTGTGTGTGTGTGTGTGTGTGTGTGTGGTGTGTGTGTGTGTGTGTGTGTGGTTGTGGTGTTGTGTGTGTGCATGCACGGAGTAGAGCGGAGATCTGTTCTTGTATAGTGTGGTGGTTCAGATGTCGACGAAAAGTTTGCTTATTAATTGTTTGTATGTAGGTATGTATACACCCTTCCTGATTTTGATAATACTCAGACGAGTGTGTTTCTTTACTGCCAATCGTACGTATCAGGGTGGACAGGGGAAGTGGAGGTGGGTTAGTTAGTGCTATAAATAGCCAGCAGTGTCCTTCCACGTGTGGCTATGCCGTTTGTTGTGTCATTGCAGTTTAACGTGCCCTGTCCTTGACTGTAGTGTGTTTTTCACAAGTTTGAGTGTGAATAGAAAAGTGACTAGATTGTTTTGAGCTTGTTTGGGTTTGTTTTTTTTTTTTTTTTTTTTTTGGGGGGGGTTGTGTGTGTGTGTGTTTTTTTTTTGTCTTTTTAAACAGTGTGTTTTTTTTAACGCCGACTGATTGAGTTGTTTTTTTTCCAGAACTTTATTTTGTCAATAACAGCCGAGATTATTGGTTTATATGTTGCTAGAACGTGTACGTAGTGTGTAGATTTTTATTTCAAATTACGGTTTAATTGAGAGAATATTTTACCGGTGACTATATATAGAGAAATTATAGGAAAAAATTTAAACAAAATGGCAATGAGTTTTTATCAGTTTGTCCTTTTAAGCTTTAAATTAGGTTAGGATGACAGTTATGTTATTTTTTGCTTTTTAGTGCCAAAATTATACGAAGATGCATGCTGTGTGTAATCTCATTTATCAGATCAAATGGCTTCATTATTTTTTTTTTATGTGGAGATGATAAATTTGATAATAGTGACAGTTTAGTGTGGCAATAGTGTTCATTGCTTTGCATGCTTGCAAAAACTGAATTTGTTATGTTGAAATGTTAGAAGTAAAAAGATAAGTTACAAAAAAAAGAATTGGAAACAATGTCTTTGGATAGTAGTTGTTGAATAACCGTCGGTGCATTTTTTCCATATGTCTGGCATTATGTTGGAGCAATATCAGTTTCTAGCTTCTTCTTCTTGTTGTTTTCCTGTTTGTTTTCATTTTAATGAAGCCAAATGCGCCGAACACGTGAAATGCTATTTCAAAAAGACTGCCTTTAAATTGGTGATTATTTCTAATGATCACTTGTAGAGTCACTCTGGTTTCTAAGGCAGTCCAGAGAATGATAGATAGTCTGCCTATTCATTACGGTAACATTAATCAATGGAGTTTTTTGACAAAGAGTTGATAGCTGCTGAGTCGTGGATGCCGCATAAGGAAAAACGAATGGCGCGTCAGGGTGCTTCAAGTAGGCAGTCCTGAAACTGAAGTCGGTTTTCGTCGAGTCAGGCAATTTCTTTTTTTTTTAATCAGAACACTTACTTAGTTTGAAAAATGAGGGATGGTGCTTGACCATTTGGATACTGACGATTTCCTTGTAAAGCTTCCTTAGTGTAGTGTGGTGATTTATCTGTTACGACCCACTTGTTCTGCATTGCAGAATAGTTGGGAGGTGTTGTTTTTTTTTTTGGGGGGGGGGGATTTTTATTATGTTTTTGGTTTACTTGTGCAGGCGGTTCAGTTTTGAAACACCTTCGGGTTTGTTTCTTTGTTGTTTTTTATTTCTTTATTCGTTGTTGTTCTTGACGTTGTTGTTGATGTGTGGTATGCATTGGTTTGTGATGATGGTGACCTACCTGTCTGTTGTTGTTTTCCTTGGCCATGTAGAACTGTTTTAGAGTCCTGTCCCTCCTCCCTCCCTCCCTCCCCGTGCTTGGTTCTACGTGGTGCCATGAATGTCATCGTGCATACGCAGGGCTCTCTCTCCCCTCTCTCTTCTCTCTCTCTCTCTCTCTCTCTCTCTCTCTCTCTCTCTCTCTCTCTCTCTCTCTCTGTATGTGTCTCGGTGCTCAAATGAGTTGTCCTACTAATTGGCTTGCGTTGAAAAAAAAAACAATGTATGATATGATCATAATGTACACTGAAACTCTAGTGCCATAGTGCCTCACACATTTCGTTGTTGTCTGTAATCATAACATATATGGCAACAGATTTTTATATATAACTATGAGATTTCATGGATGCTTTTATTCAAAAGTGTCTTTTGTTTTTGGTGATGATGTATTATATATTCCTCTTTTGTGTTCTCCCCTTCTCTCTCTCTTTTTCTTTGTTGCTTTTTTTTTTTAATTAAAAAAAATATTCAGAGCGTTGTTTTTTTTATATTATTATCATGATGAGATGTATATAAACTATGATCATCATTATTCAACATTGGTTGTTTGGCCGCTTTTATTCCCCCCCCCCCCCCCCCCCTACTTCCCCTTTTTTTTTTCTTTTTTGGATTTTTTTGTTTTTGTTTTTAGCGTTTTTATATGTTGTCTCAAAAGAGTGGATTGCGCGAAGTAACCGCTTGGATCAGTCCATAGCCTGATATTGCCGACGGGGGAAGGGAGGGGGGGGGGTAGAGAGGAGGAGGAGGAGGCATGAAGGGGAAAGACAGCGTGTGCTCTCTCGGTCGGTGTTTAGGTCTACTATCATGAGGATGCAAAAATTCCTTCATTGTTGTGCCATTCGGTGTTCTGTTCTTCTTCTGTAGTTGTTTTTTTCTTTTGCATTGGGGGATGTGGGGTGGGCAGTGGGGTAGAAGTGGTCTGTAGGCTGGCTACTGGTGAGCGGGAAGATGACACAGGTGGAAATCGCGCCACTGGACTCTTTCTATCTCTTGTCTCTGTCTCTGTCTGTCTGTCTGTCTGTCTGTCTGTCTGTCTGTCTGTCTGTCCCTGTCTCTCTCTCTCTCTCTCTCTCTCTCTCTCTCTCTCTCTCTCTCTCTCTCTCTCTCTCACAAACACACACACACACACACACACACACACACACACACACACACACACACACACACACACACACCGAAATTCTGGACAGTCACATGCGATGTCTCCATTCCTTGTTAAATTGTGTGAGCGCTATCCCAGTCTATCGTTTTCTCTTGCGCGGAACAATCTTTGCATGCCTGTGTATGGGGCAAATTCACAGGAGAGAGAAGAGAGAGAGAGAGAGAGAGAGAGAGAGAGAGAGAGAGAAGAGGTGTGTGTGTGTGTGTGTGTGGTTTTTCTTAGCTTATTAAGAAAGCAAAATTCTTTTACCCAAAACATTTAACTGAAACGAAATTTTTAACAGATAAAAAATACTCACATTCATGATATGGGGAACGAAGACATAATTGAAGTCTTTAAAATAACTCTTAAGAACATTGACCAAACTGTCAAGAAATTACTTACTGTATTTATTGAGGGGTGTGTGGCTCTATACTAAAGATTCCTTTAACGCACGTCTTGTCAAGAAAGTGGCTTTGCCGATGCCTGACCATCTGCAGAACCAGAGGTGAAGCATTGGCTGCATAGAGATCATATCCTGTTTCCTATTTGGAACTTGGTATATATTATGATCCTGTTTTCACATTCTGCCAATGAAAAAAATTACAGAAAATTTTTAATCTGTATACATCACTCTCTGCATATGTGTCTGTGAAATCAGATCTTATATTTAAATTGATATAAAAGAAAAAATGTTTTAAAATGTGTAGGTTTTTTTATGTCAGCTCAAGGCTGGGTCATTTCAGAAACAGAAACGTTGTTCTGGACGTCTCCTTAGTGTATGTAGGAAGTCCGGTATCGTGCTTGTGCCACTCTTTTCTGTGAAAGAGTCACCTGTACAGAAAGAGGGAAAAGCAGACAGACCGGTATGAAGAAAATTCGTCGCACACATCATCAATCTATTTAGATTCAGTCTTAGTATTTATTTATTCACCATGGTACTATTTGATGGAGGGGGTGGGGTGGTTAGAGAGGTTACAGGTTGTGTAAGCAGACACTGTGTGAATGGGACTGTTCTACACACCCTCACCCCTACCTAAGAGGTGATTTAGCTAAACTGTACTGTGTTGCACGAAAAGGATGCAGTTGAAAAGTCAAGTCACCAGACAGAACTTTTCTAGGACCGTGGAGATATTCAGAAAAGAAAAACAGAAAAATCCAAAGGATACGTCTGTCCCCTTTGACGCCCGAAAACATCACAAAGCTATGATACGATAGACAGACACAAACTAAGAGAAAAATCCCCACTGGAGACTTGTAGAGAGCAGAGTGGAGATGCATTACATAGTGCCATAAAAGTTTACTTTTGACAGAGTTAGTGTGTCTAACAACAACTTGTTTTTCTGTCCCGTCCCTCCCCACCTGCCCCCCCCCCCCCCTCCAGCCCCACTATTTTTGAATTATGCTGCCATTATACCAGTTGTTGCCATTTGTTTTTTTCTCTTTTTTTTTCCTTTTTCTTTTTGAACAGTGAAGAAAATGATCAGGTAATGATGATGATGGTTATGGTGTGGGAAACGCGTGGAACATGACATGATGTGTTGTGTTTGGTTCCACTGTCACCATGCTTGCAAAATATCAAATCAAAGCAGAAGAATCGTGACGCTGATCACTTCCACTCCTTGTTTTTTGTCCTGACCCCTATCCATCTCCTCCTCCTCTGCTGCTTTCCATCACTCCTTGGCTGATTTCCATCCTCCTTCCCCCCCCCCCCCTTGCCTGCAAAAACAGTGTGTGCATGTGGCCATGTTATCATTTCGAATTGCGCGACCTTCACCAGGCTTGCAGAGGACCCAGGTTGTCATTCTGTTAGTATCTTTCTGTCTCTGTCTCTATCTCTACTGTACATGTATGCTCTTGACAGTGAACTCTTTCACTTGATGTATATTACAACTTCAGGCAGCAAACTGAAAACATAGACCACACTTCGGGCAAATGCAGCCAGTTCACCACGGCAGGTGTATGAGGAAATGTTACTAGTTTTACTATTTTTTAAATATAAAAAAATAAACCAGCAATATCTTGGAAAAAAAAAGAGAAAAATCTATATAAATGAATGAAATTTGATGGTGGTACCAAAAAATAGGATACACGGAATTAAAGAACCATTAAAAAACTTGATTAAGACCAACGAAAAAAGGAAAGAGAAAGAAAGTTGGGGTCGGTCCTAGACGGGTATTTTCACTAAGTGAAGAAGCATTGTCATTCTCCAAGGGCCGGAGGTGGACCCTGCACCATTTGCCCAAAGTGTGGTGTAAGTTTTACACGACTGGTTGTGCATGCATCAGATTTAACCGCACACCTCTTACGTCTCCTCGGGAATAAAAACTTTTGCACTGAAGAAAATCGTATATTCTTGTGATGGCTCTATTGTTCTTTTTTCACTTTCGCAATGTCTTTGTTTCCCCTTCCTTTTTTTTTTTAAAGACACTAATTGGCTGTAAATACACGGGTAGCGGATGATATAGATTTTTCTTGAAAACCTTCCAGCCCGATCAGATTGATTTTGTTTTCTTCTGTGTGTTGGAGGAAAGAGAACTAAGATATTTTATTACTCTATGCCTGGTTAAGATGTGCATGATGTTTATTATTTGGTTCTGAGGAACCGAAATGATCGACAGCTGTGTCATGTTGATTCATGTGATAGCACGATTTGAGATGTACTATGCTATTCAGATTAACAACAAATCGAGTCTCAAACCCACAGCTTTTTGTGTCTTATTTCAGTTGTTTTTTTAAATATATTTCATTACCTTTTTTGTTGTGGTTGTTGATGTTTTTATTTTAGAATTAATCATTGTTTTGATTTCAGTTGTTTTTTTTTTTTTTTAAGCTTATTCAGAACAATTTGTAAGAAATCAAATCATGGGTTGTGATTGATGATTAAATTTTTGTTTCTCAAGATTAACAGAGGTAACATAATTTGTAATAATTATACGTTTAAGTAATTTCAAACACACACACACACACACACACACACACACACACACACACACACACACACACACACACACACACACACACTCCGAGTATGTTGAGCCAGATTGGAAATTAATAAAGGAGAAAAGTTTCAAAACGAAAAACAGACATTTACTACAGTGCATAGCAGTACAGATGTTAATTTTCCTCCCTGGTCACTCACCCACTCACCTGCCGAAATATAACGTAACCATGTGTCAGTTATGTACGTGTAATGCTGCTGGACTAGAAAACATCAAGCTTACAGACATGAAGACTAGGGTGTGTTTGAAGTTTTATTGGTTGGTTGGTTTTTTTCTTCTCACTCCACGAGACTGACACTGTGGTGAGGAATTTTGTCATGTGTAAAAGGTAACTGAAAAGGACCCCTGTATCCCCCACATTTTTTCAACTGATTGTCTAGGCTGTGGGGCACAGCTACTATAATATATAGATGACTATAATCATGCTGTGTGCTGTGACGTGTGTAGCATGGCCACAGGGACACTAACCTTCGTAGCTTTTGTAACGCACGCTCATTCTCACAAGTCAATTTAGCCCTCTCTCTTGTCTTTTGTCTCTCTCTGTCTGTCTCTCTGTCTCTCTTCTCTCTCTCTCTCTCTCTCTCTCTCTCTCTCTCTCCTCTCTCTCTCTCTCTCTCAGAAGGAAAGAAGAAGAAGAAGTGCAACAGTGTTATTACTGTGGTGGAGGGGAGTGCCACACGTCGAAGTCTGATGTGCAATAGATTAATTTAATTGCATTGTTTTGCCACTAACGTCGAAGAAATTATGTGGTGGTGGTGGAAAAACTAAAGTATATTGGAATCACACCGTAGAAGAAAGGGGTCATCAAGTATCTTCTGGGTGCCATAAACGTCTTTGTTTTGTTAACCAGTTTCAAGTCCTCTTCAGAGGGAGAGAGAGGGAGAAAGAAAACGTCACAATATTGAAAAAGTCTTGTGTCATAATCATGGAAAGTAATTGTGTCCGGGAAAAAAAAAAACCCACTGTCCTTTTCCTTTTGGTGACAGATTTGTATTTTGGAGTTCATATCTTACTCATGGTTTGTGTAGTTCCTTGCCATCCATATTCACGGGGAATACGTTTGTAGTACTGCTTTTTGTTGACACAATAAGAAATCGGTTTTATTCGTTGTTTTGGGGTTTTGTTTGTTTTTTGTTTGTTTTTTTTCGTTTTTTCTTTCCCCCCTTTCATGTATGAAAAACATGAAGAGAAAAATTATATCACACTTTTTCCCAATGCTGTACAAGTGTAATATATTTTGTTTTGGACAAAAATGGCAAAAAACATTAAGTTTGCGATAAGAGATGGCGAAGAGAAAAGGAATACAACGTGGACGGTTACAACACCTTGTTTTTTTATGTGAAGAGTGGAAGACAGGGGAGGTTACCACACCTGGTTTAATGTACGTCAGTCTGGCCTCTGAAAGGAGCAAGAGGATGTTGACTACATCTGTTGGGACATGTTCTGTACATCAGTCTGCTGTGTGCTAGTCAAGAAATCGGTAGAGCCAGATTCCCTTCAGCTGACAGTGAAGTTCAGGTCGATGATCCCCAGATTCACTCAGAAACGCCCAGCTCAGTCAAGTCAGTAGTAATGGAGCGCAGGTCTCACGCGTGAGTAGGGGTGTATGAGGGGAACAGGGGGGTCAGAAGTATGTGAGAGATGGGCGGAGTGCTTGTGATGATCATAGCGCTGATAAGCTTGAAGTCCACTCCACAGAACTGACCAGGGTTACTTACTGTCAACCTGACCGGGAACAGGCATTTCTAGGTCTTGATTAGGGACGTGGTGGAGAATAAGGGATGTGAACGGTACACCATTCTGAGAAAGAAAAATATCTGAACTACACCGTGAAATGTGTAGCGGTCAGGATATATTCCATCTTCTTGGCCAGAGACAACAATAACAAAAAAAAATGTATTCCCTTTCAGTCTCCCCTTCGACTGTGGCGCATCTGTTTGTGAAGTCCGTGTTTGTACAAGTGTCTGTAGCCTGCAAACAGGACAGCCAGCGACCAGTTTTGATTTTGGGTTGCTTTGGTTTCTTTGGTTTGGTTTATTTTTTTACAACCACAACATATATCCCTACGAATCTCCTGACCATCACTATGAAGCCCAGAAACAGCGTGGTTTTGTTCTTGTTCTAGCCTTTGTTAAGGAGCTGGGGGGGTTCCCTTATCAGAGCTGCTTTACTTATAATGGAAAACGAAGAAAGAGAAAATAGTGTCAGATCGACAAATACTTGAATTACCTCCTCTGAGAATATTGGTTCATGTTAAATATGAAACGTAGCTCTGAAATGCTTTTGCCACATTCAAGGTGTTGCTCTGTTGTCGGGATTGTAACTGGGTGTGAAGTTATTGGCATGGCCAGCTTGAAGTGGACACAACTAGGCAATGTTTGTTATATATGGCCGGGGAATAGTTGGCTGTGCTCATGTCTGAAAAAGTCTCCGTAGTGACATTGGTATCTTTTGGTGCGAAGCAACGTGGGCTTTTTGCCCTTCTCCTCTTCATCTTCTCTGTGTGTGTGTGTGTGTGTTGTGTGTGTGTGTGTGTGTGTGTGTGTGTGTGTGTGTGTGTGTGTGTGTAAGAAAAGAGAGGGAAAGGGACTACCTCTGTAATTTTAGCAAAAGAATGTTCGCAATCTTACAACAGTGTGCTCGCAATCTTATGAAAAGTGTGTTTGCAATCTTACGAAAAGTGAGTTTGCGATCTTACGTATAGTGTGCATACAAGCTTACAAAAAGTGTGCTTGCAACCTTACGTTTAAGTGTGTTTGCAATATTACGAAAAGTGTTTGCAATCTTACGTAAAGTGTGTTTGCAATCTCCGCACAAGTGTGTTTCAAGCCCCGTGTTCCAGTGCTCTACCTCCTCCGCATCCATTAGAATTTCCCTTCACTCAGAAGCCAGTCCCAGAGTGTCCTGAAGAAGGAAGCAGGCAGAAGCAGTGGGTAACACTATCTGCACTGAAGTCGTTGCTTCGCACCAAAGGTCAAATCAGGGCGAGCTGTGATGTGTTATTTTGTTTAGGGCAGCGTTTAGTTTGGGGGAGGGGGGGGGGGGGGTAATAATCTGTTCTGCACCCCCCAAAAAATGAGAGAGAATAAAATCAAACCATTTCTGTACAAAATTCAAGAGGCGAGAAAGGAAGTCTTGTGTCCACACAACATGGGAGGTCACTCATCTAGACGAATAGTGTGAGCTCTTTGGCCCCGTCTCTTTCATCTTCGTTGAAGTGTGTGTTTGGAGTGTGGAGACTGAGCAATACCATACCCTGCCTGTGTGGACTGGCTGTCTGTCTGTCCTCTTTTCTGGTATGCAAAATCGAACTGTGAAGGCTTTCCAAACTGCAGAGACTTTTTTTTGTTTTGAAAGAGAAATCAACATTTTGATGTGCAAGACTTATATATATATATATATATATATATATATATATATATATATATATATATATATATATATATATATATATTATATATATATATACTACATCAATACCTGTCATTATTTTGTGTTGAACTATTTCACTGTTGTTTTGTTTCCTTTTGTTTTTGTTTTTTTTAATTATTATTATTATTATCAACAAATTCAGTTGAAAAAGTGGGCAGTAGTTTTGACATGACTGACTGTTTTCTAGCTTCCAGTACAACGTAGCCATTTTTTCTTCATCAGTCTTCATTCATCCTGATGTGTTTGGGTTTGTTTTTTTTCTTCTTCTCATTTCGTTTTATTTATCTCTGAATCTTTTTTTGTGATTGTGCCATACTTTATTTATCATGTATTTTGTTAACATTTCATTTTACTGAAGAGGAAAAGGACAAATGGAATATAGTTTGGTAATTTTATCCAAAAACAAAAGAAAAAAATTGTGGTTTGAGTGTACAAAATAAGAGAGAGAAGTGTACTCTCTCTCTCTCTCTCTCTCTCTCTCTCTCTCTCTCTCTCTCTCTCTCTCTCTCTCTCTCTCTCTCTCTCTCTCTCCACACACACACACACACACGAACACACAAAATTACGATCGTTGGATTAGATTTTGCACTCAAAAGGAGATCATGCATAATGAAATAAGTTAGTCGTGTGGTAGGGATATTTATAAAGAGAAAAGAAGAAAATGGAACTTAAGCATAATAATTAGGCTATCTAGTCTACATAATAATTAGGTTATCTAACTTTTTTTTATTGTCAACCACTGAAAATTTTTAATATGTTACAGATCTGAAACGGATAGGCAAAATAATATTCGCATAATGTGTCCACCCGTTCTTTTCTCAGCCTGACCTGGAAGAAGTAATATTGCAAAGCAAGCCTTTGTATTTTTTAAGGGCTGCTTCTAGACTATCAGCTGAGACAGTCACGGTGATGGGAGCATCAACCAACCTCATTAGTGAAAGTGGCAAAAACAGTCACTGGTTATAGAATGATGTCAGGAAAACCATTGATGCTTCATCAAAACCATTGATGCTGCCTTGCTCTCCCTTCAGTCACATTAAAAGAGAGGACGGGGGGGGGGGGGGGGGGGGGGGGATTTGAATCGTAACATGACGAACACGCACACATGCGCGTCAAACGTCAAACCTTCATGTTCATCACTTTTCAAAATGTTAACCCCTGTCCTCCTCCTCTCTCTCTCTCTCTCTCTCTCTCTCTCTCTCTCTCTCTCTCTCTCTCTCTCTCTCTCTCTCTCTCTGCCCCCATAGTACACACTAGTTAGGGTTGGCAGCTCTGGGAAGTCTCGGAAATGTAAAATCTTAGACGAAGAAAGAAAGAAATAAGAAAGAAATTGTTGCGCTATAATGTTAACATCACAACCGGTCCCCCCCTCTCTGTGTTTCTCACAGGGCGATTCATTCTGATCAGGTGATGGGGAGGCTGGGGTGTTTCTGCATAATCATTTTGGGGGGCATAATCATTCTCTTCTCGCTTCTGTCACTTTCTTTTCTTCAATGGCAATGGTGTTCCGACTGACTGTTTTTTTCCCAAGGGGACATGATTCATGCAAGCTATTATTCCTAATGTGAAATTATCTCGATTAGTACGAGTTTTCTTTTTATTTGCAAGTTGTTGTTTTATTTACTTTGGTGTCAATTTAATGATGATTTATTTTTGTGATTTTTTTTAAATTGCAAGAAAAAAGTATTTGAGTTTGTAAGTACTTTATTTCATTGTTCGTTAGAGGTCAGTGTCATTTCATTTTGTGGCGATTTGTTTTCTAATCAGTTGTGGCTTATCGGAGGTGTTTTTTGTTCAGTTTTCATCGGCTTTTAGTTTGTGCTCTCTCTCTCTCTCTCTCTCTCTCTCTCTCTCTCTCTCTTATACTGTGAGCCCCTTCACGTATATCAGCTTTGTTGTAACTGATAGCACATTTTGCTATGTTGATTTTTTTATTTTACTGTTTTTAACTCTTTATGACTGTCTCTCTCTCTCTCTCTGCTGTCTCTGTCTGTCTGTCTGTCTCTCTCTCTCTCTCTCTCTCTCTCTCTCTCTCTCTCTCTCTTTTTCTCTCTCTCTCTCTCTCTCTCTCTCTCTTGTGTTTCATTTTTGGTTAAGCTTTTGGCAATTTTATTTTTGGTTCTTTCTGATGTGACTGTTATATTCTTGCAGTAAAAAGTACTACTTGGATGACCTCAATAAAAAAAAAAATAAAAGCTCTGTCTAAGATCATTGTGTTCGAGTATATTTTCAATCTTCTTTTTGCTTGCATGATGTTTTCTTCTTCTTCTTATCTATCCTCCTCCTCTTCTCTCTCTCTCTCTCTTCTCTCTCTCTCTCTCTCTCTCTCTCTCTTTTCCTTCTGTCTGTCTGTTTGTGTGTGTCTGTGTATTATGTATGTATGTGTGTATGTAGGAAGGACGGTGGCAGAAAGGTTAAGACGTTCGCCTGCCAATATGTAAATCGCGAGTTTCTGGGTTCGTACCCAGCCTCGCCCTTTCTTCCCAGTTTGACAAAAAAATCGAACTGAATGTCAAAGTCATTCGGATGAGACTCGAAACCGAGGCCCTGTGTGCGAATGCACGCAGAACATCTTGCGCACACGTTAAAACCCCGTTCCACCTTTCGGAAGAGTAGGCCATCGTGTGCCGGTAGGAGCGGATGACAAAATTATAACAAACCAGCATGCACACAGGTGTCGTGTTTAGACACCATCCCTGAGGAAAAATCGGGGAGTTGGAGTCCCAGAGCGGCTCGGGGCTGTAGGTATATGGCAACGTTCTGGTGGCTCCTGCGACGGTACTGGAACCATTCCTATCGGTCAATGCCCTTCCAATGGATCATTCCAGTGCCGTGGAGAGGGGGGGTCTGCTGCATGGGTAACAGCTTGCCCTCCATACATACTTGCCCAGGCTTTGCGCTCTAAAGACTAGAGCGCAACTCCATAGTCTTCCGAGACTGATGAGTGCCTACTACTACTACTACTGAAGCATCTGCACCGTGTTTTTTTTTCCTGGCAGAGGTGGTGTAGCGCATGTTCTGGAATTATTGTCCTTAACGCACAGAAAAATACTTGTTTTGTTCTAAGTTGTAATTTTCATTTTTATAAGACTGTGGCATAATGACATAATGACATGTCATTCGGATGAGACTATGAACCGATGCCCATGTGCGAACGCACGCAGAACATCTTGCGCACACGTTAAAACCCCGTTCCGCCTTTCGGAAGAGCAGGCCATCGTGTGCCGGTAGGAGCGGATGACATTTTTTTTTTTAAACAGCATGCACACAGGTCGTGTTTAGACACCATCCCTGAGGGGGAAAAATGGGTACCCGCTGCACTTGTGGCGACGCGCTCTCCCCAGGGAGAGCAGCCCGAATTTCACGCAGAGAAATCTGCATGACATAAAGTGGTATTAAAAAAAAATAATTCATAATAATAAATACCGGTCATTTCCCAGATGACCGGGAACCGCCTTTATTGTTCTGTTTGAATAGTGGGCGGACAAACACAACACAGCACTAAGCTTTATTGTACTGGCAATGGGAGGCGGATAAACAGCACAACACTAAGCTTTATCGTACTGTCAATGGGAGGCGGATAAACACAGCACAACACGAAGCTTTATGGTCTGTCAATGGGAGGCGGATAAACAAAAAAACAACACCATCAAAATTTTTGATGAAGATACTGTCCCTTCAGCTGAAAGAATATTCCACCCACGTTTTCTGGTGTCTGATTCCCATAGGGTCCTTTTCTTTCTTTTTTTTTTTTTACAGTGCATGTTACTGGTCCAGTTTCAAATAACAATTGTCAGAACCCTTTTTTTTTTGGGGGGGGGGAGAAGGTAAAGAGTATGGCTTTTCAAAACTTAGAAATTACGACACAAAAGTTAAGGAAACCAAAAAGGTAAGAAGAAATGGAGGGGTGGGGGGAGGGAGGAGAAGGAGAAGCAGAGAGAGTAGTCCACCACGCAAGCAAAACTAGACAGAACGTCCATGCAGCCACAAAAACTGGGCACTACCCGTCTGTCTGTCTGTCTGTTATATAGAGAACAGCCACAAGACAAGTCCTTAGTTCCTCATGCCCTTGTCCCTAACCCACGAACAGGAACAGGACAGGAGGCTTGCTGACGACAAGTTTCCTCCACAGCTTCTAACCTTACCAACAGCGAACTGGAGGGAGGCAGGAGGGAGGGAGGGCAGTAATTTGTAAGACAAACGCCAGCAAGCCGGCAGGCAGCACGAACAATCATTACCATGGACACCACCTGAGAGCTGACAAGACTGAACGGCTGCAGGAAAATGGCGGTTCAGGATTACACAAGAGCGGTAACTCGGCCCAACAGGAAACCAGTCACACTAGGGGAAAGAGCGCGAGAGGTCATTGGAGTGGACCGTCACTTCCTGCCAAAGGGACAGAACTCTGGGAATCAGTCTTCCTGTCTTTGGGGTTTAGATAAAGGGCTCGGATTGCCAGCAGGGCAGAAACGTCACAGACCCTCCTCACTGCAACCCCACTGCTGGGGCTGTCTGTCTGTAGTGTGCTTGCTCCCTTGACAAAAACACACAAAAAACACACCCAGCAGAGATCGTACATAAATAAGAGCATCCAAAGAAAGAGGGGAAAGCCAAGTAAGGAAGCAAGCGCGTGCACACACACAGACACAACATACAACACGCCACACAAACACAACACACACACCCTACACACACACACATTCAAATGAACTTCTGCCTCTTCCCGTTCTTCTTTCCATTTCGTAAGAGTAGGCCACGGTTGGTAGGAACAGAGACATTTGCAAAAATGCATACACACGGGGACAGGATGTAAAAAAGCACAAGAGTGCTTATTCCATTATCCTCGATATAAAAGAACAAATCAAATCAAATCAAACAAAATCAAATTCAAACTCTCTCTCTCTCTCTCTCTCTCTCTCTCTCTCTCTCTCTCTCTCTCTCTCTCTCTCTCTCTATCTTCTCTATCTACTTCTATCTCTCTATCTTCTCAAGTGGAAAGAAACTCAAACAAAATTAAAAGCAATTGATAATTTTTTAAATTGCACTCTGTATCCAAAGAACAACACTTAACCGTTATTGTCTCTAAGCAGGGGGGGGGGGGAGAACCCAAACATCAGGGAAGCAAGAACAACCACTAAAAAAAAAACATAGAAAGGAAAAGAAAAAAAGACAACAGGAAGATCACACTGAAAGAAACACATGAATGCATTGTATGTTAAAACATCAGTAAAAAGCCAATCATGGAAAGGCAATTGCAACAAAAGCAACCCAAAAAAAGTAACAGTGCACAAATTGTACTTACCCCTGTTCAAATTAATGGAGATATATATTATTTACTGTCCAGTCTCAAAATGTTTGCTTGTGAAACTGCCCATACCTGCTGGTTTTATCCTCTATTGCCATCGTTTTATATATATATATATATATATATATTTTTTAAAAACAACAAAAAAGGAACTAAACGAATTCATAAAAGATAAAATTTGTTTGTAAAACAAAAATCAGTGATGTTAGAGAAAAGAGATAGCATCTCGAAATGCCTTTTGGATATTTCAGGTTCTGCAAGGTCTGTCATACAAATTCCCACCAATACCACACTAATTTTATCTGTCCATATATTTTGTGATCTCTATAAATACTTGACACAGGGTCAACCCCACCCCAGTTCACTCTTATACTACCCATCATGCCACAGAAATGTCGGTGAAAAGTGCAAAACGTAACACCCACGCTTCATAATTATCATCTTTTGATTGAAAAAAAAGTAATATACGACAAAATGTTGTACAACAATAAAAGCTAAAGACTTCCTCTTGTTAAGTTACTTTGTGTTGATCTTACGTTGATTACTTTTAAGAATGTGAATTCTTGTTGTTGGTTTGCACATTGCAGCTCAACAGCCGTCGTTTTAATATTGATTTTCATTGTTAAATTGAGCATACTATAAGCTACAAGCTTGTTGTTGTTATGATTCCAAAACGCTGTTGTTTTCAAGGATTGTTCCAAATTCTGAATAAAATCTAAACCAATTCTAAAAAGCTGCGGTTAGGACAGGAACAACGACGGTACTTTCTTCTTTTTATGTCTTTCTTTCTTTTCCTATTAGATAACCAACCAGCCTATTATATCATTATGTTCACGTCTCTCTAACTGTAATCCCAGCCAGTACTGTACTAATTTGTCAAGGACTCCTTCAGCCTGATAGCTAACTTCACACCTCAGGATGGATGCAAAACGTGCATCACGCGGACCCAGCCCATCAATTTTTCACTTGAAAAAGGAAAAGAGGGGTAGTAGGGATTCGTGGCGCTAATCAAGAGCGGGGCAGGCATTAAACAGGCCAAACCTGCAAGCGGCAGTCAAGCACAACACGCCATTATCCCCTTCATTAACTTCGCCATTTGCACACCCTCTCTCTCTTTCTTTCTTTCTCGCTTTCTCCACACTTCTTTCTATCAGCGTGGTATGGCGGGGATGGAATGGGATGGTGGGAAAGAAAAAAAAAAGCTGTGTGCATGCAGTGATGAAGGTTTAGGTTAGAGACAGGGATGCCAAAGAAAAGTGTTGTATTATTCGTGGCAAGGTGTCTATTTGGAGTCTGTGCACTTTTGTTGCTTTCTTTCTTGTTTAGATTTTTTTCCAGTAGGAATCTTTCTTACTGTTTGAAAAAAATATATTGCTTAGATAGATAGACAGACAGACAGACAGACAGACAGACAGACAGACAGACAGACAGACAGAGCGAGCTAGTAGCAAAAACATATCTTAGCAAAAAACTCTACACAGACGAAAACAAAATCCTCTGCTATGGACTGTCAACTACAAGTCAGACAGCACGAACCACACACACACACAACACACACACACCACACACACACACACACACACACACACACACATATTTCCCAAACTGCATACATTTCCAAAAATGCATACACACAGGGACTGGATGTTAAAAATAAAAAAGCACAAGAGTGCTTATACCATTATCCTCGATATAAATTAATAAACTAAAAATAAATAAATAAATAAATAATATAAAAATAAATAAATGACTAAATTAAAATTTAAAAAAATAAAATAAAAAAATAAAAATCCAAAATAAAATAAATAAAACAGACATACAGTGGATCACCACCTTAAAGCACATACAGACTGTGGTAGCCTAGTGCAGCGCTGCGCCATGTGGTCATCAGAGGACAGACAGCAAGTGTTGACAACTTCACGAAACGTTACCTCCAGTCATCCAGACCCTAAGCAGCCACGAGAGGAACACCCCCGAGCACATACAACCTGCACTCACCAGACAAACCCAAAAAAATCGAAAAAAAAAAGGCGTGGTGATGACCCTGACTTGGTCATTGGTCAGCGAACCGTGTTGTAGCACATGCATAATGCCTGCCCCTCTAGCCCTCAGGGGAGGGATGGTCAGTGTGAGAGAGGTCAGTAACAAGGTCTGAAAACCTTGGCCCTCACCTCCCCCTCTCCCCTCCCCCTCCCCTGAGGGCATGTCCAGTTTGTGAGGGCTTGACGTGTCCGGCACTACAGGGTAGGGAGGGAGGAGGAGTGAGAGCTGTGGGCTGTGTCCTGTCACTTGTCCACCCCACGAGCAAGCAGGGGCCGGAATGGTCATTGTGGGATGGACCTGCACAGACAGACAGACCCTTAGAGGACCGACCCTACTTCAGACAGTAACGGCTTGGGGAACAAAAGGCCATAATTGCCCTGCAGTGCTGGGGATGGAGGTGGTTAGTGGACAATGGGCAGCCGGGAGTGGACAGAGGGCTTGGTGACAGCCAACACAGTGATCCTGTCAGTTTTTCACTCACCGGTTTCCGTCAGGGGCTGGCTAACTGCTAGAGCCCGGTGTGTTGTGTTGTGTTGTGTTGTGTTGTGTTGTGTTGTGTTGTGTTGTGTTGTGTTGTGTTGTGTTGTGTTGAGGGAGAGTAACGGACAAGTGGGATGGGTTGCCTGTTTCCCCCTGGTTTTAGGGTGGACGTTGTGGTGTGGTGTGTGTGTGTGTGTGTGTGTGTGTGTGTGTGTGTTGTTGTGTGTGTGTGCCTGTGTGTGTCTGTGTGTGTGTTTTGTTTTATTCATTTTATGTTTCTTTATTTCTTTTATATCGTGTGTAATGGAACCAAGCACTCATGTGTTTTTTACGTGCAGTCCCCGTATGTATGCAGTTTTTGTCAATCTTGTCATCTGCTTCCACTGGCATGCAACGTCCTACTCTTTGGAAAAGCCGAACGCATGCACAAGGTGTTCACTGTGTGTGTGTGTGTGTGTGTGTGTGAGAGAGAGAGAGAGAGAGAGAGAGAGAGAGAGAGGAGAGAGAGAGAGAGAGAGAGAGAGAGAGAGAGAGAGAGTGGGATAGGTGGGTGTGCACATGCGTGTGTTTGGCTGTTTTCGAAAGGATCAAAACAGAGATATTTTTCCTTTTTCACTTTAACCTGGCTTGTAACGCATCTTCGGACAACACGAGTTTTCCTTCTCTGCTCGTGTTATATACAAAAAAGGAGTAAAATGAAGAAAGAACACCACCAACTAAATCATAATACTAAAATAAAACAAAAATAACAAGACCAAAAAACAAAGCAAACACCAAACAGGTCAAGCATCAGCGACCTCAGCTTCTCTAGGGGCCAGCATGTTGAGGGCGGCGCCCATCTCCTCGCTGTTTTACCTTCCCTGACCCTAAAGAGGGCAGGTACCCATTTACAGCTCTGGCATCCAAAAGGCTTTACAAAAAAAAAAAGCAAAACAAGACAACAAAGCACTCAGCCATTCAGCCAGACAGCTACAGACACACTGACAGAGAATAAGGCAAACAGAGAATCTGACAGATAAACAATCTGAAAAACAGATAGAGGATCAGATGATCAGAGAGACAATCAAACACACAGACAGCCAGACAGAGAACCAGACAGAAGACAGGCAGAGAGAGAATCGGACACATGCATGTAGGCAGACAGAAAATCAGACAAAGACACAGACAAGCAGTTAGAGAGACAGAGGACAAGACAAAGAATCAGACAGACAAGTCAAACAAAGAGACAAACAACCAGGTAAACAGACAGTCAAACAACCAGGCAGACAAACAGACACGTAAACAGCCACACAAACAAACACACAGACACACAAACAAACACACAAAAAAGACACACAAACACACAATTGAACAAACGTACACAAACAGATACACAAACACTGGGACACAAACATACAAAGATAAAAAGACCCCCTCCCTCTCCCCTGTTCCCTCCACCTATACTCCTTCCACCCACCCACCCACCCATTCATTCCCCCACCCCGAAAAAAACTTTTTTAAAAGCCTGGAGTGGCCAGTTGGAGATAAAAGGGCTGTAGGCAAAAGGTAAAGGTGTCCCATAACCTAGGCGGTCCTAGGGGAGCGAGGCGTCAGAGACCTCAGCTTCTCTAGGGACCAGCATGTTGAGGGCGGCGCCCATCTCCTCTCCCTCGCTGCTTTACCTTCCCTGACCCTAAAGAGGGCAGGAACCCATTTACAGCTGGGTGAACTGAGGGAACTGTACTGAAACCAAGGCGCGCAAACGGTCACCCATCCACTTGGTAACCAAGCTCGATGCTGCTTTAACCTTAGCTTGGGGAGAGCAAGCACTCTGACAACTGAGCTACCCTGTCCCTTAAAAGGGTTGTACTTTGTGTGTTTGTGTGTGATGTTGTTGTTGTTGTCTTCAATTTAACGTCTGTTCACTCTAAGTAATATTAGACGAGTGTGTGTGTGTGTTATTTATTGAACAGTTGCAGAGGGAAGGAAGGGGGGGGGGTTCTGGTGGTGGCTGAAGGTTTGGTCAGGTGACAGGTCACCCCCCCCCCCCTCCCCCTTACCTATGGCCCTGTCACCAGACAGGTCACTCTCACTCTCTGCATTGCTGCAACCCTTCCTCCCCAAACCCTGTACAGCCAGCCGCCGCCCCCCCCCCCCCCCCCCACACACACAACACACACACACACACACACACACACACACACACACACACACACACACATACACACATCTCCCTGTGTGTCTATCCTATCATCACACACTCTTATCTTGTATCCTCATGATGGCGGTGGTCGTTGGCGGTGGTGGTGATGGTGGAAGTTGTGGCGGTGGTGGTGATGGTTGTTAGGAGTAGTGATGGTAGTGGTGCTCGTGGTGGTAGTTGTAGTAGTCGTGGTTAAGGTTGTGGTGATGGGTGGTGATGGTGGTAGTAGTAATGGTGGTGGTGGTGGAAGAAATGGGAGAAGTAGTTGTTGCTTGTACAAGAAGTAGTAGTAGTAGTAGTAGTAGTAGTAGTAGTAGTAGTAGTAGTAGTAGTAGTAGTAGTAGTAGTAGTAGTAGCAGCAGCAGCAGCAGCAGCAGCAGCAGCACTAGTAGTAGTAGTAGTAGTAGTAGTAGTAGTAAGTAGTAGTAGTAGTAGTAGTAGTAGGAGGAGGAGGAGGAGGAGGAGGAGGAGGAGGAGGAGGAGTAACAGTAGTCATAGTAGCAGTAGCAGTCGGTGTTGTAGTTGGTAGTAGTAGCAGTATTAGCAGTAGCATATTTACTCTTTTTTTATTTATTGATACCACTATATGTCACAGTAGATTTCTCTGCGTGAAATTCGGGACAGCGCGTCGCTTGAGTAGTAGTAGTAGTAGTAGTAAGTAGTAGTAGTAGTAAGCAGCAGCAGCAGCAGCAGCAGCAGCAGCAGCAGCAGCAGCAGCAGCAGTAGTAGTAGTAGTAGTAGTAGTAGTAGTAGTAGTAGTAGTTAGTAGTAGTAGTAGTAGTAGTAGCAGCGGTAGTAGCAGTGGCAGTAACAACAGCAAAAGTAAGAGGAGAAGAAGCAACAGCAGCGCAAGCAGAGGTGATGATGGTATGAGCAGTCATAGCAACAGACAACAGTAGCAACAGCAGTTGCAGCAGCGGTAATAGTGAGACACTGGTTAGTTTGGCACTGCTGAAGAAAAAGAAAGAAAGAAAGGAAGGAAGGAAGGAAGAAAGAAAGGAAGGAAGAAAGAAAGAAAGAAAGAAAGAAAGAAAGAAAAACAGAGAGAGAGAGAAAGGAAGAAAGAAAGAGAGGGAGAAAGAAAGGAAGGAAGAGGAATAAAGAAAGGAATAAAGAAAGGAAGAAAGACATAAAAGAACAAAAGGAAGGAAGAAAAGAAAGAAAGAAAGAAAGAAAAGAAAGAAAGGAAGAAAGAAATAAAGAAAGAAAGAAAGAAAGGAAGGAAGGAAGCCAGAAAGACAGAAAGACAGAAAAGAAACAAAAGAAAGGAAGAAAAGAAAGAAAGAAAAAAGAAAGAAAGAAAGAGAAGAAGAAAGAAAGAAAAGAAAGAAAGAAAGAAAGAAAGAAAGAAAAGAAAGAAAAAATAAAAATAACACATACAAAAACTTCTCCCATGTTCATCGAACGCTCAGACAGCAACTACTGTTGTCTGCTATATGAGCAAAAATGCGTTGCGCAGCCGTTAAGTGCCTGACAAGTTTAGGCCCAGTACATCTGACTTCGGCGTGGGAGAGAACTGTTTTCTTTAAAGCCTTTCTGATAAAAAAAAAATATTTAAAAAAAAATAATAATAATAATAATAATAATGATGATGATGATAATAATAAGAAGAAGAAGAATAAAGAAGAAGAAGAAGAAGAAGAAGAAGAAGAAGAAGAGAAGAAAGAAGAAGAAGAAGCAGGATAATGAGCCAAGAAGGCAGAAAATAGACAAGAAGGACGCGACAGAAAGAACAGGAACGAGGCAGAAATGAATTGAAGGATAGAAAAGAGGGAATTCCTAGCACAGAATTTCCAGAAGGTGGGGATGCTATTTATACTGACTGGCCCCTGGCATCACAACGGGGGAAAATAAACGAACAAGAATAAAAGAGAAGAAAAGAACACAATCTGCTCTCTGTGTACGATTCTTTGTAGTCTGTGTTGTCAAACATTTAGTTTATGCAGTTTATTTCAAGCTTGGCGGTCAGCGAGGGGGGAAGGGAGAGGGGGGAGTGTGTGTGTGGTGGGGGGGGGGGTGAGTAGTTTCGTTTGAGTAAATAATCGCACGAACCTTGGGGGGACAGAGAAAGTGGGTCAGGGAAATTATTCTACTTTCGTTATTTTGCTCAGATTTTATAAGTATACTTAAACTTTGATGGTTTTCTTTAGTGTGTTTTTGTTTTAGGGTTTTTTTTTCTCCTTTTTTTTGCAGAGAGGGGGTGGGGGGGTAGACTGTCTAACCTAATTATCTGTGGGTTTTCCTTCATGAGTTGTCCTTCCAATTGTTTTTTTCTCTTGTTTTGTTTTGATTTTCGGTTTTGCTTGAAGGAGGCAGGGGTGGGGCGTTGGTTTGCTTGCTTTTTTTTTGGGGGGGGGAAGGGGTTGGTCTGTTTTTCTGAAAGCTTTTGATTACACATCAAGAATCAAGACCACTTTGGTTGTGGGCTTTTTTCTTTAAAGTTGTGTTTTCCATGTTCGGAAAAGGGGGCATAACTGTTGTTTTGATCTTTCTTTCTATTCGTTCCTCGGCTAGTATAGCTCTGAGGTTAACCATTGATGAGACTTTGCGTATGCAGCCGTTTTCTTTTTTCTTTTTAATTCATCATTCAGGTAGCCCCATTCCGTCTTCGGAGA
>CM060320.1:19952469-19959969 GCA_030674155.1 Stramonita haemastoma
CTGTTTTACTTATAATGGAAACGGAAAGAAAATAGTGTCATTTCGAAAATACTTGAATTCCCTCCTTGAGAATTTTGGTTATGTTAAAAATATAAAAAAGTACTCTGAAATTGTTTTGCCCATTCAAGGTGTTGCTTGTTTTTTGGGGATTGTAATTTGGGGGTGAAGTTATTGGCTGGGCCAGCTTGAAGTGGACACAACTAGGCAATTTTTGTTATATAGGCCGGGGGAATATTTTGGCTTTGTCATGTCTAAAAAGTCTCCTTTTGTGACTTGGGTATTTTTTTGGTGCGAAGCAATGGGTTTTTCCCCTTCTCCTTTCTCTTCTCTGTGTGGTGTGTGTGTGGGTGTGTGTGTGTTGTGTGTGTGTGTTGTGTTGTGTGTTGTGAAAGAAAAAGGGGAGGGAAAGGGACTCCCTCTGAAATTTTTGAAAAAAGAATGTTCGCAATCTTACAACATGTGCTCGAAAATCTTATGAAAAGGTTTTGCAATCTTACGAAAAAGGAGTTTGCGATTTACGTAAGTGTGATAAAAGCTTACAAAAAGTGTGCTTGAAACCTTACGTTAAGTGTGTTTGCAATATACAAAAAAGTGTTTGCAATCTTACGTAAAGTGGTTTGCAATCTCCGCACAAGGGTGTTTTCAACCCCCCGGGTTTTCCCAGTGCTCTACCTCCCCCCGCTCCTTTAAAATTTCCCTTCACTCAGGAAGCCAGTCCCAGTGTCCCGAAGAAGGAAGAGGGAGAAACAGTGGGTAACATATCTGATGAAGTCGTTGTTTGCACCAAAGGTCAAATCAGGGCGACGTGATTTTTTATTTTGTTTGGGCAGCGTTTTGTTTGGGGGGAGGGGGGGGGGGGGTTAAAAATCGTTTGACCCCCCAAAAAATGAGAAGAATAAAATCAAACCATTTCGTACAAAAAATTCAAGAGGCGAAAAGGAAGTTTTGTTCCCCAACATGGGAGGTCACTCATCTAGAGTTTGTGGCTCTTTGGCCCCCTCTCTTTCATCTTTGTTGAAGTGTGTTTTGGAGTGTGGAGACTGAGCAATACCATACCCTGCCTGGTGGATGGCTGTTGCTGTCCTCTTTTTGGTATAAAAAATCAACTGTGAAGGTTTCCAAATGCAGAGACTTTTTTTTTTTTTAAAAGAGAAATCAACATTTTTATGTGCAAGACTTATATATATATATATATTATTTATTTTTATATATATATATATATTATATATATTATATTTTTAAATAATTTTTATAAAATCACATAATACCTTCATTTTTTTGTGTTGAAATTTTCAACTGTTGTTTTTTGTTTCCTTTTGTTTTTGTTTTTTTTTAATTATTATTATTATTTTTTCAAAAATTCGTTAAAAATTGGGCATAGTTTTGACATGACGGGGGGGGGGGGGGGGGGGGGGGGGGGACTGTTTTCTAGCCCCAGTAAACGTCCCTTTTTTTCTTCATCAGTTTTCATTACCCGATGTTTTTGGGGTTTTGTTTTTTTTTTTCTTCTCATTTTGTTTTTTTTATCTCTGAATCTTTTTTGTGATTGTGCCATATTTATTTTTCAGTATTTTTTTAACATTTTATTTTACTGAAGAGGAAAAGGACAAATGGATATATTTGGTAATTTTATTTCCAAAAAAAAAAAAGAAAAAAATTGTGGTTTTAGTGTACAAAAAAACCCCCCCCCCCCCCGGGAAAATTCTCTCTCTCTCTATTTCTTCTCTCTCTCCCCCTCTCTTTTTCTCTCTTCTCTTTTCTCCTCCCCCTCCCACAACACACATCACACAACGACCAAAATTAGATCGTTGGATTGATTTTTTCACTCAAAAGAGATATCATAATGAAATAATTTTGTGGTGGTAGGGATATTTATAAAGAAAAAAAAGAAAATGGAACTTAGCATAATAATTTGGTATTAGTTACAAAATAATTAGGGTTTTCTAAAATTTTTTTTTTTTGTCAACCCCCTGAAAAATTTTTAATTTTACAGATCTGAAAAAGGTAGGCAAAATAATATTTCCCTAATGTGTCCCCCCCGTTCTTTTTCGCCGCCCGGAAGAAGTATATTCAAACAAGCCTTTGTATTTTTTTTAAGGGGGCTTTTTAGACTTCATGGACGTCACGGTGAGGGAGATCACCAACCTCATTAGGAAAGTGGGGAAAAACAGCCTGGTTAAGTGATGTCAGGAAAAACCATTGATGCTTCCAAAACCCTTGAGGCCTGCTTTTTCTTCCCTTCAGTCACATTAAAAGGGGACGGGGGGGGGGGGGGGGGGGGGGGTTTGGGGAAAACGTAACTGCGAACACGCACAATGCGCGTTCAACGCAAACCTTCATGTTTTACTTTTCAAAATGTTAACCCCTGTCCCCCTCCCTCTCTCTTCTCTTCTCTCCTCTCTCTCTCTTCTCTCCCCTCTCTCTCTCTTCTCTCTCTCTCCTCTCCCCCCCCTTTATACACACAGATTGGGGGGGCAGCTCGGGAAAAAGTCTCGGAATTTTTTAAAATCTTGGGGGAAGAAAGAAGAAATAAGAAAGAAATTGTTGGCTATAATGTTACATCAAACCGGTCCCCCCCCTCTTGGTTTCTCACAGGGCGATTTTGATCGGGTGATGGGGGGGGCTGGGTGTTTCTGCAAAATCTTTGGGGGGGGCAAAATCATTTCTTCTCGCTTCTTTCATTTTTCTTTTTTCAATGGCAATGGTGTTCTGATTTTTTTTTTCCCCAGGGGAATAAAATGAAGCTATTTTCCTAGTGAAATTTATTCATTAGTCGAGTTTTCTTTTTTTTTGCAAGTTGTTGTTTTTATTTACTTTGGTGTAAATTTAAAGAAATTTTTTTTTTGTGTTTTTTTTAAATTGCAAGAAAAAAGTTTTGGGTTTTGTAAGTACTTTTTTTCATTGTTCGTTAGAGGTAGTGTCTTTCATTTTGTGGCGTTTGTTTTCTAATCAGTTGGGCTTATCGGGGGGTGTTTTTTTTTGTTTTCATCGGCTTTTAGTTTGTGCTCTCTTCTCCCCTCTCTCCCTCTCTCTCCTCTCTTTTTCTGTGGCCCTTCAGTATATCCTTTTTTGTAATGATACAATTTCTAGTTTTTTTTTTTACTTTTTTTTAACTCTTTTGACTGTCTCCTCTCCCCCTTCTGTTGCTGTCTTCTTTTGTCTCTCTCTCTCTCTCCTCTCTCTCTCTCTCTCTTTTCTTTTTTCTTCCCCTTTCTCTCTCTCTTTTTGTTTTCTTTTTTTGGTTAAGTTTTTGGCAATTTTTTTTGGTTCTTTTGATGTGACTTTTTATATTTTCAGTAAAAGTACTACTTGGATGCCCCTCAAAAAAAAAAAAAATAAAACTCGTCTAAATTTTGTTTGAGTATTTTTTCAATTTTTTTTTGCTTGCATGATGTTTTCTTTTTTTCTTTTCCTCATCCCCCTTCTCTCTCTTTTCCCCTCTTTTTTCCCCTCTCTTCTCTCTCTCTCTCTCTTTCTTTTTTTTTTTTTTTTGTGTGTCTTTTTTGTTTTATGTATTATGTTGTATTAAAAGGGAGGGGTTGGCGGGAGGGTTAAGACTTTCGGCCAAAAATTAAATCGCGAGTTTCTGGGTTCGTACCCAGCCTCGCCTTTTTCCAGTTTGACAAAAAAATAAAACTAAAGTCAAAGTCATTCGGATGAACTCGAAACCGGGCCCCTGTGGCGAATGCAGCAAACATCTTGGCACACGTTAAAAAACCCCGTTCCCCCTTTCGGAAGAGTAGGCCATCGTGTCCCGGGTTTGGAGCGGATGACAAAATTATAACAACCAGCTCACACGGTGTCTTTTTAGACACCATCCCTGAGGAAAAATCGGGGGTTGGAGTCCCAGAGCGGCTCGGGCTGTAGGATAGGAACTTTTTGGTGGCCCGCGACGGTATGGAACCACCCCCTATGGGTCAATGCCTTCCAATGGACATTCCCTCCGGGAGAGGGGGGGTCGTGCAGGGTAACCGCTTGCCCTCCAACATACTTGCCCAGGGTTTGCCCCTCTAAAGATTAGAGCGCAACTCCTTGTCTTCCCAGACTGATGAGGCCTATACTACTACTACTGAACATCTGCAAACCCTTTTTTTTTTCTGGGAGGGTGGTTTTTACGCATGTTTGGAAGTATTGTCTTAAAGCACGAAAATATTTTTTTGTTTAAGTTGTAATTTTTTTTATAAGGTTTGGGTTTTAAAGAATAATGACATTTTCGGATGAACTTTGAACCCTGCCCCTGTGCAAGCACGAGAACATCTTGGCACACTTAAAACCCCGTTCCGCCTTTTGGAAAGGGAGGCCATCGTGGCCCTAGGGCGGATGAATTTTTTTTTTTAAAACAGATGCACACAGGGTTTTGTGTTTGACCCACCTGGGGGGAAAAAAAGGGTACCCGCTGCACTTGTGGCGCGCGTTCCCCCGGGAAGCAGCCCGAATTTTACCAAGAAATCTGCATACATAAAGTGGTATTAAAAAAAAAAAATTTAATAATAAATACCGGTCATTTCCAGATGACCGGGAAACCCCCTTTATTTTCTGTTTGAATAGTGGGGGACAAACCAACCAGCACTAAGTTTTTTGTACTGGCAATGGGAGGGGATAAACAGCACAAAAAACAAGCTTTATCGTACTGTCAATGGGGGGGGATAAACACAGCAAAACGAACTTTATGGTTGTCAATGGGAGGGGTTTAAAAAAAAAAACAACACCATCAAAATCTTGATGGAAGTACTGTCCCTTCCTGAAAGAATATTCCACCCCCGTTTTTTTGGTGTTGTTCCCATAGGGTCCCTTTTTTTCTTTTTTTTTTTTTTTCAGTTTTGGGTTTCTGGTCAGTTTCAAATAACAATTGTCAGAAAACCCCTTTTTTTTTTTGGGGGGGGGGGAAGGGGTAAAGAGTTTTTGGTTTTCAAAATTAGAAATTACGCACAAAAATTAAGGAAACCAAAAAGGTAAAAAGAAATGAGGGGGGGGGGAGGGAGGAAAGGAGAAGGGAGAGAGTAATCACGCAAGCAAAATAGACGAACGTCCATGAGCCACAAAAATGGGCATACCCCTCTGTCTGTTGTCTGTTTTTAAAGAACACACAAGACAAGTCCTTGTTCCTCTGCCCTTGTCCCAACCACGACAGGAACAGGACAGGAGGCTTGCTGGCGAAAGTTTTCCCCCACGCTTTCAACCTTCCAACAGGAACTGGAGGGAGGAAAGGGGGGGAGGGAGGGGGTAATTTTAAGCCCAAAACCCGCAGCCGGGGAGGCAGCACGAACAAACATTACCATGGACACCCCCCTGAGAGTGACAAGACTGAACGGGTGCAGGAAAATGGCGGTTCAGGATTACACAAGAGCGGTAATCGGCCAAAAGGAAACCAGTCACCTAGGGGAAAAAAAGCGCGAGAGGTATTGGAGTGGACCCTACTTCCCCGCCAAAGGGGCAGAACTTGGGAATCAGTTTCCTGTCTTTGGGGTTTAGATAAAGGGCTCGGGTTGCCACAGAGAACGTCACAGACCCTCCTCATGCAACCCCACTGCTGGGGGCGTCTGTCGTAGTGTGCTTGCTCCCTTGACAAAAACACCCAAAAAACACCCGCAGAGATGTACATAAATAAGGCATCCAAAGAAAGAGGGAAAAAAAAGGGAAGGAAGCAAAACGGTGACAACACAGCACATACATACACGCCCCCCCAAAAATAACACAATACACCAAACTTTCAAATAAAAAATCTCCTCCTCTTCCATTTTGTGTGCCGGTAGGAACAGAAAAATTTCAAAAATGCATACAAACGGGACGGGTAAAAAGCACAAGAGTGCTTTTCCATTATCTCGATAAAAAGAAAAATCAAATAAATCAAACAAAAAAATTTTTCTCTTTTTCTTCTCTCTCTCCCTCTCTCCTCTTTTCTCTCTCTCTCTCTTCTCTCTTCTTTTTCACTTTTTTTCATTTCTTCTTTTTCCCAAGGAAAAATCAAACAAAAATTAAACAATTGATAATTTTTTTAAAACACTCTGTATCCAAAAAACAAACTTAACCCCTTATTGCTCTTTGCAGGGGGGGGGGGGGGAAAACCCCAAACAAACGGGGAACAAAACAACCCTTTAAAAAAAAAAAAAAGGGGAAAAAAAAAAAAAGACAACAGGGAAAATCACACTGAAAGAAAACCATGAAGCATTGTTGTTTAAAAATCGTAAAAAGCCCAAACATGGAAAGGCAAAATTTCAACAAACAACCCCAAAAAAAAGTAACAGGCACAAATTGTCATCCCCCCGTTCAAAATTTAAAGGAGATATATATTTTTACTTCCAGTTCAAAATGTTTGCTTTGTAAATGCCCCTACCCGCTGGTTTTTTCCTCATTGCCATCGTTTTTTTTTTTAAATTTTAATATATAAATTTTTTAAAATTTTTTTTTTTTTTTTTTTTTTTTTTTTTTTTTTTTTTTTTTTTTTTAAAAAAAAAAAAAAAGGGAAATTTTAAAAGGGAATTCATAAAAAATAAAAATTTGGGGTTTTTAAAAAAAAAAATCAGTGATGTTAGAGAAAAGAGATAGCAAATCGAAATGCCCTTTTTGGGTATTTCAGGTTCTGCAAGGTCTGTCATACAAATTCCCACCAAAAACCACACTTTAAATTTTTTTCTGTCCATATATTTTTTGATCTCTATAAATACTTGACACAGGGTCAACCCCACCCCCGTTCACTCTTATTTCCCCCTCATGCCAAAAGAAATGGGCGGTGAAAAGTGCAAAAGGTTTAAAACCCACGCTTCATACAATGCACTCACCAGACAAAACCAAAAAAAATCGAAAAAAAAGGCGTGGTGATGACCCTGACTTGGTCATTGGTCAGCGAACCGTGTTGTTGCACATGCATAATGCCTGCCCCTCTAGCCCCCAGGGGAGGGATGGTCAGTGTGAGAGAGGTCAGTAAACAAGGTCTGAAACCTTGGCCCCACCTCCCCCTCTCCCCTCCCCTTCCCTGAGGGACAAAGTCCAGTTTGTGAGGGCTTGACGTGTCCGGCACACACGGTTAGGGAGGGGGAGGAGTGAGAGCTGTGGGCTGTGTCCTGTCCCCTTGTCCACCCCACGAGCAAGCAGGGGCCGGAATGGTCATTGTGGGATGGACCTGCCACAGACAGACAGACCCTTAGAGGAAACCGACCTACTTCAGACAGTAACGGCTTGGGGAACAAAAGGCCATAATTGCCCTGCAGTGCTGGGGATGGAGGTGGTTAGTGGGACAATGGGCAGCGGGAGTGGGACAGGGGCTTGGTGACAGCCAACACCCGTGATTCCCGTCAGTTTTTCACTCACCGGTTTCCGTCAGGGGCTGGTAACTGCTAGAGCCCGGGGTTTTGTGTTGTGTTTGTGTTTTTGTTGGTTTGTGTTGTGTTTGTGGGTTGTTTTGTGTTGTTTGTGTTTTTGGGGGTCCTTTTAAAAAAAAAATTTTAAAAAAAAAAAAAAAAAAATTTTTAAAAAAAAAAAAAAAAAAAAAAAAAAAAAAAA
>CM060320.1:19969969-19984969 GCA_030674155.1 Stramonita haemastoma
CGATATCATCTGACCACCACAGGCAGACCTGGGTGACGCCAAACTACATTACCTAACAAAAGTCTCCAAGACTTATT
This sequence comes from Stramonita haemastoma, assembly GCA_030674155.1. Taxonomy (NCBI): domain Eukaryota; kingdom Metazoa; phylum Mollusca; class Gastropoda; order Neogastropoda; family Muricidae; genus Stramonita; species Stramonita haemastoma. The sequence goes on from CM060320.1 coordinate 19,970,047, forward strand.
TTAGATATGTTCACCCACAAGATAATTATTGAACTATGAACAAATAAGAACTACCATTCGTGTGCTTTTTACATCCAGTCCCCGTGTGTATGCAGTTTTGTAAATGTCATCTGTTCCCACCGGCACAAAATGGCCTACTCTTACGAAAAGCGGGAACAGGATTTCACGTGTGCGCAAGATATTCTGCGTACGTTCGTATACGGGGCCTCGGTTTATAGTCTCATCCGAAGGACTTTGGAGAGAGTGGAGTCGGCACTGATGTTAACTCCAGGACAAAAATCTCCTCGACCGGGAATCAAACCCGGGTGGTCAAATTGCGAGTGCAATGTTCTGACCACTAGGCTATCCCGTCCCGTGTGTGTGTGTGTGTGTGTGTGTGTGTGTGTGTGTGTGTGTGTGTGTGTGTGTGTGTGTGTGTGTGTGTGTGTGTGTGTGTGTGTGTGTGTGTGCGTGTGTGTGTGTGTGGCGTGTGTCCGTGTGTGTGTGTGTGTGTGTGTGTGTGTGTGTGTGTGTGTGTGTGTGTGTGTGTGTGTGTGTGTGTGCATGCCAGATCAACCAAAAGTACTATTTAAAAAAATTTTAAAAAAGTTAAGAGGAGGGCAAAGTTTGATAGAATCTCTGGGAGTAAGGGGTGGGGGAGGGGACTCTTCACACTAATCTATCAACCAACCATTCCATTGTAGTATAGTCCAGGAGAGAGAGAGAGAGAGAGAGAGAGAGAGAGAGAAGGAGAGAGAGAAGAGACAGAGACAGAGACAGAGACAGAGACAGACAGACAGAGACAGACAGACAGACAGACAAGACAGAGACAGACAGACAGACAAGACAGACAGACAGACAGGAAAGCTAGATAGACAGACAGACAGACATAAACAGAGACAGAGACAGAGACAAAGACACAAAGACAGGGGTGAGATGCAGAGGGAGAGACAGAGACATCGAGAGAGACAGAAAGACAGAGAAAGACAGAGGCAGATACAGAGAGAGAAGAGAGATAGGGCATATACAGTGGCAGACAGAGAAAGACATAGGGACGGAAAAGAAAAGAAGGAGATATTCAGTTATTCATTATTCATTTATTCTTTTATTCTGAACACAACAGAATAAGCAGTCTAGTATTTTTTTCACATACAGTCCCCGTAAGTATGCCGTTTTGTTAATTTTGTCATCCGTTCCCACTGACACACAATGTCCTACATGCAAGATCTTCCGAAAAGCGAGCAGGTTTTAACGTGTGCGCAAGTTGTTCTGCGTGCGTTCACACACAGGATCTCGGTTTATATTCTCACCCAAAGGACCTTTGGCGAAGTGAGTCGGCACTGATGTTAACTCCAGGGGAAAGTATCCCCTTGAACGGGATTCGAACCCAGATCAGCAGATCACGAGCACAATACCCAACGCTCTAACTTAACCAGGCTATCCCGTCATCTTATTCAAACTCAAATTCAAAATACGTTCTTATCTCTAAAACAGAGAAATTCCTGGGGAGTTACAAGCCATATATAGGAACAAAAACCACATAAAAAAATAATATCAATAAAGCACAACACAGGTTCTGAACATCAGCATCAGCATCAGCATCAGCATCAGCACATGATACGGAAAGGGAATCCAAGCCACAGAGACAGAGATGAGACAGAGAGCTAGCAGACACACTGACAGACACACAGACACATACAGAGTGAACAAGCCATAAGATATCTGATATATATCATTATAAATAAAATTATGTAGATACATATATATATATGTATGTATATATATATATATATATATATATATATATATATATATATATATATATATGTATATATATATATATCATAGACAGAATGGGACACACACACGCACTCTTACACACACCACCACACACACACACACACACACACACACACCACGCACACACACACACACACACACACACACACACACACACACACACACACACACACACACACACACAAAGTGATTAAACCATAGAATATCTCCAAAAAGTATATGACAGAATGGGACAGACACACAGACAGACAGACCCTTACATTCACACTCACACACACAGGGTGAACAAGCCATAAAATATTTCAAAAAAGTATCAAAGACCGAATAGGACATACACACAGACAGACAGCCCTTCTCTCTCTCTCTCTCTCTCTCTCTCTCTCTCTCTCTCTCTCTCTCTCTCTCTCTCTCTCTCTCTCTCTCTCTCTCTCTCTCTCACACACACACACACACACACACACACACACACACACACACACACACACACACACACACACACACACACACACACACACACACAGGGAACAAGCAATAGAGAACACTTCCAAAAAGAAAAAAATATATCAAAGATAGCTAGACCAAAAGAGACAGTGCAAGACTTTAAAAAAAGAAAAAGAAAAAAATCGACGAAAAAAAACCACAAAACCCACACCAAAAAGAAAAAGGGCCAAGATGTGTAGCCAAATGACAAAGGACAGAGAGCTGGCCGGCTGGAAGACACAAGAGACGACCTCTTTCTCGGGGCGGAAGCTTCATATCCTCTCGGCCCCCTCACCGCCTTGTCAGCTCCACGCACTACTTCCTGTCGGCGTGGCGCAACTTCATTGGTCGACTCCCCCGGCCATTAATCCCAGGGAGGCCGGACCTGTCTGCTGCACTGAAGTCCTTCTCTTCAGGGAGGCGACGCAACAGCAGCAGCAGCAGCGCAGCCGCCAGCATCTTGCCAGAGACAGGAGAGAACAGCATGGTTAAGCCCTAACGGTTTTTCTGTAAGTTAAAAAACCAAACATGGACTCATTCAGAAGAATATTTTGCCAAGTACATGAAATGAGTGCAATACGCAATGCTTATATTTTGTTGTTGTTGAGGATAATGGGGATAAGCACTCATGTGGGTTTTTTTTTTACATCCAGCCCCAGAGTGTATGCAGTTATGTAAATTGTACGGCATTGTGTGCAGGTGAGAATGGTTGACAAAGTTTACAAAACTGCATACACAAAGGCACTGCATGTAGAAAAAAAAAAGCACACAAGTGCTTATTCCACCATTCTCGAAGTAAAATCAAATAAAATGAAAAATAAAAAGATGGGTGACTCAGTGAGTAGGACATCTGGAGCTGGCAAGGTCCAAAAAGCCATAATTCTAATACCTCAATGGCCGCTAGATTGAGCAGACTCCTGTCCTCTCACGCTCCTGATGAGACCTCCAACTGACATCTTATCAACACAAGCATACACAATCTTCCCGAAGAATAGTCAATGTCATACTGTCGGGAATGGATGCCATAGATAAATATATACACATACACTTTACACTCGTGTAAGAAATCATCAATATATCCCGAAATGTGACGGCCATAATGGTGAAAAAAAACGATCGCAGTCGCAAAACTTCTCAGTAATGGTAAACCAGTTGTGGCTTCGTCCAAAAAAAAAACTGAAGGAAAAGAAGAAAAGACAGTAGAAGGAAAAGGAGAACACAAAAAAAAAAGAGGTAGAAGATGGAGAAAGGGAGAAGGAGGAGGAGGAGGGGGAGGAGGAGGAGGAGGAAGAAGAAGAAGAAGAAGAAGAAGAAGAAGAAGAAGAAGAAGAAGAAGAAGAAGAAGAAGAAGAAGAAAAAAAGAAGAAGAAGAAGAAGAAGAAGAAGAAGAAGAAGAAGAGATCACAAAAATGCCAGCAGTGCTGTCTGTAACTTTCTTTTGATCCTGGCACTAACCTCTTCTTAAAATAATAATAATAATACATGGAAATTGTATAGCACTATATCTTGTAAAAACAAATCAAAGCGCTTGCATTCGACCAGCACAACACACAATCAACAACAATTTACAGTTTTAAACAAGTTCGAATGTACACACACACGCACGCACGCATGCAAGCACGCAGCACGCGCACGCACACACACACCTACAAACGTTATGCACTTTGGCAGGTGGATGTTGAAGGCAGGGACAGGTAAGAGATGGAAGCGGAAGGAGAAAACTTAGGTTTGGAATAAGTGTGTCTTGAGGTTGGATTTAAAAGTGTCATAAGTAGGCTTTTGCTGGAGGGAGAGAGGAAGGTCGTTCCAGATCGATGGACCAGAAACAGAGAAAGAGCGGCGGCCAACGGTAGATAGGTTGAATATGGGTATTCTTAAGGACAAAGTATCTGCCGACGAGTGGAGGGAGCGAGAAGGTGTGTACAAGTGAAGACATTCACAGAGGTAGGAGGGTGCAGTATTGTGGAGACATTTGTAACAGAGGGTATTGATCTTGTAGTTTACTCTCTGTGGTACAGGCAGCCAATGGAGAGATTTCAAGAGAGGGGTAATGTGCTCAGATTTTTTCTTTCTGAGGACAAGACGAGCTGCAGAGTTTTGTATACGTTGAAGGGAGTGGATGGATGATGCTGGCAGACCAGCCAAAAGTCCAGACCTGAGAGAATAAGAGAAGTGACGAGTTTGGATGTTGCATCAGTGGACAGGTACTTTCGAATTGCGCTAATACGCCGCAGTTGATAGTAGCATGACTGACAGGTTTGGGTAATGAATTAAAAAGACCTAGCACACAGCCCATGAACTCTGCTATGGAAAAAAACAGAAAGCTTTCTAAAAAAAACAACAAAAAAGATAACAACAACAACAAAAACAGAAAAAGAAGGGAGAGAAAAAAAAGAAAGTCATATCCCTACAAGAAGACTGATAGTTTCCCAAGAGTCTCCCCGAATCTTTCACGATAACTTTCCCAAATGTTTCCCCAAATTTTTGCAGGAAGTTTCCCAAAACCATTTTTACCGGCAGTTTCCCCACGTGTTTCCCAAAACATTATACCAGCAGTTTCGCACGTGTTTCCGGATACTTTTGAAAAGCAGTTCTCTAACCTTTTCCCTCAGATTTTTCTAGCAGTTTCCGAAGTATTCTTCACAGCCTTTCACCGGCAGTTTCCCGAAACGTTTCCGTACGCTCTTTACTGGCAATTTTCCAGGCATTTCCCCGAGCTTTTTAACGACCAGCTTCCCCGAGTGTTTTCCCAAGACCTTTTAGTAACAGTTTTCCAAGTGTTTCCCTTATCCTTTTCACAGGCACAGAGGTGCATACACCACGCCTACACGCGCGTGCATGCACACACACGCGCGCGCCACACACACACAGATGCACACACAGACAACACAGACACACAGACACACACAGACACAAACACACAGACACACAGACACACAGACACACAGACACACAGACACACCTACACACACACACACACACACACACACACACACACACACACACACCACACACACACACACACACACACACACACAACCTCGATCGTAATCTTTTCCTGTCTGTTGTGGAGAGGTGGGTGGGAAGAGAATCATTGGGGAGAGGGACTGAGACAAGTTGATAACTTTTGTTACCCTTGTACCACTGACTCCTGTCTGCTACACCCTGCAAGGCCTTCTGTCTGTCTGTCTGTCTGTTTGTCTATCTGTCTGTCTGTCTATCTCTCTGTCTGTCTGCTTGTACGTTTGTCTGTGCGTCTGTCTGTTCGTCTTTCTGCCTGTTTCAGTCTGTCAGTCTCTCTGTGTGTCTGTTTCAGTCTGTTTCAGTCTGTCTTTGTGTGTCTTGTCTATCTGTCTCAGTCTGTGTCTGTATGTTTAAGTCTGTCAGTCTGTGTGTTTGTTTCCGTCTGTCTGTCTGTTTCAGTCTGTCTGTAGGTATGTCTGTTTGTGTTTGTCTATCTGTCTGTTTTCAGTCTATCTGTCTCGTCTGTCTGTCTGTCTGTCTGTCTGTTTGTGTCTGTATGTGTAAGTCTATGTGTCAGTCTGTCTTTGTGTCTGTGTGTTTTGTTTCCGTCTTGTCTGTCTATTTCAGTCTGTCTGTAGGTCTGTCTGTTTGTGTTTGTCTGTTTCAGTCTGTCCATCAGTCTGTTTGTGTGCTGGTGTCTGTCTGTTTCAGTCTGTCTGTCTGTCTGTCAGTCTGTGTGTTTGTGTGTTTGTATCTGTGTGTCTGTTTGTCTGTCTGACTGTTTCAGTCTGTCAGTCTGGGTGTTTGTATCTGTGTCTCTCTTTCTGTGTGTCTGCCTATCTGTTTCAGTCTGTCAGTCTATGTGTTTGTGTTTGTATGTCTGTCTGTCTGTCTGTCTGTCTGTCTCTTTCTCATTCCATGTCTATGTCTCTCTGTCTGTCTCTGTCTCTCTGCCTGACTCAGTCTGTCTGTGTCTCCCTCTCTTTCTCTTCCCTCTCTCCCTCTGTCTGTCTGTCTGTCTGTCTGTCTGTCTGTCTGTCTGTCTGTCTGTCTGTCTCTCTCTCTCTCTCTCTCTCTCTCTCTCTCTCTCTCTCTCTCTCTCTCTCTCTCTCTCTCTCTCTCTCCTTTTATTGCGGTTCTTTCATTTTTCCGTTTTAATATTAAGAGAGTAAAATAAAGAAGACTTCTCCGATCATTTGAGTGGTATGCGTGCGTGCTGCGTGCCTGCGTGCGTGTCTGCGTGCGTGCGTGTCTGCGTGCGTGGTGCGTGTGTGTATATACATACATATATACATATACATACATACATACATACATACATACATACATACATACATACATACATACATACATACATACATACATAAATACATACATACATATACATATATATATATATATATATATATATGTATATATATATAATTATATATATTATTTATATATTTATATATATGTATGTATGTATGTATGTATGTATGTATGTATGTTGTATGTATGTATGTATGTATGTATGTATGTGTGTGTATATATATATATATATATATATATATATATATATATATTATTATATATATTATATATATATATATATATATATATATATATACCAGTCTGTTTTCGCCGAACTTTACAAGTTCATTGTCCCTGACAGCACACCACTAAACAAAAAAAACCAACCCAGCTGCTGTCACGTGCAAAGCTTTCATTCATGGACATATGCACAAATGGTGTAGTATAGATGGCGTTAATCAGACCACTGACATAATCGCTTGTTCCATACAACATTAACTGCAAGCGGTGCAGAACATCTCATTATACTCTTGACAAGTCTATGAGCTGATAGCTTTGAACTGCAATCCTGCCTTCATCGGGTGTTGGATGGGTGGCGTGATAGTGGGGTCTGTTTGGATTAGTTTGTGTAGGTTTAAAAGCGGGGCTAGCCATTGTAGATGGTTGAGAGGGATAGGTGAGAGAGGGGGGAGGGAGAGAGGGAGGGAGAGGGAGAGGGGGGAGGGAGGTAGGGAGAGAGAGAGAGAGAGACAGAGAGAGAGAGAGAGAGAGAGAGAGAGGATTTAAGGGAGATTTTCATGCAGGCTTGAACGCTTTGGGAACAGCTTGTGTTGTGAGAGACGAGAAAAAATATACTGATCGACGTATATAGCGCACGCGCTCGCGTATGTGTGTGTGTATACATATATGTATATGCAAATACATACTATATCTCATATATATATATACATATATACATATATATATAAAGAGAGACAGAGACAGACAGAGAGACAGAGAGTAACCCCAAGTGGGACATCTGCTGTTTATATGCTGGCTTTTGTCGGTGTGATGGTTTTCTATGTGCTTTATAATATCCTGTGTTGACGAAGGGATCAGTCAATGTAGCTCAGTGAGCCTCTGGCTTGTACTGCACTTTGTGAGGGAACGAAGCTGATAGCTTGGTCTGCAGTCTTTCTGTGGAAGGAGCCTCACAAATGAACCTTGACGGTTAAAGTTCAGCATAAAATGCACCTTGAACTAGAAGCGTGCAAAGATGGAGCTTTCGGCACCGTTTTTTTTTTAATCATCATTACTACAAGTAGTAGCTGTAGTAGTACGTAGTAAGTAGAAGTAGTAAAAGGTAGTAAGTAGTAGTAGTAGTAGTAGTAGTAGTAGTAGTAGTGTAGTAGTAGTAGTAGTAGTAGTATGTGGTGGTGGTGGTGGTAATAGTAGTAGTAGTAGTAGTAGTAGTAGTAGTAGTAGTAGTAGTAGTAGTAGTAGTAGTAGTAGTAGTAGTAGTAGTAGTAGTAGTAGTACCAAGAGCAGGAAGAGTGTTAGCAGCAGTTGCAGAAGCATCAGCAAATAACAAATAATTATAACACATACAGGGACCCACTCACAAAGTGGAACACCATCTACATGCATGCAGCAGCTGTGAACACCAGAGACGAGAGAGTACAGATAATAGCCAAAGTCAGACTGTACAACTTTTACACACACACACACACACACACACACACACACACACACACACACACACACCATGTGTCCGCACTCATTGCACTCACACAACAGTCACACAGAGAACAAAGACCTCACACGTACCAAGTTTAAAAGGGGAACGCACTCTGCCGGGTTATGGCTGTCCTTCCAGTGCTCTCCCTTGTGACACTGATTGCTTACGTCACCACACGTGCCGCTCACCTCCGGCGACCTGGTTGGTTGGAAGTGGATCAGGACAGGGGTCATGGGGGGACACTGGATACACACATACATACATACATACATACATACATACATACATACATACATACATACATACATACATACATACACACACGCACACATACACACAACACAGACATAGTCACACACGTACACCACACACACACACACACACACACACACACACCACACACACACAAACACACACACACACATATACTCACGCATACACACACTTTCTCACACACACATGCACACATACGTAAACACATACAATACACACAAACAGCACACAGCTATCTAAAATCGCTTTTTAGTGGATAGATGTTAAAACGAAGACACACACAACACACACATACCCACATCCACACATACAACACACACACAATCACACACACACACACACACACACACACACACACACACACACACACACACACACACACACACACACACACACAACCACAACCACAACCACAACCACAGAGCAGTTTTTGGTAACTCTAGAAGCATAAAAAGTGTAAATTCCACATACAGCACGCACATGCATGCACATGCATGCGTGAAAATGTGTTAACATATATTTGTGCTGCCCACAACACATGTGTTATTACTCAAAGTCGGCTAGGACATGCTGGAGGTTGTTTGCTCTATTGGTTGGCTGCTTATTTATTTAGGTAGATATTGTTTGGTTTGGTTTGGTTTGTGCTCGTTGTTTGTTTTGATGTGTTGAAACTATTTCCATTGTTAATACGCCATAAACAAAGAGAAAACAGATCGCCAGGAACTCAACGCCCTTGTCTCTGTGCTTGTTGCCCTGCAGCAGTCCACTGAGCATACAGTCACCCAGTGGGTTCCTTAGCAAGCAGTCCACTGAGCATACAGTCACCCAGTGGGTTCCTTAGCAGCAGTCCACTGAGCATACAGTCACCCAGTGGGTTCCTTAGCAGCAGTTCACTGAGCATACAGTCACCCAGTGGGTTCCTTAGCAGCAGTCCACTGAGCATACAGTCACCCAGTGGGTTCCTTAGCAGCAGTCCACTGAGCATACAGTCACCCAGTGGGTTCCTTAGCAAGCAGTCCACTGAGCATACAGTCACCCAGTGGGTTCCTTAGCAGCAGTCCACTGAGCATACAGTCACCCAGTGGGTTCCTTAGCAGCAGTCCACTGAGCATACAGTCACCCAGTGGGTTCCTTAGCAGCAGTCCACTGAGCATACAGTCACCCAGTGGGTTCCTTAGTAGCAGTTCACTGAGCATACAGTCACCCAGTGGGTTCCTTAGCAGCAGTCCACTGAGCATACAGTCACCCAGTGGGTTCCTTCACCCTGCAGCAGTTCACTGAGCATACAGTCACCCAGTGGGTTCCTTAGCTGCAGTCCACTGAGCATACAGTCACCCAGTGGGTTCCTTAGCAAGCAGTCCACTGAGCATACAGTCACCCAGTGGGTTCCTTTCCCTGCAGCAGTTCACTGAGCATACAGTCACCCAGTGGGTTCCTTAGCAGCAGTCCATTGAGCATACAGTCACCCAGTGGGTTCCTTAGCAGCAGTTCACTGAGCATACAGTCACCCAGTGGGTTCCTTAGCAGCAGTTCACTGAGCATACAGTCACCCAGAGGGTTCCTTAGCAGCAGTCCACTGAGCATACAGTCACCCAGTGGGTTCCTTTCCCTGCAGCAGTTCACTGAGCATACAGTCACCCAGTGGGTTCCTTAGCAAGCAGTCCATTGAGCATACAGTCACCCAGTGGGTTCCTTAGCAGCAGTTCACTGAGCATACAGTCACCCAGTGGGTTCCTTAGCAGCAGTCCACTGAGCATACAGTCACCCAGTGGGTTCCTTAGCAGCAGTCCATTGAGCATACAGTCACCCAGTGGGTTCCTTTCCCTGCAGCAGTCCACTGAGCATACAGTCACCCAGTGGGTTCCTTCACCCTGCAGCAGTTCACTGAGCATACAGTCACCCAGTGGGTTCCTTAGCAGCAGTTTACTGAGCATACAGTCACCCAGTGGGTTCCTTAGCAGCAGTTCACTGAGCATACAGTCACCCAGTGGGTTCCTTAGCAGCAGTTCACTGAGCATACAGTCACCCAGTGGGTTCCTTAGCAGCAGTCCATTGAGCATACAGTCACCCAGTGGGTTCCTTTCCCTGCAGCAGTCCACTGAGCATACAGTCACCCAGTGGGTTCCTTCACCCTGCAGCAGTTCACTGAGCATACAGTCACCCAGTGGGTTCCTTAGCAGCAGTTCACTGAGCATACAGTCACCCAGTGGGTTCCTTAGCAGCAGTTCACTGAGCATACAGTCACCCAGTGGGTTCCTTAGCAGCAGTTCACTGAGCATACAGTCACCCAGTGGGTTCCTTTCCCTGCAGCAGTCCACTGAGCATACAGTCACCCAGTGGGTTCCTTCACCCTGCAGCAGTTCACTGAGCATACAGTCACCCAGTGGGTTCCTTAGCAGCAGTTCACTGAGCATACAGTCACCCAGTATAGCCGCCGCTGTGGCCTAGTGGTTAGGGCGTTGTACTCGTAATCTAAAGGTTGCGGGTTCGATCCCAGCTATTCCGCTATGGCGTTGTGCCCTTGGAAAAGGCACTTTACGGCTATTTTCTCACCCCACCCAGGTGTAAAAGGGGTACCAACCTTGTGTTGGGGGTTAACCCTGCGATAGACTGGCGTCCTATCCAGGGGGGAGTCTATGACTCTCAGTCGCTTAACGCCACAGAAACCGGGATAAGCACCGGCCTGATGAGCCTTATGGCTCGGGACAGACTTTAACTTAACTACTTTAACAGTCACCCAGTGGGTTCCTTCACCCTGCAGCGTCTATGACCTATTGATGGCATAGGTAGGAGCTCAGGTGCCTCAAGAGGAGCAGACAGTGACGTGTGAAGAAGCAGAGACACTTGTGGAGGAAAAGCAAAAGAGAAAGATGGCTTCAACACCCCCCTAATTTCAACAGTAAGGATGACTACTAACTCCTGTTCAGAGAATAATAAACGACCATTGTGAGACTGAGGACTGGACACTGCCGACTCAGACAACAGATGTTTAACCAAATTCCACACACGGGATTCTGAGGCGTGCCCCTGTGGCACTTCTCCCATGACAGTGGAACACTTCCTCCAGACGTGTCCAACATACCAAAACCTGAGGGCCAATATCTGGTCTGCTGACCTACGGATGAGGGTCAAGCTTTTTTAACCCTAGAGGGCCTTCAACGCACAGCAGCATTTGTGAGGGCCTCTGTAGTTGCTGTCTGCGCGTTGGACGAAGACGAAGAAATAGAAAAAGAATTGGCCTCAGCATGCTTTTTTTTTTACAGAACTATACCGTTGAAGCCAATGTTTGATATTTGCTTTTCGAAATGAATATTAAAAAACGAAAAGCCTTCGAGTAAATTTCAAGTTATTATTGAGTTTATGGCTCAATTCAACACCACCAGCTAACTGTATGGTTTAAAATTTCTGACAAAATATGAAGAATCTATTTTTCTTTTCAAGTCCACTTGCTATTATCCAAGACTTAACAACAGTTCTCTTCCCATCGTTTGACTGAACAAACTACAAAGCATTACTGACCAAAGGGCTTTTTCTTAAAGGGATTAGGATCACTTCCACTTAAGATTAGCTTCCACGTCAAACGGCAATGTCGCCAGTGATCCTGTCTTTGCTGGTCGTCTCCACTAAACAAAAGACATTACCTCAGGAAAAGATGGTTTGAAAAATCTTCAGGCGGCCAGTATTGGTCGTTAACATTCACACCAACACAGCCATCACTTGAGGCCGTTAGGTCTTCGGCCCATTTTCAGCCCCAATCAACACCGTGGCTTAGCCCAAGAGTAACTAACCCAATCTCCACTCGTGAAACAATTCATAAGAAGTCATCCCTGTTCCCTGTAGCCAAGCCTTTTAAAGTGTTACCGGGGCGTTTTAAAGCCGTTCTCATAACCAGTCGACATTTTTCCCGTTTTGGGAGAAGTTTATTTTTGATTGATGTAATAGTATGGGATGGAGATTATTTCTTTGTTGGTTTAAACAGATTTATTTCAGGAGATTTCTTTGATTTCTTTGGTCTTTGTGTTCTTCAGATGGACATCTCAGCCTCCGTAATAAAGGCTGCAGCTGTCGAAATAATGTAATGATTTGAACCATAATTATTGTGAACTTTTTAAAAATGTGTTTTCTCTCTTTTGTAACCACCACCTTTATACCACCATTACATCTTCTTCACATTTCAAAGTTTCATCACAAAATCATCGTGTGCTTTGTACATAAACTCTGTCTCTGTCTGTCTGTCTGTCTCTCTGTCTATCTCAATCTCTCTCCTTGTCTCTTTCTGTCTGTCTGTCTGTCTGTCTGTTTTCTCTCTGTCTCTGTCTCTGTCTCTTTTGTCTCTGTCTCTGTCTCCTCTCTCTCTCTCTCTCTCTCTCTCTCTCTCTCTCATTTTACCCCATATTTATTGTTGTTGTGGACAGCAAACAATGTGTCACCAAATAACATCAATGTGGGGTCTAAATTCATATACACATGATGATTGATTGCTTTGCAAATACATACCTAGCAATCAAACAACACAATTCTCTGAAGTCGAAGTATGGCTGCCTATATGGCAGGGTACTTAAAAGCAGTCATACAAACTTCTCATTCTCTGTGCCATTTCAATCTCAAGTGGTTCCTAGATGGGATGAGTAAGTCAGAGCGCACATTCTGGGTGACCCCCAGAGTGTTAATCTGGGGAACGCACAACATCCACAACAAACTACACACAGAAGGCCACAAAAGTTACAGTTACAGTAGAAAAATTCTTGGAACACAAAAAAACACACATGAGATAAACAGCACGCTTTAATCAGAGAGAAAAACAACACACTTTAATCTGAGAGAAAAACAACACATTTCAATCTAGAGAAAAAAAACAACACACTTCAATCAGAGAGAAAAACAACACACTTCAATCTTAGAGAAAAACTACACACTTCAATCAGAGAGAAAAACAACACACTTCAATCAGAGAGAAAAACAGCACACTTCAATCAGAGAGAAAAAACAACACACTTCAGTCTGAAAGACAAAACAACACACTTCAATCATAGAGAAAAAAACACACTTTGATATGAGAGAAAAACAACACACTTTAATCTGAGAAACAAAACAACACACTTCAATCAGAGAGAAAAACAACACACTTCAATCAGAGAGAAAAAACAACACACAATATGAGAGAAAAACAACACACTTTAATCTTAGAGAAAAAACACACTTTAATCTTAGAGAAAAACAAGACACTTTATTCTGAGAGAGAAGCAACACACTTCAATCAGAGAGAAAAACAACACACTTCAACCAGAGAGAAAAAAACAACACACTTCAATCTGAGAGAAAAGCAACACACTTCAATCAGAGAGAAAAAAACAACACACTTCAACCAAAGAGAAAAAACAACACACTTCAATCTGAGAGAAAAAAAATATGCTTTAATCAAAGAGAAAAACAACACACTTCAATCTGAGAGAAAATCAACACACTTCAATCAGAGAGAAAAAACAATCACACTTCAATCAGAGAGAAAAACAATACACTTCAATCAGAGAGAAAAACAACACACTTCAATCAGAGAGAAAAACAACACACTTCAATCAGAGAGAAAAAAACAACACAGCTTTAATCAGAGAGAAAAAAACAACACAATTCAATCTGCGAGAAAAATAACATACTTTAATAACAAGAACAACCAGAAAAAAAGGAAAACAAAACAACCCAGACACAAAAAAGAGGACAAGCAGAAAGAAGGTATGAAATGTAAAACGTTTGACTTCTCAACGTAATGGTTTCTTGTGTACAATGTCCACACACGTTGACTTTCTTCCACGGTACGCTTTTAGTAGGGAGATTTCGCTGACATTTCTTCTGCAAGCTTTTCTGTTCTGTAATGATTCACAGGTAGTGTGTCAACTTACACACTGCAACTGTCAGAGAAAGGAGTGGAGATCAGTTTCCTTGTCAATACAGCTGTAAATATGTGTAAATATCATCACACATATACACACACGCACGCAGGCATACACACACACGCACGCACCACGCACGCACACGCAAGCACACACGCACACACACTTACGGCAGGGGGTTGAGCCTGCACCGCGCGAGAGGCGCCTGGTGGATGGGATTTTTCCCCTGAAGTATAACATCAGTACTGATTCCACTCCCCCGTGAGTCCTTCAGGTGAGACTATACACTCAGACCCGTATACAAACGCAAGCAGAACATTCTGCACACACTTTAAAATCAGGTTCTCTTTTTAAAAGAGTTGCCCATTGTAAGCCAATTTGAATGGACGACATTTTTTAAATGCTTGTTGCCTGAAGTTGGAACTTCCGCTACCTTAGCAGTGAGCAAATGGTTACATACCCAAAATGTCATCATTTTGAACCTCTAGCCGAGTAAAGAAAAATATATTTACAATAATTTTATTGTTTT
>CM060320.1:19989969-19992469 GCA_030674155.1 Stramonita haemastoma
TTATTATAATAATTATTATTATTATTATTATTATTATTATTATTATTATTATTATTATTATTATTATTATTATTATTATTATTATTATTATTATCATTTATCATTATCATCATTATGCATTAATTTATCTATTTATATTATGATGATGATGATGATGATGATGAATGATGATGATGATGATATGATGATGATGATGATGATGATTACTACTAATTATCATCATTATTATTGCTGTTGTTTAATCATAACAACAAACAACATTCCCACCAGCATACAACGGCCTATTCTTCCAAAAAGTAACGGGTTGTAACAGGTGGGCAAGATGTTCTCTGTACCGGATAGATATTACTGAAATTTGCTAGCGAACAGCGATATCCATAAAGGAATAAGAAAAAAGCAATCTTTGACCCCAAAAAATTGCCCAGGCAAAGGTAGATCTCTTTTTTTTTTTAACAGTTCGTTCATTTTCTCTCGATAATTGCAGCTGATTACCATAAAGTTCATTCCAGAGGATTTGAGTTCGAGAGGTACAAGGCAGCAACTTCTCTTCTCTGCACTGATAAAAGGTTTTGCTGACGCAACCAAAGCAGAGTGTCTAAGTTATAGCGCTAGTGATCTGCTGACACTATCACAGGAAATACGATACGAGTTTGTATTGAAATATCAACAGCAGTGAAACCAGATACAACATACGCCATTCTCTCTCTCTCTCTCTCTCTCTCTCTCTCTCTCTCTCTCTCTCCCTCTCTCTCTCTCTCTCTCTCTCTCCTCTCTCTCTCTCTCTGTCTGTCTGTCTGTCTGTCTCTCTGTCTCTCTGTCTCTCTGTCTCTCTGTCTCTCTGCCTGTCTCTCTCTGTCTCCCTCTCTCTTCGTGTTTCTTTACTTGGGGAGCATGGTGTAAAGAAGCACTGTGCTTATCCATTTACTCCCAATACACAGTTCGAGTTCTCTCTCTCTCTCTCTCTCTCTCTCTCTCTCTCTCTCTCTCTCTCTCTCTCTCTCTCTCCTCTCTCTCTCTCTCTCTCCTCTCTCCCCTCTCTCTCTCTCTCTCTCTCTCCTTCTTCTTTTTCTTCCGCTTCTTCTTCTTCAAAATTTTCAAATTCTTCTACTTCTTTTTTTAGGCTTTTCTCCTGTTCAACAGATGCCAAACATCCTCACAAAATACACCAAGAGTGACTGACAGACATTCCGTTTGACAGATCCACTCATTAAATTGAACGGCACTAGCCAGATCAACATTTTTTATATTTTCTAAACAGAAATAACTTTACGTCTGACGTCAAGTCTCAACACACAACTTGCGCTCAACTCGCAACCTTCGACATTTTCATTCATAATCACCCAGAACGGTTACAACTCAATGCTACGCCACTGTTAATGTCATTAATAAAAGTTATAATCGTGTGTGTGTGTGTGTGTGTGTGTGTGTGTGTGTGTGTGTGTGTGTGTGTGTGTGTGTGTGTGTGTGTGTGTGTGTGGTGTGTGTCTATACGTGTGTGTGTGTGTGTGTGTGTGTGTGTGTGTGTGTGTGTGTGTGTGTGTGTGTGTGTATGTGTGTGTGTGTGTGTGTGTGTGTGTGTGTGTGTGTGTGTGTGTGTGTGTGTGTGTGTGTGTGTGTGTGTGTGTGTGTGTGTGTTGAGGCTGAAAAAATCCACACAGGCTAGAAGATCTGTTCACCTGACGATTAGCAAAATGATGAAATTACTGTCAGTTTTAGTACTACGCCATGTGCCTTCGACTTTTGTAGACCTACAGTGGTTTCCTTTACAAGATAGAATAACGTTCAAGTTTGTTTGTTGGTCGTTGCTTTCGTTGCCGCCTACACTACAGCTCCAGCTGATCTGACTGATTTTTTCAGCTTTGTGTGGTGTGTGTGTGTGTGTGTTGTGTGTGTGTGTGTGTGTGTGTGTGTGTGTGTGTGTGTGTGTGTGTTGTGTGTGTGTGTGTGTGTGTGTGTGTGTGTGTGTGTGTGTGTGTGTGTGTGTGTGTGTGTGTGTGTGTGTGTGGTTCCTTCAAGTCTTTTGCTCTCATATTTCGGTCTTTGTTATTCCATTATGTAGTGAACTGATGCAGGGTTTTTAAAAGGTTAGGGGTTACTCTTATCTTACATTTTTGTGTGTGTGAAGTCAATATCACAAGACTTATCAGGTATACTTGTGTTTTCTTTTTTCATATATTTTTTTAATCTATTTTTCTTTTTTGTTTTGCTTTTTTTTCTGCCCCGTTTCCTGTAATGCTCCTTGCCCTGCTCATCTCAATCTCTCATCCCCACCATACCCAGATTTTCCATGTCGAATCTTCAGGGTCAGAAGTCCACAGGGAGCTCGAGCCTATTATACTAATGTCGGCCTGCCAGGGGGCTTCGGCCAGAGGAGCCCTGCACTGCTGCTGGGTCACTTTGGTGGTGTTTAGTAGGGCCTGTTCTGAGCGAAGAAGAAGAAGAAGAAGAAAGAAGAAGAAGAAGAAGAAGAAGAAGAAGAAGAAGAAGAAGAAGAAGAAGA
>CM060320.1:19997469-19999969 GCA_030674155.1 Stramonita haemastoma
TGTTATTTCTATTGCATAACCAAGTTTCCTTATGGGAGGGGGGTGTTTGTTTGTATTTGTTGTTTTTTAGGATGGAGGGTGACACATGTTTTTGAGGTGGTTTTTTTTGTTTTTGTTTTTTTCACGTCGTCTAATATCACTGAGAGTGAACAGACGTAAAATTGAAGACAACAACAATACACACACACACACACACACACACACACACACACACACACACACACACCCCACACACACACACACACACACACACACACACACACACACACACACACAATAAGATAGAGAAAAAGGAGATAGAGAAAAGAGGCTGGAAGGACAAAGATAATGATATATACACACAGAATGTGAGTGTTATGTTCCGTTAATGAGTGCTGTGCATCTGTTTTTCTTTCTTGAAAGGGTTGGTTTGCTTTAGAGCACTGCAAGCTTAACATTAAATAAATACTTCTTAGACCTCCATCCTGTCATATGCTATTGTGTGTGTTGAACGATTTTACTAAGGGGACAGGTTAGCTCAGTGGTCAGAGCACTCGCTTTCCCCAAGCCAAGGTTAAGTAGCATCGAGCGTGGTTACCTGTTGGATGGGAGACTGTTTGCGCGCCTTGGCTTCAGTACAATCCCCCAGTTGACCCAGCTGTAAATGGCTACCTGCCCTCTTTAGGGTCAGGGAAGGTGAAGCTGCGAGGGAGAGGAGATGGGCACCGCGCTCAATATGCTGGCCCCTAGAGAAGCTCCCCCCCCCCCCAACCTAAGACCACATAGGTTATGGGACACCTTTAGCTTTACCTTACCTTTTACTTTTTTACTTGCGCCACGTGGTATTCTCTCCTCTCTCTTCCTCTCTCTCTCTCTCTCTCTCTCTCTCTCTCTCTCTCTCTCTCTCTCTCTCTCTCTCTCTCTCTCTCTCTCTCTCTCTCTCTCTCTCTCTCTCTCTCTCTCTCTGTGGTGTTTTTGGGGTGTTTGATTGCCTGTTATGAGCCTGGAGTACCCACATAGCACATGTACTATTTCTACTATACAAGACACTATGCAACATTCTTTAATATTCATATTTTTACTTATATAGCTAGACGTAGGCAGAGGTTGTGGAGAGGGGTGGGGAGGGAGGTGTCAAGTATCGGATAGGTGATGCAAAGAAGGTGGAATAGGGGGGGGAGGAGAGGGCAAGGAGGTGGGGATAGAGGGTTGGGGGAGTGAGGGGAATTGCAAAACAGTAAAAGAGGGAATGTTTTCAGTGTAGCCTATCGCATGTATGTTGAGCTAACTAACATCTCGTATCTCGTATCGGCCCTGAACGGAATGCCGTTAAGGGGACATAAATCTGCACTCCACACCGGCAAGGGATCATAATTAAAAGAGAGAGAGAGAGAGAGAGAGAGAGAGAGAGAGAGAGAGAGAGAGAGAGAGAGAGAGAGGAGAGGAGAGAGAGAGAGAGATTCGGACAGTATAATCATGAATAGGCTAAGGCCCCCCATGAAGGGGTACACGAACGTGCATGATATTGTAACTAAAATAGATGTCGATCTAGTAACATCCAAAATATACAGAAGTTAATACGGACTGACGGCATATTACAATAAAAAATTTTCTCAAGACATAACAAGGTCTCTCAGCTTAAATGCTTTTCACAAGAGAGAGAGAGAGAGAGAGAGAGAGAGAGAGAGAGAGAGAGAGAGAGAGAGAGAGAGAGAGACAGACAGACAGACAGACAGACAGACAGACAGACACATAGAGAGAGGGGGGGGGGATGGAAGAGTAGGCAAGGTAGAGGGTGATTCCTGTCATAGCTGCCTTTCTGCTCATATAGATCTAGGCCACAGTGGGTTTAACCGATACTGATCACTTAGATGACACGATGGGGATTTCGCTGATTGATTGATAGCTTGGTTGATTGATTGACAGATTAACTGATTGGTTGGTTGATTGATTCACTGTCATTCCTGCCTTTTCTGCTCATGCAGGCTACATTGGCTTGATCTGATAGCAATCGCTGAGATAACGGGGGGTTTAATTCATTGATTGGTTGATCGATTGGGTGACCGACTGATTGATTGTTCGGTTGGTTGGCTGGTTGATTACAATTTTTGTTTGTTGGATGGGTCGGTAGGTGGGTAGGTTGTTGAGTGAGTGAGTGAGTGAGTGAGTGAGTGAGTGAGTGAGTGAGTGGGTGAGTGAGTGAGTTGACACATACATGGAAAGGTAGCTGGATCAATGGATTAATGGATGCGTGAACGGACAGACAGCATGAAGAACGGATGAACAGACAGATGGATGGATGAATGGAAGGAGGGAGAGACGAACAGACAGATGGAAGGATGGGTAGTTGGATATTTATTATTTAATCAATACTTAACATCCAAAGCTTTTGGTACCACGGTTTTGGGTAATCACGTTTTACAGAAATTCAAAGCGAGTCGCGCACACCTTTAATATTCCTATTTTATTTTTTTATTTTTTTATTTTTTATTTTGTTTGTTCGTTTGCCTTTTCTGTATGG
>CM060320.1:20004969-20014969 GCA_030674155.1 Stramonita haemastoma
GATGTTCTGCATGCATTTGCACACGGGGCCTCGGTTTATAGTCTCATCCGGAGGACTTGTGTGGGAAGAGTGGAGTCAGCCTTGTTGTTAACTCCAGGGGGAAATCCCTTGAATGGGAATCGAAATCTGGTTGTCACATTTGTGAGTGCAATGTTCTGACCACTAGGCTATCCCGTCCCATGATGTGCCCATGACTGATGCACTCTTCAGAAGGGTTAGAAATGCAACTAACAGGAGCACTCACTCACTGCCTGTACAGCCTACAGCTAGCTACCTTAGCCACGCCAGCCAGGCCTCCAGTCAGTCAGTCAGTCAGTCAGTTAGTTAGTTCTAGGGCTTCCCTGTCTCCCTCGATGACAGACCTATTTGAAAAGCAGACGACCCTAGTGTAGCCTAGCTGTACTTTTCCTTGCATCACAGATGTACAGATGGAGAGAGAGAGAGAGTGGGAGAGAGAGGGGGAGGGATACAGTGAGGAGAGGGGGAAGGGGCGGGTTGGGGGTCGGGGAAGATGGGGAAAAAATGAGGGGGGGAGGATAGGGAGAGGTACAAAAAAGAAAAGACTTTGAGAAGCGTTTGAATGAGAGAGACAGACAGGCAGAAACAGAGAGACAGAAAGAGAAACAGAGAGAGACAGAAAAAATACAGACAGAGAGACAAAAAACAACCTGAACACGAACACACCGAGAGAAAAAAAAACTAGATGAAGGCGCGTGCAGACATGCAAACAAACGGACTGACTGACAAGCAGACTACATTCGACAAACAGACAGTGCGGCATCTCCAACCTCCCCCCCCCCACCCCATTCCCCATCCCAGCACAGTCTTTGACTAACCTCCATCCCTACACCCTCTTTCCCATGTTTTTGTCCCCCACCTCCCTACCCCAGTCTCTCTGTCGTTGCTCTTCCTGGTACAAGTAAAAAAAAGAAAGGACTATTTTCTTTTCGCGGGAGGATTTCCAAATCGATGCAAGTGGTCCTTAACTTCGGTAGAGGGCCACATAGAGAGAGAGAGAGAGAGAGAGAGAGAGGAGAGGGGGGGGGAGGGGGGGTAGGAGGAGGCTGGTCATCGCTGAATAATTCACTGCATTTGTCGCCTGTCCCGACATTGTTTCAACTCTAGGCCGTGGCCTCTAAGGCCTTGCTTGCTGTCCTTGATTTTTCTCTTAAGAATTTTTTTTCAACTTTTTTCCCCCTCCTATCTTATTTTCAAGACGAGGACCTAGGCTGATTTTACAGTGACCTCTATGAGATCTTGTTCGAGTTTGGTTTTTTGGTGGGTTTTTTTTGTTGTTGGTTGGTTTATTTGTTTTGTTTCAGTTGTGAACGTAAGTCTGCGCACTCATCTACTCCCAATTCTTGCAGCCTTTTGTTTTTAGAAACTTTGTATTTAACTGCAAAGATTTTTAAAAAAAACCAAGGTTAGACTGAATCCTATGAGTTGTTCGTGTGATGGTGATACTGTCTGGCTGTGTGAAGGTGTTGTTTTTTTTTTTGTTCTCTCGTGGCAACAGTCTCAACTGCATTTGCTGATGTTCTGTTAAAACACACACACACACACACACACACACACACACACACACACACACACACACACACACACACACACAATACACAACACACACACACACACACACACACACACACACACACACACACACACACACACACACACCACACACACACACACACACACACACACACACACAACACACACACACACACACCAACACACACACACAACACACACACACACCACACACACATACACACACACACAAACCACCATAGCTTGACAGATTCCAACAAAGACATGGCAATAGTGGTATCTCTAGACTTCTTGCCAGAGCTGGAGATGACAACTAGGAAATGCCCTCTGCAGTGGACACCTCACATAGTCACAGGCAGTATGGCTCCGGAATGTGCGGCTATCTTTTCTTTACTTTCGTTTTCCTACATCACATAGGTACCTGCTACACTTTCACAAAGCCCTATTGTGTCATCGCTTTCTTGTGGAGAAGTTTCTCGGCATGTGTTATTTGTAGAAGTAGCAACAGTAGCAGCAGCAGCAGCAGCACTAGTAGCAGAGCAATGAGAGTGGTATTAATTTTGTAGTAGTGGGTGGTTTTTTTTGGTAGCAGCACGGCACTAGTAGTGGTAGCAAGGAGAGTGCTATTAATTTTGTAGTCGTAGTTGCTGTTTGTAGCAGCAGCAGCAGTCGTTGTAGTTAAATTAGAGCAGCAGCTGTACCAGTGGTATCGAAGTAGGCATCACATGATAAAATGACCTGTATTAGTTGTATTTGGAGTAGCAGCTAAAGCAGTTGCAGCGGCAGTAGAAGAAGTGGTAATAGCAGCAGCGGAAGTAGTGGTAATAGCAGCAGCGGAAGTAGTGGTAATAGCAGCAACAGCAGCAGCGGCAGTAATAGTGGTGGTAATTGCAGCAGAAGCGGCAGTAGTAGCGATAATAGCAGCTGAAGCAGCAGCGGCAGTAGTAGAGTAGTGGTAATAGCAGCAGCAGCAGAAGTAGTGGCAGCAGCATCAGAAGTAGTAGTAGTGGTAATAGCAGCAGCAGCAGCAGCAGCAGCAGTAGTAGTAGTAGTAGTGGCAAGTGCAGCAGCAGCAGCAGCAGCAGCAGCAGCAGCAGCAGTAGTAGTAGTAGTAGTCGTAGTAGTAGTAGTAGTAGTAGTAGTAGTAGTAGTAGTAGTAGTAGTAGTAGTAGTAGTAGTAGTAGTAGTAGTAGTAGTGGTGGTGGTGGTGGTGGTGGTGGTTGTGGTGGTGGTGGTGGTGGTGGTGGTAAAAAAAGTAGTAGTGGTCAAGACAGAAACATTCTTATAGATTTATTACTAACCTTTCTAAATAAGTTATTACTAAGCCCATATTCGTGTGAAACTGAAACCGTCTCAAAACTGTAAGCAACAAAGCCCGAATTAATAACAAGCTGGGCTTTATTATTATTATTATTTGTTATCATTAGGTAGTCCCTGGGTTAACACCCTGGGGTCATCCAGAATATACACTCTGATTTGCTCGTTACACCTGGGAATCCCTGTGATACCCTAAGTACACAGTGGGTGAGGAAGAGGCACGTATGGCTGTTCTCAAGTACCTCCCACAGTTCTTCTTCACTCAACGCTAAGACAGCAACTATTATTGTCTGTCGTCTTAGCGTAAAATGTGTTGCACTGTGGTTAAGCGCCTGACAAGTCTTACCCAACGCATCCCACTTCAGTGTAGGAGAAAATTGTTATCTTTAAAGTCTTTCTTGGGGGGGGGGGGGGGGAGGCAGGAGAATGGACCAAGAACGCACAAAAAGAAGGTGACAGAGGAGAAAGGGAACAAAGCAGAAACAAAGGTAAAGAAAAGAAGGAATATCAGGCACACACTTTTCAGAAGGTGGGGATGTTATTTATACTGACAGGCCCCCAGCATCCTCATGAGGAAACTCCTTTAAAACAGCTTCAAAGGAGAGTGCAATGTTTTTCACTTTCTAAGGATTTGTTATGGAGGAAGAAAAAATCGCAACACAACATTGTCACTTTACTTTTACCGTCAGCTATCCTAAAAGTCTGGTCGACCGTTGGAGCACCACTGTAGATTTTGCAACCAGCTTCCTCCACTTCTCACAGTTCTCGGTCTTCCGTAGTAGTATTCGTTTCACTTTTGGCGCTTTGTTTTCAGCGATAACTGACAAAACTTTTGGCTTGAGCTAAAATCTTATTTTTTAGTTTAAGGCCATCCTTTGCAGGATCTGAGTGGATCCTATCAAGAACAGGACTATATTTACTCGAACTGTAATGTTCCCAAACTTTGTGCCTGTCTGCTCATGAATTGGGCGTTTGTTCTGCTTTCTTACGCCGATTTTGTACCGGGTTTAAAGAACACACTAACACTGATTCAACACTGTCATGACAATAAAAGCCTACTTAGCCCAGCGATCAAGAGACATCTAACCCTAATATCCAATACATCCCTGGAAATACAAACGGGTGTGCGGCGTTGAAACCAAGCATAAACCGTTGTTTGTAACCTAGCCTACAGCCGAGGGTAAGACTTTGGGACGAGTTTGATACAGTCAATGTGAACATTTCCACCTAACAGCGACATGTCAACGATTTTCTTTCCAGTCACCAGAGCACCTAACAGCGCCTTCCCAGATGAAAGTCTTACCCAAAGCAAAGCCTGGCCTCCATGAAAAGTACGAAGAACAAACTTCCAGAGCCACCCAAACGACTCTGTCCCTTGCACGAAATGTCTCGAGGTTTTGAGAATATCCAGTCTGCTTCAGTTTTAATGCGAATACTTGAGATTGAAGTGTGCCGTTTGATGCTTTAATTGTGGATTTAGTTCTGAATTCATTAGTGGTCATTTCACTTTCCTCTGGGTGGTTGCCAACACGGAGAGAAATTAGACTATGCTCCTTTATGTTAGACACTAACATCCACAGGGGAGGAAGGAGAATTGTGTCCTACATCTAATGGACGTCTTTCAGTCTGGTGTAACAACAGAAGAAATGTACTTATGGCCAAGTTCGGATCTGCAAAAAACTCTGTAATATGAACGTTTCGCGTTTTCCCTACACCGTACTTGCTCATCATTGACTGCTTTGGTCGGTAGTTAAACTGGTAGGTTGATGTGCTTGTTTGACTCTCTCTCTCTCTCTCTCTCTCTCTCTCTCTCTCTCTCCTCTCTCTCTGAGACGCCTACCCACAATCTTCGAAATGCTTTCCCCCTTTCTTTTTCTCTCTTTGCCATCTCTACCTTTTGGTGCGATAATGAACAATTCAGGCCATAGGGTGGACTATTCCACAGACAAAAGATTACCACATCGAGAAAAAGTCAGAGAAGTCCAAGCACCAAAAAAGAGCTCGGCAGCTGACACACAGCAGCGCTCATTGCCTCCCTCCAGCCCTCCCCTTCCCCCCTCCCCTCCTACCGCCATTACCGGCGACCTAGGGACAACTCCTCCACAATCCTCATGGTCACAACTGACGGCGTCTGTCCAATCAGAAGCCCCGATTACGGCGGCTCGCCTGACGTTCAGACGAAGGGAGATTACTCTAACCTGGCACTCAACAGGCAAGTTACGGCAGCGCGGCACTTTGAAATTGGCACCAAGCTGTCTTATGGACGCGGTGGGCGATAACGAGGTGGACATTTGGAAGTCAGGTTTTTAATAAAAGGCTGTCTGGCTTCCCGCGCTGACTATGGCGGATGATGAAGGTAATTTGGAGGTCTGGACACCCTACCGACTGCCGGAATGGAATGGAAGGGAATGGAAAGGAATGGCACTGGCGCAACCGGCGGCTGTGGAAGGTCTTCTCCTGTCGTCATCGTCGTCGTTGTTGTCGTTGTCGTCCTTGGTCGTTGTCTGTGATTCCATGCCTTTTCTGTTTTTCAATTCTTTTAGTAAGTTGTCTCGATAGGGTATGGGATTGAAGGAGATGGGGGTAGGATTTTAAAAAAAAGAAAAGAAAAAAAAAAGGAAGGTGTGGTGATGGTGGTGGTGGTGGTGGTGAGTAGGTGGTGGTGATGGAAAGTAGGCAGTGGTGGTGGTGTTGGTGATGGTGGAAGGATGGGAATGACTATACAAAGGCATGTGGGAGAGAGTGAATGGTTGGAGTTTTGTTGAAGTGATTTCTCTCTCTCTCTCTCTCTCTCTCTCTCTCTCTCTCTCTCTCTCTCTCTCTCTCTCTCTCTCTCTCTCTCTCTCTCTCTCTCTCTCTCTGTCTTCTTTCTTTCTTTCTTTCTTTCTTTCTTTTTTAAAAATGTTTACTTTTTTTTTTTGCTTCATAGTTATACAAAAAAAACACATTTAAATGGTCTCTCTCTCTCTCTCCTCTTCTTTTCTCTCTCTCTCGTTCTCTGTCTCGTCTCTGTCTCTCTCTTCTCTCTCTCTCTGTCTCTCTGTCTCGTCTCTGTCTGTCTTTTGTCTGTCTGTCTGTTTCTGTCTGTCTGTTGTCTGTCTTCTGTCCTCCTCTCTCTCTCTCCTCTTCTCTCTCTCTCTCTCTCTCTCTCTCTCTCTTTCTCGTGCCCATAAAGCTGAAGTTCTTTTAAAGAGATAAAAAGGGAATATATATTAAATATATACACACACACAAATAATATATATAATATATATATATAATTTTTTATATAATTTATATCGATGGACTATTCTCTTATTTTTCGCTAGTAACATAGCACTGATTGTAACAAAACTCCTGTCAAAACTGAAAGCATAAGATACATTCTTCAATGTAGAGGAGTTCAAAACATAGAGTAGCCAATAAGTACTTCACTGAAGATACCTTTAAACCCTGTTCGTAAATTGCACTGACAGTATTTTTACATTCGTAACAGAATAAGACACGTTTAGTCTGATATGGGCTAAAATGACATGATTGAAGGGGAAGAGGGGCGGTTATAGTTTTCTTTTAGGTGGCCTTGGCCATATGTATGGATGATGTATGCCTCCTCCTCTATATATAGTTCCACAGTTTTTATCAGAGTTTTAACAATCAACAAGGTGACAGCCCACTTTGGTCTTCCGGGCAATAACTATGCTTTTTTTTTTAGTTTCCAGTTTGGGTTTGTTTGGGGTCTTTTGGGTTGTTGTTTTTTTGGCTAGAGTTCCAAGTATCATCAACAGTGAGATGTTTTGCATATGCGACTGCAAATGCCCACATTAAGGTAGCCGCGTTCTGCCTTCGGGGAAAATACAAAGTGGCTAGATTGGAGAAACTTCGGTGTGTGTGTAAGTTTGATAAAGCCGAGGGCACTGTGTTGAAAGTTTGAGATGCAAATCAGTAGGTCATCGCTGCAGAGTGACAGACGATTTCAGTCTGACTCCTGAAACATGTATAGCTGTCATTTGTTTGAGAAATTAGGATAATGGTGTCCTGCCTTTCTTTAGATCTCACCGGGCAGGATTCAGCATCATTGCAGTGTTCCAGCAGCAGTGCCGAGTCTAGTCTGGCTTGTATCCCTATGGCAGCCTGACATACAGGGCGCCTTGAGACTGCGGCATCACGAGGGATAGAACAAGCATGAAAACCACTGTGTGTGTGGTGATATCGGGTCGAGGTATGTGCGAGAAGCAATATTGAAGAAACTAGAAGATTAATCACTAACAGCAGCAGCACCACCACCACCACCAATAGCAACAACAACAACAACAGTGCAGATAAACAACAATAACAACAAAATGTGTGGTTTTCAAAAACTAATGTCTGTACACGCGGAAAGGATTTAGCTGATTTTAATAACATTTATAAAGATCTGACGATCTGTGCAATGTCTTTCTGGCTTTTTTTGTTAAATCAGTATCTAGTTTTCTATCTGTCTGTTCATTTTATCCCTTTTTTTCTCTCTCTTTGTTTCGTTTCGTTTCCTATTTTTTTAAATAGTTTCTTCCCTCTTTTTATCTTGCTCTCTCTCTTTACTCGTTTCTTTAAAAAAAGAAGGAGAAAAAGAGAAGTCTACTGGAAGACAGGGATTAACTTGGGCGTTTACATTCACTGATATCCCAAAAGAGTGAGTAGACCAAATTAAAGTTCTAAACTTTTAACAACGATATCAATAACGACAGAGGTTTTGTCTCGCATACACACCACACACACACACACACACAACACACACACACACACACACACACACACACACACACACACACACACACACACACACACACAACCACACACACGCACGCACACACCACGCACACGCCCCAACCACGCACGCGCACACGCAGCACGCACGCAACGCACGCACACACACACACACAATGCACACACACATGCGCATGCACTTGTTTCTGTGAAAAACAAACTGGAAAAAAACTTAGGAAAACCTATTTCTTGTCGCACATCAGAAAGCAAACATCATTTAGATCAAAGAAAGACAAGAAGAAAGAAACTAAAGAGAACAAAAGACATAACAAAAAACAGAGACATAGATTTTGATTAAGGGCAAAAAGATATGGGGGTTAACGAATAACAGAAAGACAGGAAGTGTGATGATGATATACAGAATTTGTATAAAACTTGTGAAAAACAACTCAAAGCACCTGCATTCAAATCATTCATACATAGACACATATTTATATAAAGTACTGACACATTTAAGTTGACACTTTCTTTTTGTGCCATTGCAAACTAAGTAGTGAGCATGCAATAATTATATGAATTTCACATATGCAAAAGATACCTGCCTAATCTCCATGTTTAAATTAGTTGTTTCTTTTAATGGTAGTTTGGCTTTTTTTTCTCCCAAAACCCATGTGGTGTTAGGGACTAAAGTTTTGAGACCTCTGTTTCACAAAAGCCAGCCCTGTAGATTCTTTGCCTTGTTGTCTCCTTGGCAGTTTGTTTGCCCTTTTACACACAGTCTGTTGATTCAAAACCGTGCCCAGACATGAATTATCTAAAGTCTCTCTCTTTCATTGCGAATAGAGTAACTCTCATTTTTGTTTCTTGAATTAGGTTTTTATTTCACAGAGCATGATACGATAAACATTATCAATATTCATCACTTCTGGACTTGTACTCCCGTCAATGTAGCTGGTTCTTACCTTTCCCTAAATTGAAAGCTTCCTTTCAGAAATCTACCTCTTTTTTTCTTCCTAAATGACAAGAAATTTACTTTTTTTTAAATCAATCCAAGAAATGGAAAAACAAAAACCCATGTGTCAGCTGAAGAAACTTTTTCCTTATTTAACGTCCTCTAAGGTGTTTTTTTCACACTATTTAGCAAAAACTTTTCAACAATGTCAAGATGCTTTAAAAGAAAAAAAAAAGAAAAAAATATACAATGATAGACCAGAGTTCTCGTGTTACATGTCAATGTGCTTAAGAAAAAAAGCACATTTTTAAGATATAACACTTTTTTTTTTAGATATATGCAAAGCATAGCTGTTTTCGAAAAGAGCCATTGATCACCAGCAATCGCAAATTATGGGAAAAACTTACAGGGGTTTTAAGCATCCTAAAAAGACTCCAAGTATAGAATAGGTGGCTAGTGAAAAAACAAGAATAAGCTACACAAGATAATTATGTTTTCACCACATCTATCTCATTGCTATCTACAGTACGCTTTATGCTATCAACTGAAGCTTGGTGCAACTTGGCACCGCTGCTATCAACACCTTGTCTTCCTAAATCCATAATGTGTGGAATTATCAATTGCAGTGTAGATTTGCTCATTTTATTGAAAAGACTAACTTGCTGCTTTCCAACGAAAACAATTAAAGCAAAGTAAAACAAAGGAGGCCTCAGAAGACTCCTTTGTTGTATTCCAAAATGATTAAAATATCTTTACTATTTCAAAATTTGCATGAATATATGACAACCTGAACTTAAGCATGGCTCCATAACAGACAATACTAAAACATTTAACTATCTAAATGAAGATACTGTGCAAACGTTGAGCAAATCTACCCAAATCATAGACTTTTCTCAAATCCACACATCAAACATTACTTTCAACCATAACTTATATTCATATGGTTTTGAACAGACACAAAACTAATACTTTAACACCTCACAGTGCTTTCTACAAAATCTGGTCTGGCGTTCTGAAATAAATAGTGTTTAACCAGATACACGGAACCTTTTTTGTTAATTAAATATAATACTTAGCTACGTCTTCTTCAAGAGAAACTGCCTTAGAACCCCATTTGAATCCTCATTCCAGGTAATGAGACAAAAGGGTTGTACATTCTTTTCTTTCTTTAGTGACATGTAATGGTTTTGGTTTTCTTGTTCGTCATTTCATCATCGAACGCTTAGACAGCAACTATTGCTGTCTGTCATATGAGCGAAGGGGGCGGGATAGCTAAGTGGTCAGAGTGCTCGCTTTCCCCCAGACAAGTTAAGCAGCGTCGAGCATGGTTACCAGTTGGATGGGTGACCGTTTGCACACCTTGGCTTCAGTACAGTCCCCCCAGTTCACCCAACTGTAAATGGGAACCTGCCTTCTTTAGGGTCAGTGAAGGTAAAGCAGCAAGGAAGAGGAGATGGG
>CM060320.1:20019969-20022469 GCA_030674155.1 Stramonita haemastoma
AACACTCAGACTACCAACTCACTCAAGGTCTAGCTAGTGGAACAAAGTATCAGATTTTATAGGCAAGATTCAAATCACGGATCCTTCATATTCCAGACGTCTGTATTAACCACTTGACCACAGGTCTATGCAATCCTGGGCAGCAGGAAGTAGGAGGAGAGGAGCGAACAGACACAAGTCAGGTGATAAAGAAGGGACGTCATACCCCCCCCCTCCCCCAACACCAACACCGCCACCACCACCACCGCCACCACAATCTCCATTCCTTCACATCTCCCCTTCCTTCCCCCCCCCTCCCTTCCCTCCCTCCCCTTTTCCCCTACAGGCTGGCCAGCCTCAAAATTGATTACAGTCAATTTAATCATGTCGCCTCCTCGCAGGCGAATATTTATACCTGGAATCGTGACAATGATGCCAAATAGCAGGGATTGAAACAAACTGGGGAGAAAAAGAAAACGGGAGAGGGGGAGAAAATATTTAAAAGAAAGTAGAACGCTGAAAGAAAGGAAGAAAAGGAGAGCAAGATATAAAGATCACAAAAGCCTGTCGCTTCTCGCCTTCTTCCTCCTATTCATTTTCTCTGGTAATTAGACTCCTGAGACAGACAGACAGACACACAGACACACAGACACACAGTGAGAGAGAGAGAGAGAGGCAGACAGACAAACAGACAGACAAACACACAGACAGACAGACACGCACACACACACAGTGAGAGAGAGAGAGAGAGAGAGAGAGAGAGAGAGAGAGAGAGAGAGAGAGACAGACAGACAGACAGACAGACAGACAGACAGACAGACAGACAGACAGACAGACAGACAACACACACAACACACACACACACACACACACACACACACACACACACACACACACACACATACATACACACACACACAACACACACATACACACACATACACACACACACACATACATACACACACACACACACACACACACACACACACACACACACACACACACACACACACACACACCACACACACACACACACACACACACGCACGGACAGACACACACACAGACGTAGGACACAGCTACAGGCAGACGAGCGCAAGGATCAGTGGCTGTGTCGTGATCATTTCCTCAGTGGGATCAAAATCTTGTAGATGATGTTGCTGATATTGAAAGATTTCTATGGATTCGCACTGCACTCTGCAAAATGTCCATTTTTTAGGCAACAAGGGCAACAGCAACAATAATTTTGTCATCATTGTCGTTGTCACCGTCGTCATTGTTGTCATTGTTGTCGTCATCATTATCATCATCATCAGTAGTATCATCATTATCATTACCACTTTTCCATCCCTACCACCATTACCCCTACCCCTTCATCCACTATCACCACAGCCACCACAGCTGTCATCACCATAATCACTGTCATCGTAATGTTCATCATCATTGTCATCATCGTTGTCATTGCCTTGCCTTTTTTGTATTGATACCAGTGTAAAAAAAAAAAAAATTAAAGACAGAAAGAAAAAAAAAGAAAAGAAATAACGGAAAAATCACCTAGCCGGAAAAGATTAACAGTTATCTTCAAATTCCGTGTGAAAGTGTTAGTTTAGATAAAATTGTAATCTGAGCTATCATTTTACAATCGACTTCAGAAAGCAACGATTCGATGTCGTATTTATTTTAAATTTTCATTTAAAAAGAAAAAGAATGAAAACGGTAAAAGTGAATAATATTTTGTTCGTACAGATCTGTAGATGATCTTGCGCAGCAAAGCTCAGCATTCAACAGTTAACAGTTGCTGTGTGTGTGTGTGTGTGTGTGTGTGTGTGTGTGTGTGTGTGTGTGTGTGGGTGTGGTGTGTGTGTGTGTGTGTGTGTGTGTGTGTGTGTGTGTGTGTGTGTGTGTGTGGTGTGTGTGTCCATACGTGTGAGTGTATGTGTGTGTGTATATGTGAGTGTATGTGTGTGTGTGTCCATTTGTGTGTGTGTCTATGGGTGTGTGTTTCCATGCGTCCGTGTGTGTGTGTGTGTGTGTGTGTGTGTGTGTGTGTGTGTGTGTGTGTGTGTGTGTGTGTGTGTGTGTGTGTGTGTGTGTTTATTTATTTATTCATTTATTCTTTTATATCAAAGATAATGGAATAAGCATTTATATGCTTTTTTACATTCAGTCCCCGTGTGTATACAGTTTTTTGTAAATGTCATCTGTTCCCACCGGCACACGATGGCCTACTCTTACGAAAAGCGGAACAGGATTTAACATGTGCGCAAGATGTTCTGCGTGCGTTCGCACA
Source organism: Stramonita haemastoma (assembly GCA_030674155.1). Taxonomy (NCBI): domain Eukaryota; kingdom Metazoa; phylum Mollusca; class Gastropoda; order Neogastropoda; family Muricidae; genus Stramonita; species Stramonita haemastoma. The sequence continues at coordinate 20,022,242 of CM060320.1, forward strand.
CGGGGCCTCGGTTTATATGTGTGTATGCGTGTTTTCTGTGTGTGTTGTGTGTGTGTGTGTGTGTGTGTGTGTGTGTGTGTGTGTGTGTGTGTGTGTGTGTGTGTGTACGTGTGTGTGTGTGTGTACGTGTACGTGTACGTGTGTGTGTGTACGTTTGTACGTGTGTGTGTGTACGTGTGTGTATGTGTGTGAGTGTTATTCCCTTTTTTTGTTCGTTTGTTGTTGTTG
>CM060320.1:20024969-20032469 GCA_030674155.1 Stramonita haemastoma
TGTGTACCTGTCTGGACAGAAAGCATCTCCTGGCACCAGCAGGCAGATTGTTGTTGCAGACCCCTCACTTTCACCCGCCCCCCTCCCCATCCTCTCTGCCTGCCCCCATCCTCCCTAACACCCCCACCCCCACCCCTTTACAGTCTGGCCTCCTGGAAGTCTATCATTGCCCATCAGGTTACTAGAACCGATGTCTGTTATGTTTAAGAGCTGTCTGGAATCCTCTTGTGGTTGTGTTTCTTTCGTTCTTTCTTTCTTTTTTTAATAGGAAGGTCTTTAAAAAGCAGAAAACTAAACAGGCAACCAAAAAAAGAATACTGTTTGTTGGGTGTGTTTTTTTCTGTGCAGAGAAGGAAAGTTATGTAGTGTAGTGTAGTGTAGTGTAGTGTAGTGTAGTGTAGTGTAGTGTAGTGTAGTGTAGTGTAGTGTAGTGTAGTGTAGTGTAGTGTAGTGTCATGTCGTGTCGTGTCGTGTCGTGTCGTGTCGTGTCGTGTCGTGTCGTGTCGTGTCGCGTCGTGTAGTGTATATCATTGTATTTCATTGTATTGCATTGTATTGTGTTGTATTGTATTGCATTGCATTGTTGTATTGTATTTGCATACCATTTCAAGTCACAGGGGATTTCTCTGTGTAAAATTTGAGCTTCTCCCATGCCTCCACCCTCCCCCCCCCCTCTACCCCAAGAGAGCATGTTGCCACAATGGCAGTGCCCACCTTTTTTTTAATGTTTTGTCGGCTTCATAAGTATGTGATTTGTTCCCATAATTATAAAGGGAGCCTTTTTCCTTCAACAGAATGATGTCAGGGACATCTCTCTTGTTGCCCAAGAGTTCTTTTAGGTACCGGAAATGTGTGTTTACACACGGGACCATCGCTAATCGTCTCACCCAAAAGATTTAGCACCCAGACCAATTCCTTAAAGGTGGAAAGTTAAGATGTTTAAGCAGATATTTCGGAATGGGGACGGGATAGCTCAGCGGTCAAAGCACTCACTTTCCCCCAGCCAAGGCAAGCAGCATTGAGCGTGGTTACCAGTTGGATGGGTGACCATTTTGCGCACCTTGGTTTTAGTACATTCTCCCCGTTCACCCAGCTGTGAATGGATACCTGTCCTCTTCAGGGTCAGGGAAGGCAAATCAGCGAGGAGAGGAGATGGGCGCCGCCCTCAACATGCTGGCCCCTAGAGAAGCTGAGGTTTCTGACCCTCGCTTCCCTAGACACATAGGTAATGGGACACCTTTGACCCTTACTATTTCGGAGTCGGTATATACCAAGGCTGGCAGGCAGGGAAATAGACACATCTTGATAATGTTGAAACTTAACTTTCAGGGCTCATCTCTTGAAACTTTATCCCATCAAATAGTTGTACTATTTTCCTAGATTAATTAAGTCACTCCCAACTTGTGAAAGAAACTTTCCGTTATTGCTATTATTATTTAAAATTTCTTCAATGCTGCACAATCAAATATCACAGAAGCAAAATGGAGATTTGAAGAGGTAAGGATGGCACGTGAAAGAATTTAACAACTCTCCTTTGCTATTAAGCCAAATTCACTTTGTTAGATATTCAAAAATTGGATTTGTCAATTGTTTCCTTGGTTGGGATTGTTCAGATAGTCATTTTTAGCGATTTTATTGCTAGAATGGTAAATATTGGTTTAGTATTTCTGTATTGTAATTTGTGTAAAAGATTACAACGAAGTGTGTGTGTGTGTTATGTGTGTGTGCGTGCGTGCGTGCGTGTGTGAATGTGCGCGTGCGCGCGCGCGCGCGCGTGTGTGTGTTTTTGTGTGTGTGTGGTTGTACCTATGTGGTCGGTGGGGTTATAAACAACAAGATTGTGTATGAGTGTGTGTTTCGTGAGAGAGAGAGAGAGAGAGAAGAGAAGAGAGAGAGAAGAGACAGAGACAGAGACAGAGACAGAGAGAGAGAGAGACAGAGAAGAGACAGAGAGACAGAAAAAGAGACAGAGAAGAGACAAGAGAGAGGGGGGGAGGGAGGGAGGGAGGGAGGTTCAAAATGTTATATGAAAATAGTGGTTACCCTTCATAGGTAAATAGGGTATTTTGACCATGAATTTGAAACTATCCAAACATTTAAACAAAATTGAGGCAATCGTTTCCCGCTAATGCGAGGACATTACAGCTACACTGATTGTCAGGAACAGCGTCTTGTGTATCGCTGTTGTTGTTGTCGTCGTCGTTGCCATTATTGCTGTCGTTGTCATTTGTTCTTGTTTCTTCAAATGACAATTGTTTGGACGATTTTCTCTATAAAGATGTTGTGGGAAGGGAGATTACTCTGTAGCTATTATAAACGGTGTTAAGAAGAAAAAAAGTAGTAGTGAAACTTGTTCGTTTTCTTTTCTTTTTCTTTTTTTTTCTTTTCTTTTTTTTGGGGGGAGGGTGGTTGGTTGGTTGTTGTTGTGGTTGCTGTTGGTGGTGGTGGTGGTGGTGATGGTGGTTATTTCTTGGGATTTTTAGTGGGTGGGGGTGGTTTTAGTGGAGTGGGTTGAGTGTTTGGTTGGTTGGTTAGGTGTTGTTGTTTGTTGTTGTTGTTGTTGTTGTTGTTGTTTTGGGGGGGTTACAGAGAGCATGGTGGTTGCTGGTTGGTTGGTGGGTGGGTGGATGGTTGATTGGTTTGTTGTTGGTTGGTTGGTTGCCTGGCTTGGTTTTTTTTTTGCAAAAACCGAATTTTTTGCTGCTTGTTTGCTATACTATCACACTAAACCAACCCAAAACGCATATCCTAGACCCTTTTATTCTGAATGCTTGAAAAAAATACATCTTGCTCCTTAAAAATCAACCGCCAATAAAAGTGTCAAAATTCAGAAAGAAAAAGAACACAGCCTCTGAGATGATGTATGGTTTGACCACATACTTTACCAGCCAGCATCTCCCACCCCCACCCCCACCCCCCACCCACCCCCCCCACCCCCGAAAAAAAGAAATAAAGGGAGGGGAAAAAAGCTGGGTGGGAAAAAAGCTGCATGTCTGGGGCAGATAGCCCGAGGGTAGCATGTGTCCAGACATTGGCGAGAAACAGGGCAGGAGCCAATTAAAGGTCCAGATATGCTTTAATGACCGACTGGCTGTCTGACGAGCTTATTATAGCTGCTGCTGCTGCTGCCAAGCGCGCGCGCTGCTGCTGCGCTGCTGCTGTGCTGATGCCATGCTGCTGCACTGCTGCTGATGCAAGCTGTATGCCAATGCTGCTGCGATGCAAGCTGTGATGCAATGTTTCTGCTGTGTATGCTGCTGCTATCTCCTAGCATCTTTCTAGAAGCGATTCCCTCAGCACTGTTGTGTGTTTTGGGGTATGGGGGTGGGTGGGAAGTAGAAGTGTGGAAGGGGGAGATGTGTGTGTGTGTGTGGGGGGGGGTATGTAGTGTGTATGTTGTGTTGTGTTGTGTGTGTGTGTGTGTATGTGTGTGTGTGTAGAGGGGGGAGGGGAGAGTGGTAGGTATGGGGGAGTGAGAGAAGGTAGGGGTGTGTGTGTGTGTGTCTGTTGTCTGTTGTGTGTTGTTGTTGTGTGTCTGTGTCTGTGTCTGTGTCTGTGTGTGTGTCTGTGTGTGTGTGTATCTGTATCTATCTGTATCTGTCTGTGTGTTGTGTCCGTGTCTGTGTGCATTGGCATGCACGTGCACATGCCTGTGTGCTCACGTTTTCCAGGTGTGGACGGACATAAAGATTGGCATTACACGAAGATGCAATATGGAAAATGCAGCCCCCACACCACCACCACCACCACCCCCTCCCCCCACCCCCCGGAATGTAGAACATGATCAGTAATGGTGTAAACATGGTCTCTTCTTCGGATAACTACATGCAGATTGCTGCACAGTAAGCTAGTGCTTTTTGGGTTTGTTTTTGTTTTTGTTTTGTTTTGCTTTTTGTTTTGATTTGTTTTGTTTTGCTTTGCTTCGGTGGTGGTTTGTTTGTCTGTCTGTTTGATTGATTGATTGATTGACATATTGATTGATTGTTTTTCGTTAGAAGTGATGAAACACAGCGTCACTGATTGTCAGGAATGGTCTCTTGTGTTTTGTTGCTGTTCTGTTGTTGCTGTTTTTGTCATCGTCGTTGTCATTATCGTTGTCGCTGTTTCTTAAATTGTGAGTTTCTTATCCTGATGATTTGCAGAGAGAGAGAGAGAGAGAGAGAGAGAGAGAGAGAGAGAGAGAGAGAGAGAGAGAGAGAGAGAGGGAGGGAGGGAGGGAGGGAGAGAGAGAGAGAGAGGAGGGAGGGAGAGAGACAAGACAAGACAAGACAAGACAAATTCTTTTATTCGAGGATAATAGATAAGCACTCATGTGCTTTTTTACATCCAGTCCCCGCCCTTTTCAGGGATAACATCAAGATAAACAGATACTAAACAGTAAAACTATATGCAGTACCAACAAACATAAAGGAATAAGAACACAGGAATAAGAAAAAGAGATAGGGAGAGAGAAGAAACAGGAACAGACAGACAGAAGAAGACAGACAGACAGACAGACAGACAGACAGAAGACAGACAGACGACAGACAGACAGACAGACAGACAGAGAGAGACAGACAGACAGAGACAGAGAGAGAAATAGAGAAAGACAGAGAGAGAGGTTCTATAGATATGAAACAATGGTTTCTGAATCATCACAACAGCAGAATGATCTTTAAAATCATTTTCCTTCTTCTTTCAGCTCTCCAAGGTGCCAGCATGGGACTGCACTACACTGAAGAGCGATTCAACAGCTTCCTCCAGTACTGTCAGTTGTGTACCCAAGTCTGTCTCGCTGCAGATGGTTTTGCTACCATTTCTCCAATCTGATGAATCATCTGTCCACTTTTTTCCTGTGTATTTGTCCATGTATCCTTTTGCTCAATAGTTTCCTAAGGGATTGTTGTCTGAAAGTCTGTTGGATCTTGTTACATGTCCATACAAACATAGTTTAGTTTTCTTTATTTTCTTTTTTAATTTATTATTATTATTATTATTATTATTATTATTATTATTATTATTATTTTTATTTAGACGATAATGGAATAAGCACTCGTGTGCTTTTTTTTTTTTTACATATATTCCCATGTGTATGCAGTTTGTAAATAAGTTTGTCATCTGTTCCCACTAGCACACTACATCCTACTTTCCGAAAAGTGGAACGGGTCTCAACGTGTGTACAAGATGTTCTGTGTCCGTTTGCACTCGGGACTTCGGTTTATAGTCTCATCTGAAAGACTTTTGGGGAGAGTGGAGTCGGCATTAATGTTAACTTCAGAGAAAAAAATCCTCTTGAACGAGATTCAAACCCCAGTCAGCAGATCATGAGCGCAATACGCATCACTCTAACCACCAGGCTATGATATGAGTATAATGTCAGTATACAATAATGAAAGCGGTGTGACGCACAAAGCAAACGTAACATTGAAACATATTGTTCAAACATATATAACAACAGACTTCAAATCCAAATTCAAATTCAATTCAAATTCATATACTTTATTATCTCAAAGACAGAGAAATTCAGACAGGTTACAAACCATACCTAAAAAAAACGCTAAACATGTAAACATAATATCAGGGATATGTAGCTCAACACGGTTCCGAACATCAAGCCGAATGGTTAAAACCGTTCAATTTCAATCCCAAGACGTCGAACCATCTTAGCCACTCGGCTATAGCGTTCGTCAGAGTCAGATGTAACCTTCATTTCCAACTTTACCTTCTCTTTCAAAGAATGACAACAGTAACCGCTCTGACAGTGTTTTTTGTAAGTGACTATGCGTACGCACAATGCACACACACACATCCACGCACGCACCCACACGCACGCACGCACGCAGCACGCACGCACGCACGCACCACACACACACACACACACACACACACACACACACACACACACACACGCGCGCGCGCGCGCGCGCGCGCGCGGAAAAAAGGAGGACAAATTGACATAAATGGCCACACAGATGTAGCTCCGAATTATCAGGTAATCGCAGATTATAAACAGATCGTATAACAGATTGTTTTTCAAACTGTCTGCTCCCCCATCCCACCACCCACCACCACCAACCTCCCCCCCCCCCCCCCCCCCACCCCCTCCTCCCGCTTCCCTATTTCCCTCCTCCCTTCCCACTTCTCCCAGTCGCCTCTTTCTCCGCCACGTTACTTCATTGCCACTATTACCCATCTCTTGAACACACACACACACACACACACACACACACACACACACCATCTCACATCTCAGCTCTCTCTCTCTCTCTCTCTCTCTCTCTCTCTCTCTCTCTCTCTCTCTCTCTCTCTCTCTCTCTCTCTCTCTCTCTCTCTCTCTCTCTCTCTGCCACCACCACCACTACCACCACCTCCAACACCAACACCACTACTATCATCCCTCCACCCCCCCCCCCCCCCCCTGCAGTTTTTTTTCTGATTTTCTTCTCATTACCTCTCCATCTAGGCTACTACTATACTTCTCCTCCTCACCCCTCAATATTTTTTCCAGCTTTTTTTTCTGCAACTGGCAAGGCCTCTCTCTCTCTCTCTCTCTCTCTCTCTCTCTCTCTCTCCTCTCTCTCTCTCTCTCTCTCTCTCTCTCTCTCCTGCTCGCTAACATCTGTCCAAGGCATCACTGTAGATCCCTCTCCTTATTTCGTCCCACGGGGCGAGTCTTAAAGGATGTTGCGCACGGGAAGGGGGTGGCAGCAGTGAGGGGTAGGGGAGGGGAGGGGGAGGAGTTGGAGGAAAGAGGAGTGAGGGAGTGTGGGAGGGAAAGAGAGAGAGAGAGAGAGAGAGAGAGAGAGAGAGAGAGAGAGAGAGAGGTAATGGGATGACAGAGGGAGGGAGGGAGATGGTGGGAGATTGGGGTGGGGGGGGTTGAAGAGGAGGGATGAGTGAGGTCAAGAAGAACTTAAGGATTTGAGTGTGTTATGTGAAGATTTTTGTTGTTTATATTTTAAAGATTTTTGTTTGTTGCGTCGTAGAAGTAGTGGTGGTGATTGAGGTGGTGGTCGTGGAAGTGCTAGAAATAAGAGTGGAAGTAGTTAGTTGTTGCTAGTAGTAGCGGCAGCAAAACAATAAATCAGAACAACAGCAGCATAGTAGTAGAAGTAGTGGTGGTAGTGGTGGTCATAGGGTCGTCGAGGAAACCCTATGCGTGTGTGAGTGTGGTGTGTGTGGTGTGTGTGTGTGTGTGTGTGTGTGTGTGTGTGTGTGTGTGTGTGTGTTGTTGTCTGTGTGTTGTCGTGTGTCTGTCTGTCTGTCTGCTGCTGTCTGTTTTTCTGTGTCTGTCTTCTGTCTGTCTCTGTCTGCTGCTGTCTGTCTGTCTGTCTGTCTGTCTTGTCTGTCTGTCTGTCTGTCTGTCTGTCTCTGTCTCTGTCTGTCTTCTGTCTGTCTGTCTCTCTCTCTCCTCTCTCTCTCTCTCTCTCTCTCTCTCTCTCTCTCTCTCTCTCTCTCTCTCTTCCCACGGGGACTGGATGCAAAAAAGCACAAGAGTGCTTATTCCATTATCCTCAATAT
>CM060320.1:20037469-20044969 GCA_030674155.1 Stramonita haemastoma
GGAAGACACAAGAAGTGGGAGAGGAGGGAGGGGGAGGGAAAGAAGAAGAAGAAGAAGAAAGCAGGGAGGTGGAATGGAAATGAGGAGTTGGGAGGAGGGAGGAGGGGGGGCGAGAGAGGTGAGGAGGGGGGGGGGGAAGAGGCTGTTTGGTAAGCGGAACGGGAGTGAATACCTCAGGAGGATACTTTCTGAAATCGTCCCCTCCTCCTACCCTCCCCCTCCCTTCCCCCTTCCCCCCAGCATGGTACAAAGAAGTCACTGACCTTACCTGTACAGTGTGACGGACTACCGGTTCCTGCCCCCTTTTCCTGCCCCCCTCCCCACTGTAGTTTTACCCAAGGCCAGAAATCAAAACACCCTGATCTGAAAAAAAAATTATACTGGCTGGATAGAAAGGAAGCCTAGGAAGCGAAAAGTTTGGGTCGGAAGTGTGTGGTGGTTCGATCCCCGTTTGGACCCAAAAGTTTTCCGCAATCCATTAGACCATGAGTGGTGCGGTGGTGTTATGCTACTTTCGAATGAGACGATAAACCAAGGTCTTGTGTGTTACACATCTTATTCAGCGCACGTATAAGAACCCACGGCAACAACAGAGATGTTCCTGGCAACATTTTGCAGAAAGGCCACTCTGATAGGGAAAGAAATACAGTCCCAGACAGAGAAAAATAAAAATAATGGGTGGCGCTGCTCTAGCGGTGACACATTCTCTCCCCTTGGTGTGCAGCCCGAATTTCACGCAGTTAAATCTGCCGTGACTTAAAGTGGTATTCAATAAAATCAATAAATAAATAAATAAATAAATAAACCTAACTAAAAGTGTCCTGGGTGTATCCTCAGTGTAGCCAGTAGCTCTTCCTTCTTCCCTGCAGTCATGATGGAACAGACGGCAGCCATCATCATTGATGGTTTCCTGGTGTCCTGAGAGTGCTGGCTTGGATTGCGTCTCTTTTTGTGAAAAATGAACAATGTCAACTACTTTAGTTGTTCTACTGCTTATTTATCTATGGGTGGTGCTGCTCTTGTGGCGACGCGCTCTCCCAGGGGAGAGCAGCCCGAATTTCACGCAGAGAAATCTGCCATGACTTAAAATTGGTGTAAAAGTAAAGTAAAAGCTATCTCATGTCCTGCCTGGGACGTTAATTTGATCTCAACAACAACATGCACGAAACAGTCCGAGAGATGATGGATGTTTTGAAATGGACATATTTTTTTGAGTCAGAACGCTGCTACCTAACGGTGGGAAAAAACGGTAGCATGTGCAAAATCACATTGGTGAACCTCGGAGCTCTAGAAGAGGAACAACAAGGAGATGGACATACTGTCTTTACGAGCATTATTTCTCCTTGAAAAAACGTCCTCGGCATGACAAGTAGCCAAATGTTAACTTCTCCTTTTTCTTCTTCCCCCCTCCCCTCTTCCTCCCCCCTTCCTTCATTGGTCTAAATTTAGCAAAAGCAAAACACAAGAGTCTAAATGACATGAGTTTGGTATTATTTTATATGTCCCTTCAAAAATTCTGTTGTGTTTTGTCTATGGTTACCAATCATTTGTTGCATGCCTAGCTAGATTCTTTTAACAAGTCCTTGAAACTTCTATCCCTCTACCCCCAGCCCCTTCTCACCCCCAATATCAGATGATAAGATACTAACTAATTTTGCCAACAGTCAGAGAAGAGTCCTGGGCACCATTCTCCTGTAGCGATCTACTATTGTGGTGGACACCGACAAGTGAAACTCTGTGTATGAGTGAACTTGAGTGATTTGGTGAAGATTGATGGAGGTCATTGGTACAGGCGGCAACCAACACCAGGAGAGGAGAAGGACACACCATCCAATATTCTCTTTTTCTTTTTTCTGTGGGTATGCTAAAACCACAACAGGAGAGAAGGACACACACCATACCAACGTTCTCTTTTCCTTTTTTCTGTGGTATGTTAAAACCACAACAGGATAGTAGGACATCCATGCCAACATTCTCTTTTCCTTCCTCTTGTAGTAGGCAGCAATCACAACAGGAGAGAAGGACAGGCCATACCAACGTTCTCTCTTCATCCTGGGTTGGCCTTGTCAAGGACACAACCGTTTATTACTTTTTTTTTCGTTCCTCAGCCAGAGACACTTGAATGAAAACATCCAGAAAAGATGGATGTGAACTTGTACTTGAATACGTGAATGAAGGATAGACGGTGAAGAGTTCAGAGTAAATTTTTAGTTAGTTTCAATGACTAAAAAAAAAGTTAGCCTGTGCTGTGGCACAGTGGTTAGAGCCTTGGGTTTTATTCTGAAAGCCCATGCGTTCGAATCTTCTCACAGCCAGAGTTGGAATTCTATCATAGCTGGGGTTCCCAGCCTGTTTCCACCCACATCTCAATGTGCTTTGGGGTCAAGGGGAAGTCTGGAACCACACAGTCAAATGCCCATTTTACGCAGAGATAATGACAGTGTTGCTAAAACTGTTTCATCAATGTCTGGATCTTCCCGACCTGGTTGACCTTGGGATGGATGAGTTATGGAATGAAGCATAGAGTACAGACATCCCTGTTACATACATAGTGACATAGTGGCTTGGATATCCACGCATTCTCATTATCAACCTCGTCATCATTGATCATCATGTCACTCAGATGCTCTGGTCTCATGATGACATCAGTTTCCATTTTCCTCTGGCGTCCTTCTGCGCCTTTATGTTGAGTTCATAACAAACATGCTGGGATTTATTCTAAAGTTTCAAACAAGACTGTCACTGGAAGGATGTAATGATATTGACCACTTCCTCTGGCTCTCTCTGCAACTAAGCTTTTGTTGTCTTCAGTAGGGGGGTGGGGATAAATTTAGCAAGAGGTACCCCTCTCTTCCCTTCTGGGTACCCTGGATGACAGCAGTCATGACTGCATACTGACGAAGTGAAGCAGCAACATGCAGGTTTCTTTGCCAGTGGCCTCATCAGCAGCCAACCGAATGTCTGCTCTCTGTGAACTTCGGCTCTAAAGATGCCACTGAAACAATCTCTCTGTGATGTTGTAGCTGTGAAATCAAAATAGCAGCAAAGAAACAGTAGCAGCACTGGTTCGTCGGGACGTATAGTAGAGGATGGGGAAGGTAAGAAAGAAATATACAAAAAGGACGGAAGGAAGGAAGGGAGGAATGAAAGAGGACAGGAAGGAAGGAAAGAACGCAAAGGTCTCAACCAAACAGATCAAATCAAACAAGCAAAATCAGCCCTGACACTTCCGTGTTAAATCAGCAGTGAGAAAAAAAGAGGAGGGTCCGTGACAGTGTGTGTGTGTGTGTGTGTGTGGTGTGTGGTGTGTGTGTGTTGTGTGTGTGTGTGTGTGTGTATGTGTGTGTGTGTGTGTGGTGTTGCGTGCGTGAGTGCGTGTGCGTGCGTGTGCGTGCGTGTGTGTGTGTGTGTGTGTGTGTGCGTGCGTGTTTGTGGGTGGGGGCGGGGGTGCGTGCGTGCGTACGTGCGTGCGTGCGTGGATGTGGATGTCCATGATCAACTTTGACATTTTGATTTTTTTTTTTAATGTTTTCCACGACAAAAACCATATATGGCAGTAAATGCAGTCGTTCCGTAATATGTCTGTTATAAAAAAAAAATTAAAATGATAATGATAATAATACTACACTGGGCAGTGCAAAAGGGTAGATAATTACTGCATGATGGGAAAGTAACCTCTGTCCAAAACAGAAATCAATTACCTCCCACCGATGATATGGTAATAGTACTATTCCTCACAAAAAGACATGTTTCATTTCACAGTTTTTCTTTTTTTCTAAATTGATCTTTTGAAATGAAATTATATGTACTTTGATGTGAAATCCCACATATTTCAAATACCTCAGTTTTTTTCTTTTCTTTTCTTCCTTTATTTTTAGAGCGGGGGGTCTATTCTTATCTGAAGAACTTTAAGGGGAGTGGAGTCATTGCTAATCCCCTGGAACGGACATCTCAGTAGAAAGTCCATATCGTCTTCTAAGTCACCGTCAGATCGCGAGTTCAGCGCTCGAACCACTTGGCTAAGTGGACAAGACACTCATTCCCTGTGTTCACAACTTCCAGCCACAGCAAAATTTGCAAAACTGCATACACACGAAGACTGGATGTAAAAAAAATCAACCGCACATAAATGATTATTCCATTATCCTAGAAATAAAAGAATAAACAATAATAATAATAAAAAATAATGATAATAATAAGTGGAAGATGCTAAGGAAGCAAAAGTCCTTCGGATGATACTATAAACCGAGGCCCCGTATGCGAGAACGCACGCAGAATATCTTGCGCACACGTTAAACCCTGTTCGGCTTTTCGTAAGAGTAGGCCATCGTGTGCCGGTGGGAACAGATGACACGATTTACAATTCGTGTAGACCTTCATACATGAATCTGTTGAAAATCTCTGTAATGTTCAGGATTTGACATGAACCTTGTAAAACTACGCCCAACAATTGTGTGAGTTTCTGCCCTCTGGTGTAGTTGATCATGGCAAGATTCTCTTTCTGGAACGGTGGAAGATGCTCAGGAAGCAAAAGCAGCTGATGATGACAATGTGTGCCGGTGGGAACGGATGACAAAATTTACAAAACTGCATACACACGAAGACTGGATGTAAAAAAAAAAAAAAAAAAAGCACATGAATGATTATTCTATTATCATAGAAATAAAAGAATAAACAATAATAATGATAATAACTATAATGATAACAGTTTTGAAGTCAGAATGTGTCGACTGATATCAGGCCAGTGGGCATATCTCCTACAGAGAGACAGGCGCAGGAGAAGAATAGGCCTACCAGGCACTACACCACATACCACCCAAAAAAGGGCACACAGAGGAAAGAGGAGAGAGGGGAGAACTGTAGGATGAGCAGAAGGACCGAGCGAAGGAGAGAAGAGAAAAGAAAGAAGAAGAAGAAGAAGAAGAAGAAAAGAAGAAGAAGAAGAAGAACAAGAACGAACAAGAACAGAAAAACAGAAGAAAAAGAATAAGGAGAACAAGCAGAGGTGGAGAAGAACTAGTGAAGAAGAATAACATTGTCTAAAGATGCGTTGCATATTTCTTTTCTTTTCTTTTTGTTTTTTAAAGTGGCAGAAGCATCGGAGAAATCCGTCATGATTGTAAAGATATTAACTGTTTCTTCACAGCACAGTGTTTTGACATCCACCTCCATTCTCTGTCACAAAATAAGGACATCAGGGGCCATGTTTACAGCATTAAACACGCTCACATGCGCCGTGCTGGCACATGCACATGTAAGTGCACGCACGCGCTTGCTGACGCACGCACACACATACACACTCAACACTGTACATACCCTACATACATACACACACTGCACATCACATGACACACACACTGTACACGCTCTATACACACATACACACAATACAACAGAACACACACACAGCACACACACAACACAACACACACACAACACACACACACACTCACAACACACACACACACACACACACACACACACACACACACACCACACACACACACACACACACACACACACACACACACACACGGACAAGGCCGACAGGAAAAAAAAAAAAGAGGTTAGTACTCGTTGCACGTGCTAACTCAAAATAACCCTCCCCACAGGGCAAGAACCGAAGACACAGTCACAACAACACATACAACACATCCAGCAGCAGAAGCAACAGCAGAAAATGCAACTACAGCCGCAGCAGCAGCAACAGCAGTAGCAACAGCAGCAGCAGAAGCAGTTAGTAGCCTGCTATGTGCATGTGCAACACGGCTAGGTTTAACTTACAAAGCAAAAAGGCTCTACAAGGCAAAAATCGTAGCCATGGCTAAGAGAGTAATGGCATACGCATTGCAAGCATGTGCGCACGTGCCCGCACACACACACGCACACACACGCGCGCGCGCGCCTACGCACACACACACATACACACACACTCACTCACACACACATCGGTGGTCTAGGTGCTAAAGCACCTTGCCTAGAAAGCAAAAAGTCTGGGTCGGAGTGTGCGGTGGTTCGTACCCCGTTTGGGCCCAAAACTTTTCTCCCATTCATTAGACCCTGAGTTGTGGTCTGGGTGCTAGTCTTTCGGATGAGACGATAAACCTAGGTTCCGTGTGTTACACATCACTATTTAGCGCACGTAAAAGAACCCACGGCAACAAGGGGGTTGACCCTGGCAAAATTCTGTCGAAAAAAGCCACTCTGATAGGGAAACAAATACAGTTGCATGCAGGAAAAAAAAAATTTTAATGGGTATGCGCTGCACTTGTGGCGACGCGCTCTCCCCGGGGAGAGCAGCCCGAATTTCACGCAGAGAAATCTGCTGTGACATAAAGTGGTACAAAATACGAAATACAAATACATGTATGCTTCCTCTCTCTCTCTCTCTCTCTCTCTCTCTCTCTCTCTCTCTCTCTCTCTCTCTCTCTCTCTCTCTCTCTCTCTCTCTCTCTCTCTTCTCTCTTCTCTCTCTCTCTCTCTCTCTCTCTCTCTCACCCTCAACTCATCACTCACACACACACACACACACACACGTACACACGACACGCACGCACACACTACACACACACACCACACACACACACACACACACACACACACATACACACACGCACGCACGCACGCACGCTAAGCGGTTATCTTCATGGTGGGTAAAGCCGATCACACACACACAAATCCCACCATTGGTAAACCTGGGAGCTGTCGCCGAGGACCAAAAATTTTTTTTTAAAAACTAACAAGAAAATAATTATGTTCCCCCGAAGGCAGCAACAGTGCTCCAACAGCAGCATTATTTTACCACTTTATTCTATTTTATTTCTTTTCTATTTATTCGGGCAGCGGGATAGCTCAGTGGTCACAGCGCTCGCTTTCCCCAAGTCAAAGTTAAGCAGCATCGAGCGTTGTTACCGGTTGGATGGGTGACCGTTTGTGCGCCTTGGTTTCAGAATAGTTCCCCAGTTCACCCAGCTGTAAATGGGTAGCTGTCCTCTTTGGGATCAGCCGCCGCTGTAGTCTAGTGGTTAGGGCGTTGGACTCGTAATCTAAAGGTTGCGTGTTTGATCCCAGCTTTCGGCTATGGCGTTGTGCCCTTGGAAAAGGCACTTTACGGCTATTTTCTCACCCCACCCAGGTGTAAAAGGGGAACCAACCTTGTGTTGGGGGTTAACCCTGCGATAGACTGGCGTCCTATCCAGGGGGGAGTCTATGACTCTCAGTCGCTTAACGCCACAGAAACCGGGATAAGCACCGGCCTGATGAGCCTTAGGCTTGGGACAGACTTTAACTAACCTCTTTGGGATCAGGGAAGGTAAAGCAGCGAGGGAGGAGATGGGCGCCGCCCTCAATATGGATGTAAAATAAAGGCACATGAATGCTTATTCCATTATCCTCGAAATAAAAGAAAATTTAATGATAAATGAATGATGATGATGATGATGATGATGATGATGATGATGATGATGATGATGATGATGAGGGTTGTTGTTGTTGTTGTTG
>CM060320.1:20049969-20054969 GCA_030674155.1 Stramonita haemastoma
GGGAAGAAGGAAAAGAGGCTGACCTACAACATCCTACATTGCCAACATCTCTGAGGTCAGTGGTCTGGGAGGGCTACAGGAGATGGTAGAACCCAGCAGCGACAGTGAAAGATGGTCAACTGTGGTGGCATTAGATGGAGTTCGCACCAATGACAGCGGTGATGGAGACAGCTGAGTTGAGTTGACCTGGCAGAGAGAGCTACCTTTACATGTTACCGGTATGACGTGGTGATCTGAAACTGATCAAATGACTTGCTGGTTGGATGGTAGACAGAACAGAATGCTTTCTTTTCTGTTATGTTTCTCTTTACACTTTCTTTTTGGTTTTCGGTTTTGGTTCCTTTTTTTCCCTCTGTTGTGTGTGTGTGCGTGCGCACGTGCGAGCGTGCGTGCGCTTGTGTGTGTATGTGTTGGAGGGGGGTGCTGTGCACGCGCGCGTTTCATTGCTTGTAGGTTTGTTTTTCTTTTTTGTTTTAGGGGAGTGTCTTTTTCCTTTCTCTCAACGGTCCATCTTTCGGTAAAAAATTTTCATCGTTATTTTTTCTTGCATTTGCGCCGTGTCAAGGTATTGTGTGTTTACTATGCTGTCACATGTCAGCGGCAGTGTCCACGTTAATGATATCCACTTTGCCCCGACATTGGCCAGCGGGAGTCTTTGTCAACACCAGCTACCCCCACACCTAGTGCAGCCCTGACAGTGATAGGCAACAGGCGCTCTGTGTTTATGCCCTGCCTTCTGCACTCTCACAGCTCTCACACTCTTCTTCATTTTCTTTTTAGGATTTGCGACTTTTTTGTGTGTGTCACTCTCCACGTCTCTCTCTCTCTCTCTCTCTCTCTCTCTCTCTCTCTCTCTCTCTCTCTCTCTCTCTCTCTCTCTCTCTCTCTCTTTGTCTTTGACTCTGACTTTTTCTGTCTCTGTCTCTCTCTCTCGATCTGTCTCTGCCCCTTTCTGTATCTCTGTCTCTGTCTCTCTCTCCCTCCGACTTTCCCACGCCTTCTCCTTTCCACTCACTCCCTCCGTCCGCCCTCACCCCCCCCCCCCCCTCCCTTCGCTACACACACATTTGCCCGGGCTGGGATTCAAAGGTACATCTGGATGTAACCAACAACCACTGTCGCACGAAAAAATGTTCATCAGTGGGCAACAAATAAGCAGTATCAGAGCGATTCAGAAACTACCTTGTAAAGAAAACAAGATTGGGTTGCCTTAAAGCAAAAGCTGGCCAAATAAAGAGATAAAAAGATCAAAGGAAAGAAACTTGGAACAATAGCAGTACACATCTGCAGCAGCAATATCAGTCAGAAAGAAAGATTTTTTTTTTAATCATGAACTGCCTTTGCTTGCAGAAGATGAGACCAAAATAAGCAAACACGAAAAACTTTAATCTTCTCTTTCATCAAATCAGGGTCAAAGACTAATGTGGTCAGTGGTCAGAGCACTCGCTGCTATCCCCAAGCTAAGGTTAAGCAGCATCGAATGTGGTTACCAAGAAGATGGATGACTGTTTGCATGCCTTGGCTTCAGTACAGTCCACCCCCCCCCCCCCCCCCCCCAGTTCACCCAGCTGTAAATGGGTACCACCCCTCTTTAGGGTCAGGGGAAATAAAGCAGCGAGGGAGAGGGGATGGGCGTCGCCCTCAATAATTATGCTGGCCCCTAGAAAAGCTGAAGTCTCTGATGCCTCACTCCCTTATGACCACATAGATTATGGACACCTTTATCCCCCTCCCCCTGTTTGTAAAACTTTAATGTAATGTAGTGGAAATGGAAACGTTTAGAGCACTTTCACTTAAAGTAGCCAGAGACCATATCTTTTGGGGGATTTGACCAGTGGGAGAGTGAGTATAGACCCTGTCCACAACACCACAACGTTGAAATCGCCAGGTGGTTGTTGTTTTTTTTCTATGTGGGTCAAAAGGGAGACAAAAACTATCAGTCGCCAGAACACGAGTTCATTGCTCTTCCCTAGTTGCGCAAAAGAGCCCTCAAAGTAGCCTTGAGAATTGCTGATTACTGAACTCCAAGGAGCCCAGCACTTGAAGCCAAACATCAAGCAAGCAAAGTTTAGTAGCAACCTATCATCCAATAATAAAGGCCCCGGGACGACTAAAGCTAGCTACCTACCTACCTTACGTGACTTGGCCTCACACAGACAGGTGAAGAGAGAGAGAGAGAGAGAGAGAGAGAGAGAGAAGAGAGAAGAGAGAGAAGAGAGGAGAGAGAGAGAGAGAGGAGAGAGAGAGAGGACAGACAGACAGACAGACAGACAGACAGACAGACAGAAGACAGAGAGGAGAGGGTGGAGGTAGGGGGTGGTAGGAGATAACTGTGCGGAGGAAAAGTGAGGGGTAATGGGGTAAGGGGGGGGATGGGGCATTTAAAACTGAAAAGTGGGGGGGTGGATGTGGGGGGTGGGGGTGGGAGGTGGAGGATGGAAGGGCGATTACGGGGGCCAGATCTGTGCTTATAAACACGTCGGTCTTCCAGGACTCCGACCCTTGGTGTGAAGATAGACAAACACAGGTTGTGCAGTCTGCAGCTTGAGGGCCCGCCTAGCCGGTGGATCCCTTCTTTCTTTTTTGTCTTTCTTTCTGTCTTTTTCTTTCTTTCTTTTCTTTCTTTCTGTCTTTTTCTTTCTTTTCTTTTCTTTCTTTCTGTCTTTTTATCATTTTTTTCTTTTCTTTCTTTCTGTCTTTTTTTTCTTTCTTTCTTTTCTTTCTGTCTGTCTTTTTCTTTCTTTCTTTTCTTTTCTTTCTGTCTTTTTCTTTCTTTCTTTTCGTTTCTTTCTGTCTGTCTTCTTCTTTCATTCTTTTCTTTCTTTTTTTTTCTTTTCATTCTTTTCTTTCTTTGTGTCTTTTTCTGTCTTTCTGTCTTTTACTTTCTGTCTTTTTCTTTCTGTCTGTCTGTCTTTTCTCTTTCTCACTCTACAAGTCTTACAGGGAGGGCTCCTACTAGCCTACCCACTCTCAGGGAGAAATCAGGAGTTTTGCTCTAACACAGCAATCTGCAGGTGTGGGTAAAAGGGCCGCCAGCCGCTAGGTGATGGTAGAATCAATGATTGGTGCTCTCCGCTCTCTCTCTCTCTCTCTCTCTCTCTCTCCCTCTCTCCCTCTCTCCCCTCTCTCTCTCTCTCTCTCTCTTATTCCTTGCTCTAAAAGATAGGGGCAGAAGGGTAACATGTAAGTAGGTGGTGGTTAAAGTTTAAACGGTTTCTGTCCGGTCACTTAAAAAAAAAAAAAAAACTTGCTCTCTCCTCCAAACCACACCCACCCCTCTCATCCCCATGTTTTCTTTCTACAGCCGATGCTTCTTTCCCTTTTCTGTCAGCGGCAACTCTTGTTAGATCAAACAGCTTGGCTAAGGCTAGCAGCATGGAGTGTGGTTATCCAATTGGATGGGTGACCGTTTGTGTGCACCTTGGCTTCAGTAACGTCCCCCAGTTCACCCACTAAGCTGCAAATGGGTACTTCCCCTCTTTAAGCGCTTTGACTTGTTTTTACAAGATATAGCGCTATATAAGTTCCATGTATTATTATTATTATTTATTATTATTATTATTATTATTATTATTATTATTATTATTATTATTTATTATTATTATTATTATTTAAGGTCAGGGAAAAGAAAGCAGCGAGGGAGAGGAGATGGGCGCCCCCTCAGTATGCTGGCCTCTGAGAGGCTGAGGTCTCTGATTGCCTCGCTTCCCTACGACCACACAGGTTATGGGACACCTTTACCTTTACCCCTTTAGTCACGGATGATTAAAAAAGCAGACATTATGACAGGTAAACACCTTTTTAAAAAAAAAAAAAAAGGCAAAACAACTTTTTAATTCAGAATCTTTTGGTTTTTTTTTTGTAACCAACAATACCCACATGCACACAACAAAGAAGTTTTGGATACATAATGTCAAAAGACACAACCAAATAAACTTGATATGATTAGACACCTGGAAACAGACTTTAACATGTTGACATGTCGTACGTAGTCCACCACCCTCCCCGCTCCTCACAAACATGCTCTCTTTCTCATGTGTGTGTGTGTGTGCACGCACGCACACACACACATAGCCTAGTGGTTAGAACATTGCGCCGGGGGACGGGACAGCCTAGTGCTTAGAACATTGCACTCGTAATCTGACGACCCAAGTTCGAATCCCGTTGCAGGGGATTTTTCCTCTGGAGTTAACATCGCTGCATTCTCCGCTCTCCCCAAAAGTCTTTTGGATGAGACTATAAACCGAGGCCCTGTGTGCGAACGCTTGCATAACATCTTGCACACACGTTAAATCCTGTTCTGCTTTTTAAAAGAGTAGGCCATTGTGTTCGGGTGGGAACAGATGATAAAATTCACAAAACTGCATACACACGAGGACTTTATGTAAAATAAAAGCACACGAGTGCTTATTCCATTATCCTCGAAATAAAAAAAATAATACTAAAAAGAAAAGATAATACAATTAATACTTTGAATAAATGTAAATGCCCAGAAGAGTTGCAAGAAATGCGAAGTAGTAGTAGTAGTAGTAGTAGTAGTAGCAGCAGCAGCAGCAGCAGCAGTAGTAGTAGTAAGCAGCAGCGCAGCAGCAGCAGCAGCAGCAGAGTAGTAGTAGTAGTAGAAACAGCAGCAGCAGCAGCAGCAGCAGTAGTAGTAGTAGCCAGCAGCAGCAGCCCAGTAGTAGTAGTAGTAGTAGTAGTAGTAGTATAGTAGTAGTAGTAGTAGTAGTAGTAGTAGTAGTAGTAGTAGTAGTAGTAGTAGTATAGATCATTATCATTATCATTATCATCATTATTATCATTTTATTAACTCCATCAAGAAAAATAGCTATAGCCAAGCTAATCAGGCTCGGGGGGGGGGGGGGGGGGGGGGGAGAGTCAATGGTCTACATGATCCGTCATTGGAAAGGTAAGAAAGAACTAGAGGGTTCTTTTCATTGTGGTCATTGACCTATATTCTCTATTTTCCTCCTTGTTCTGTTCACTTGAAAGAGTATTGA
>CM060320.1:20059969-20064969 GCA_030674155.1 Stramonita haemastoma
CCCCCCCACCCCCCTTCTCTCTCTCTCTCTCTCTCTCTCTCTCTCTCTCTCTCTCTCTCTCTCTCTCTCTCTCTCTCTCTCTCTCTCTCTCTCTCTATTGCCTGCCCTTTCTGTCAGTCTGCAAGCCCCTAAGGTTGGCTGTACAGTAGTAGTAGAGGGACTGGCACCATTGGAAGTCCGCGTATGGTGTCGTTAAGGGATTATAGTTGTCATATGGTCAGGTTCGAAACAGATAAGAATTGCCCTTTACCCCGGTGCGGTGTGAATACTTTGTGGAATGCTGTGTACCATATTTAGTATAAGAAATGTACGTGTTCGGCTTTAAATGTATCGATCTCGACCTCTGAAATCGCTTGACAAACAAATTCCAAATCTAACAATTCCCAGTCTTCAATCTCAGTGAGCATTAAAAAAAAATCGGGTCAGACTCTTACGAGTTTTCCCGGTAAAGTTGGAAAGTATTTCTTTTTTATGTTAACAACCTCGACTCCTTTTTTTGTATCTAATAAATATCTTATTATACTGAGTTAACATCTGTGCTGATGTAAGTAAAGACAATGCAGAAAGCAGTTTTAAAACACGTTCTGGTTACTTGAAGGGACGGGATTTCTGGGGGACGGGATAGCCTAGTGGTCAGAACATTGCGCTCGCAATTTGACGACCCGGGTTCGATTCCCGGTCGAGGGGTTTTTCCTCTGGAGTTAACATCAGTGCTGACTCCACTCTCCCCAAAAGTCCTTCGAATGAGACTATAAACCGAGGCCCCGTGTGCGAACGCATGCAGAACATCTTGCACACATGTGAAATCCTGCTCCACTTTTTCTAAGAGTAAGCCATCGTGTGCCGATGGAACAGATGACATGATTTACACAAAGTGCATATACACGGGGACTGGATGTAAAAAAAAAGTACATGAGTGCTTATTCCATTACCCTCGATATAAAAGGGTTTTTTTTTAATAATATAAATAAATAAATAAGATTAAGACCTTGATTGCAGAGATGAATGGGGTTTTTTACCAGTTAACGCCAAGCACACCCTTTAAAGACACCATTTAGGTGGCTGGCACTGATGCTGTACTGATGGTGGTGTGTGTGTGTGTGAGTGCCATACCACTGGAAGTTGGGGGCTCTTTGAGATGGACGGGTCCATTCCAGAGGGAAGAGAAGCAAGTTAGGGGTAGGGAGGGGGTAGAAGAAGTGTGGGGGAACACGGGTAAGTGGGTGGATGGTTGGTTAGCCTAGATGGTGTGGTGAGGGTGGTGATGGTGGTGGTAGGTGGTGAGAGGGACGAGGGCAATGACACGGCACGAAAGAGCGTGGGAGAAACAAGAGCCAGTGGAGAGAGAGAGAGAGAGAGAGAGAGAGAGAGAGAGAGAGAGAGAGAGAGAGAGAGAGATCTTCTCCTCTCTCTGTTCTGTCTGTCTGTCTGTTTGTCCACTTATATTGTTTTGTTGTTGTTGTCTACCTGTCTGTCTACCATACTGTCTGTTTGTCTACTTGTCTGCCTGTCTGCATGTCTGTCTGTCTGTCTGCATGCCTGTCTGTCTGCTGTCTGTCTGTTGCATGTCTATCTGTCTGAATGTCTGTCTGCATGTCTGTCTACTTGTCTGTCTATCGGACAGCTTGTCTCTTGGTTCCCTACTCTATCTCTGCTGTCTATTTGTCTCTGTCTGTCTGTCTGTCTGTCTGTCTGTCTGTCTGTCTGTCTGTCTGTCTGTCTGTCTGTCTGTCTGTCTGTCTTCTCTCTCTTCTTCTCTCTTCTCTCTCTCTTCTTCTCTCTCTCTCTTTTCTCTCTCTCTGTTCTTGCTCCGCGTGGCTGCTTTTAGCTTTTTGTACCGTGGCCAACTGTCATCATCTCGTCAAGACAAAATAATGTGTGTGTGCGTGTGTGTGTGTGTCTGTCTGTCTGTCTGTGTCTCTGTCTGTGTGTGTGTGTCCGTGCGTGCGTGTACATTTGCGTGTGCATGTAGAGAGGAGTGGTATGCATGTGAACGCGTGCGTGAACACGTGCGTGCGTGCGCGTGTGTGGGTGGGTGCATGTGAGTGTGTGCGTGAGTGTGTGCATGTCTGTGTGTGCGTGTGTGGTGTGTTGTGGTTGTGTGTGTGTGTGTGTGTGTGTACGCGTGCACACACGCACGCACGCACGCGCGTACTTGTGTACATGTCTCTCTGTATGTGTCTGTGTTTTCGTGCGTGCGTGTATATGTGTGCACATGCGTGTTTGCCTTTCCCTGTCTCTCTGCCTGCACATGTATTTTACCCATCTGCCATGTCTGTCTGTCTGTCCGTGGAGAAAGATGAAACAGATAGGCAAAGATCATCGAGAGTGAACAAAGGAAGAGAAATGTTCTCGAGTCTCAAAACTAAAACCCAAAAAAACAACAGCAACTATATATAAAATAGCACATATACAGTAATTACCACTATGTCTGTCACATTAGTGAAAATGCGTGGCGCTGACTTTAATTAAGCGCCTGACAAATCAGGCCCTGCGCATCCATCGACTTTGGAGTGGGAGAGAATTGTTATTTTATAAGTCTTTCTAGGGGAAATAAAAAAGGGCGAGAGAATGGACCAGGAAGGCAGAAAAAATAAACTAGCAGGAAGTGACAGCAAGAAAAGGAACAAGGCAGAAACACAGAGAGCGATACTGATAGAAAAGAGGGAATTTGTAGCACTAAATTTTTCAGAAGGTGGAGATGCTATTTTTATACTGACAGGCTCCCCAGCTTCTGGGACTGATGATTCTGATTGGTCAAAGGCCGGCACGTGGTGATGAGATCAAGGCTGGCAGCGATGGCTGTTTTCCCGACATCATAGAACTAACCTTTAAATACAGTCAATGAAGCCATCAATCACTATCTGTGTAGTTACTGCCGGTTTGTTTTTGGTTTGTTTGTTTGCTTGTTTAATTGTTTGCTTTTTGTTTGTTTCTTTGCTTTGTGGTTTGACTGCTTGTTTATTTCTTTGTTTTGTAGTTGGACTGTTTGTTTGTTTCTTTGCTTTGTGGTTTGACAGTTTGTTTCTTTGCTTTGTAGTTTGATTGTTTGTTTCTTTGCTTTGTAGTTGGACTGTTTGTTTGTTTCTTTGCTTTGTAGTTGGACTGTTTGTTTGTTTCTTTGCTTTGTAGTTAGACTGCTTGTTTGTTTCTTTGCTTTGTAGTTGGACTGTTTGTTTGTTTCTTTGCTTTGTAGTTGGACTGTTTGTTTGTTTCTTTGCTTTGTAGTTGGACTGTTTGTTTGTTTCTTTGCTTTGTAGTTGGACTGTTTGTTTGTTTCTTTGCTTTGTAGTTGGACTGTTTGTTCTTTGCTTTGTGGACTGTTTGTTTGTTTCTTTGCTTGTAGTTGGGCTGTTTGTTTCTTTGCTTTGTAGTTGGACTGTTTGTTTGTTTCTTTGCTTTGTAGTTGGACTGTTTGTTTCTTTGCTTTGTAGTTGGACTGTTTGTTTCTTTGCTTTGTAGTTGGACTGTTTGTTTCTTCGCTTTGTAGTTGGACAGTTTGCTTCTTTGCTTTGTAATTTGTTTCTTTGCTTTGTAGTGTATCAGAGTGCAGATATTTGATTTGCCGCGTCTCTGTACAACTTCTTGGCGATGACAGCATAGTCAGACAGTGGGAATATGACCTCTAAAAAGAAGCTGCATACATACTACATTTTACCGCTACTGGCAGAGTGCATGCAGAAGATTTCGATCACCCCCCAACCATTCAGAGCATCGCACAATTCACAGGTGTGGATCTAAATTTAGATCCACAACTCTGCAATTGGCAGCTCCGATCACATGGGAAGTAATCTAATTACCGCCCTGCCACAGTAGTTGTTTGTTTCTTTGTTTTGTAGTTTGTTTCTTTGTTTTTTGTTTGCTTCTTTGCTTTGTAGTTTGACTGCTTCTTTGCTTTGTAGTTTCACTGTTTGTTTGTTTCTTTGCTTTGTAGTTCTTTTTTCTGGTTTATCGTCTGTGAAGTTCCTGTCGCACAGTCTCATACCAATCTCCCTCCCACCCTCACCCACCCAAATTCGTTTTGCCACATCCTCAAGGTCAGAAGTCTACAGGGAGCCTATCAATGTCAGGCCACCATAGGGCCACCAGCATGAAGGGTCTTGCACTGCTGCTGGGTCGCTTTGGTAGAGTTGAGTGGTGCCTGCTCTCAGCTAACATAGGCAGAACACCACGCACTAAGCCCCCTACCGATGAGAGTAATAGCTCAGTCATGGAGCCAGACTGAGCGAGACAACCACCTGGGGTGGTGACTACTTCAACGTTCTTTCAGTGACCTTTTCCCGTGAAACCCCAACCCTAATACAAACTCCTATCCAATCCAATCATGTTGTTTATAGCCCCACCGACCACACAGGCCATACCGGGGCAGTCACCTCGCAAAGTTTTCAATCCCAGTGTAAAACTGTGCAACTATAATTATACACATTAAAACGGGGTATAACAGCATCTTTACTGTCCTTGCTTGTATTGACGTCCTGGTCAGCCGTAAGGGTCAACCCATGGCGGACACTGCGTTGTGGGGGAAAACCACAACATTAACACATAAAATGACATAAAACCAAAACCAGATTCCTGAAAACAACCTTGTTCTCAGTGACCGACTATACCACTTTCACTCACATCAGACAGGAAAAAGCCAGATTCTCCAGGAAGTTAAAAATGGACACAAACTCATCACAGGCACAGAGGTGCATGGGAAACAGTTTTCTTTGACTGCATAATGATCAATGAGGATGAGGATGATTGAATGATACTGCTACGAATGTGCATATGCTGTACTCTACTTCGAATCAAAATATATCTTAACAATCAGTTCGGTCAACAGAAATCATCGGCAAACCAATCCTGATTGAGTTAAAGCCCCCCCCCCCCCCCCTCTCTCTCTCTCTCTCTCTCTCTCTCTCTCTCTCTCTCTCTCTCTACCTATCTATCTACTATTCTATCTATCTATCTATCTATCTATCTATCTATCTATCTATCTATCTATTCTCTCTCTCTCT
>CM060320.1:20083323-20088323 GCA_030674155.1 Stramonita haemastoma
AGGTAATAACTCACCCGGGTGGCACGGTTAGAAGACTTTCGGGCACGATACCGCCTTACCCTCTGAGTTATCTCCCTTCTGCTCGCTGTCGGCCAATCAGAAACAGGCTGACAAGCGGGCGTTCGGGTCAGGTCATTGACCGTCTGTCTGTCTGTCTGCTTTACTCTGCTTTGCTTTGCTTTATTTAGTTTGCTTTGCTTTGCGTTCCTGCTACTGATGGTGTATTACCTACCTACCCGTCACCGTTACAGAATGATGTTGGGAGGGTTGTGGTGTGTGTGTGTGTGTTTGTGTGTGTGTGTGTGTGTGTGTGTGTGTGTGTTGTGTTTGTGTTCTCTGGTGTGTGTGTGTGTTGTTTTTGTGTGTTGTGTGTGTGTGTGTGTGTGTGTGTGTGTGTGTGTTGTAGCGTCCTTAAGTGGTTTTCACGTCGCTGACTGGCTGGCTACTCAGGACGTTCAACTGAGCGAACCTGGTCCAACAGGAACTTGAGATTAGCTTTGAACCACTTGGCATACCCGAAGTCGAATTCAGTTATTTCAATGGTGGATAAAAATGCCTGTATACACTAAATCTCACCATTGGGGAACGTCATACGTAGCTTTAGGCAAGAGCAAAATCAAAAGCCACAACTGCTTAGTACATCGCTTTATATCAACGTGGATTAGCCCAGGCCAAAAGCTGTGTCAGTTATTGATGTCAGCTGATTGCCATGGCCTACACTAAAATGGTGTTATGTTGTAACATGTTGTATTGAGATTGCCTTCAGCCATGACAAGCTCTTGACATAACAACCTGTACTCTCCTTTTCTCTATGTTAAAAGGGAGAGAACCCTTCTTTTCCCTGTACGCGTGCACTATGCGCATTAATTGTATGCTTCTGTAACCCTGCAGTGGGTGATAATGTAGGGAAGGCTTAGTAGCTGCCCAATAGAGGGTTATTCGTAGGAAAAAGGTTGAAAAAAATCCTCTGAAGTTAGAGTATGGCTGCCATTATAGTGAGGTACTTGAAAACAGTCCATTCATTGTGCAATTTCAATCTCACAGTGATTCATCTCTTTGTGGGATGAGTGAGTCAAAGTGCACGATCTGGGTGACCCCCAGAGTGTTAAGCTGGGGAACAACAACAACAACAACAACAACAGATCAATACAGATAAAAACACGACCCTATATAACGGCAATATAATAATACAAACTCAGCTAAGACTGGGAACGTAAATCGTGTTGGCTACTCTTTAACTTTCCTGGGAAACCTGCTGATGTCACCCGATATGCACGCTGGTTTGTTTTGCGATTTGCAATCAGTGCTTTGGCAGCCCACCTGGCGAAGGAAAGGAGAAGGTATATACATTCACTTCAGCATTTGGTAAATACATACACACTCAGTTTATGCCTAGAGCATATTCTTTTTTTATTTAAAATAGAAAAAAATTTCTTACAGTCTGTTAATGTAGAAAAAATAACACCCTTACACTCTGTGTCATAAATACAACCAACGAATCGTTTTAAAACTCTGTCAACAGTACAAGAAACATCTTGCAGCTTGCGCTCCGTCATCAATACAGGCAGAAAAAAAACCCAACATTTTTCTCTCTGTCATCATTATCGATAAACCTCTTACACGTTGCCAACAATACAAAAAAAAGCATCTTACACTCTGTCATCAATATTGAAAAAAAAAAACTCTTACATTTTGTCAACAATACAGAAAAAACATCGTACACTCTGCCATCAACACACAAAAAAAAAACCTTCTTACTTTCTGTCATAATAAAATTATTACGGAAAAACCTCTTACACTCTACCAACAATACTAACAAAAACTCTTCTCCACTGTCATAAATGAAAAAATAAAATCCTCCGACACTTTCATTAATGCAAATTCATTGATAATAACAGAGCAATGGAGGAAGGGGAGAGAGGGGGGGAGGCAGAGAGGGGGGGGGGGTTGCAGAGAAAAGCCTTGACCTTGCTCTAGCATCCGGCATTTTACCTTCCACGGTACGCAGCATTCCGCAGGAAGTTTCCAGACCACGGAAAAGGGGGGGGGGGGGGGGGGGGGAGGTTGCAGTTCTTATCTCTGTCAAGTCTGTCCACTTTACGACGTGAACCACTTAAGGACACCGCAGTCTCGGCTGCCAGAGGGTTGATAGATCTGTCTATCTAAGTACGTGTTGGGGTCTGGTTGGCCGAGTGGTGAGGGGGCTAGCCACTCAATCCAAGGATCACGAGTACAAGTCTCACTCGGAGCTGTCAGTTTGGAACAAACTTTTTTTTGCTTGAGAGTCTATATTTGGCTAAGTCTAGATCTATGTCTCTTAGGAGGAGATGTTAAACCAAGGTTCCGCTCCTTGAATACATGCCTATAAACACAGACACAGAGACACAGAGACACAGAGACACGGACACGGACACACACACACACACACACACACACACACACACACACACACACACACACACAACACACACACACACACACACACACACACACACACACACACAACACACACACACACGGGACGGGATAGCCTAGTGGTCAGAACATTGTGCTCGCAATTTGACGACCCGGGTTCGATTCCCGTTCGAGGGATTTTTCTCCTGGAGTTAACGTCATTGCTGACTCCACTCTCCCTATCCTCGATATAAAAGAATAAATAAATAAATAAATAAATAAATAAAAACACACACACACAACACACACACACACACACACACACACACACACACACACACACACACACACACACACACACACACACACACACACACACACACACACACACACACGTGTTAGATGATTATGTCATTATCGGGATTTGGTCACAAACAGGAAGGCTTGGACAATCAAGTAGATCTGACCCCCAAGTCTAGAAACCTCCATCGTGGAATGCTGTGTGCTGTATTCGGTAAAAGAAACATGTGTGTTTGTTTGGTTTTTTTAAAATTCTTTTATATCGAGAATAATGGAATAAGCACTCATGTTCTTTTTTTTTTACATCCAGCTCCCGTGTGTGTGCAGTTTTGTAAATGTCATCTGTTCCCACCAAGTTGTTTACCATTAATTTGAAGTATGTACGGTAACAGTAACAATGCTATTATTGACTTCCCCCCCCCCCCTCTACTCTCATCCTCCCCCCCCCCCCCCCCCCCCCCCCCGAAAAAAACAACAAAAAGCAAAATTCCTAACAACAACAACGAAACAAACAAAACCAAATACAAAACAAAACAAACAAGACTTAAACCAATAACAACAAAACACACAAAGAGAGACAGAGAAAAAGACAGACAGACAGACAGACAGACAGACAGACAGGACAGACAGCTGTAGAGTTTAGCTTCTGCAAAAACTCCATAACTGACTAGCTGGCTAGGATGAAGGGGGGGGGGAGGTGGAAGGGGGGAGAAGAGGGGGAGACTCAGATCTGTGCTTAGAGACCAATGACCCAAGAATGATGTGGAGACAGACAGACAGACAGTCAGACAGACAGACTGAGACAGAGAGATAGACAGAGACAGACAGACAGACAGAGACAGAGAGAGATGCAAATTCTTTTGTTGCAAGGATAATGAATAAGCAAGCATTCGTGTGATTTTTTACATCCAGTCCCCACCCTTATCAGGGATAACATCAGAGACAACAGACAAGAGACAAAGGCAGACAGACAGACAGACAGAAGCAAGACAGACAAAGACACAGACAGACAGACAGAGAACAAGACACACATAAGACAACAGCACAGACGAAGGAAGAGAGAGAGAGAAAGAGACAGAAGAAGGAAGAGAAGAGAGAGAGAGAGAGGAGAGAGAAGAGAGAGAGAGAGAGAGAGAGAGAGAGAGAGAGAGAGAGAGAGGACGAGAGAGAGAGAGAGAGAGAGAGAGAGAGAGAGAAGGAGAGAGAAGAAGAGAGAGAGAGAGAGAGAGAGAGAAGAAAGGGGGTGGAGAGGGCCGAGAGGGCTGGAACTCTTGCCCACTAAGTGTTTGTCGGCGCCAGGGCTCCTGTGGGTAAGCGAGGTCGTCTGGGTGTCTTGAAGGGCTGAGTCAGGGTTATAGTCCTCATCATCATTAACCCCGGGCATCTCTCCACTCCGCTCCGCTCCTCGCTCTCTGCTGTTACTGCTGTTGCTGCGGCCTCTGCTCTGAGAGCAATGTTCTTCCTCTAGGCTACGTACATGCTCTTTGCTAGGCTACTATGCTCACTGCCTTGCATATTATATAGGCCAAAACTATGAACACATCATTTTCAGCGATATGGGAGAACCCAGGAAGGGGTGGGGGGGGTGGGGGGGGGGGGGGTGAAGGGGAACTGAGAGGGAGGGGGCGTGTGGAGGGGGGTTGAGGGAGGGGGAAGGGGGGGGGTGAAGGGTGGGAACTGAGCAGGGTAGATGGTTGTGGTGGTACATGTGTGTGTGTGGGGGTGGTGGGTTGAGAAAAGTGGTGGAGGGAGGTGGTGGATAAGTAGGAAGCTAACTTATGAGTGATGACTTTTTGATGGTGTATGTTGTATGATGTTTTTGTGGTGATGAAAGTGTGTGAATGTGGTGACTTTATTACTAAAAGTTCGATTTTTCCATTTCTTCTGTGGACGTGCCTTATCGTGACCTCTTTCCTAAGTCTCTTCTCCTCCCTCCTCCTCCTCCTCCTCCTCCTCCTCCCTCCTCCTCCTCCTCCCCTCCTTCCTTTCTTGTAACATTCTTTTTAGCCTGTGCTTCCTGTTCCATGTTCAATGTGTTTGTAGTGGTAAATGGAATTATACTGCTGTGGCGAGTTAAAGTGATAGATGCCAGATTCTATCCTCGAAGATGAAACAGAATTGTGGATTTTGAACGTTAAAAACATTATTATGTTTGATTATGCTTAGGTATAAAACGCACACACTGTTTAGTTCGTTGATGGAAAATAAGAATAAATATTTCTGAAAAGCAGACTAGCAACAATCGGTGGTCTAGAGGTAACGCACCTGTCTAGAAAGGGAAAAATCCCGGCCGGAAGTGTGCGGTG
>CM060320.1:20098323-20103323 GCA_030674155.1 Stramonita haemastoma
CCACACACACACACACACACACACACACACACACACACACACACACACACACAGAGAGAGAGAGAGAGAGAGAGAGAGAGAGAGAGAGAGAGAGCAGAGAGAGAGAGAGAGAGGAGAGAGAGAAGAGAGAGGAGAGAGAGAGAGAGAGAGAGAGAGAGAGAGCGAAAAGTCACAGACAAAACGAATATGTGCATGTACATTGTATGCACCATGCATCTGTGTCTCTATAATATGCATGCATGGGTTCAAATCTCTCTGACTATCCGCCTGTCTGTGTCTGTGTCTGTGTCTACAAGTCTGTAAACATACCAGCCATTGTATTCATACTGTTTCCTTAAATATGTCCTTGCCCTTTCACAGACAAAAGCTTGAAGAAATAATTATTACAGTCCATTTTCACCAGCACTGTAACTTTTGTTTTCCTTCCTCGGCTAGAGCTCCGAAGTTCATCGACAGTCAGATTTTGCGTCCGCAACCTTTTTTTTTTTGCCCCTACCAGTAAGGTAGCTGCATTCCGACTTCCAGGTTAATGTCTAAACACGACACCAGTGTGCAATGCAGTTTTGTCAATTTTTGTCATGCGCTCTTACCAGCATACAATGGCTTATTCTTCTGAAAAGTGGAACGGGTTGTAACGTGTGCGCAAGATGTTTCGCGTGCTTTGACACTGGATGGCTCAGTTTATAGTCTTATCCGAAGGACTTTTGGGGGATAGGAGTGGAGTCGGTGCTGATGATAACTTCAGGGGAAAATCCTCCCAAACTGAATGTCAAAGTCATTCGGATAAGACTATAAACCGAGGCCCCGTGTGTGAACGCACGCAGAACATCTTGCGCACAAGTTAAAACCCCGTTCCGCCTTTCGGAGGAGCAGGCCATCGTATGCCGGTAGGAGCGGATGACAAAAAAAAAAAAATTTTAATTTAAAAAAAAACAGCATGCACACAGGTGTGTTTAGACACCATCCCTGAGAAAAATAAAATAATGGGTAGGCGCTGCACATGTGGCGACGCGCTCTCCCGGAGAGAGCAGCCCGAATTTCACGCAGGGAAATCTGCTGTGACATAAAGTGGTATAAAATAAATGAATAAAATAAAACGAGTTGCTGGGTGGTAGCTTAGACCCTGGCCCTCATGTCGCCAGCACAATGCAAGCTCTAACAACGAGACTGTCTCGCTCCCCATGTTCGGTAACAAGCCATAAGAAAAATATTGAAAAATATGGAGAGAAAAAAATATTATGAAACATGTGTTTGTTTATTTATTTTATTTTATTCTTTTATATCGAGGATAATGGAATAAGCACTCATGTGCTTTTTTTTTTACATCTAGTCCCCGTGTGTATGCAGTTTTGTAAATCTTGTCGTCTGTTCCACCGGCACACAATGGGCTATTTTTACCGAAAAAACGGAAAAGGATTTAACGTACGTATGTGTGTTTGTGTTTGTGTATGTTTGTTTGTTGTTTGTTTGTTTGTTTGTTTGTGTGCGTGCGTGCGTGCGTGCGTGCGTGTGTACACATGTGTGTGTGCGTACGTGTGTGTGTGCGTCTGTCTGCTTACACGATTTTTTCTCTCCATCTCTGTTTGTGTTTGTGTAAGTGTATCTAAACAGATAAACATCCAGTCGTATTCATATTGTTTTGACTATGTCCTTGTCCTTAAGAAGACAAAAGATCAAAGAAATATGACACCGCATTTTGACATCAGGTGGGTAATAAACCATCTTTCTGGTTGGTAAACAAGAGGGTATGTGCCGTAATGCGACGCGCAGAAAGACAACAAAAAAGAAAGATTGTTGTTTTGAATGGCAAAGGGCTATAGGTTCATCTCCTACAAATGCAACACCCACCGCAGTGAAGTTGTAGGAAAAGATCGTTAGTAGAGTTGCAGTTAACTGTATGTACTTTATGTGTGTGTTCGTGTGTAAACAAGGGGGGGGGGGGAGATATGTGCGCATCATATCTGTGTGTGTGTGTGTGTGTGTGCGTGTGTGTGTGTGTGTGTGTGTGTGTGTCTGTGTGTGTGTATGTGTGTGTGATATTTGGTTTGGTTTGACATTTTTGTCATTGCTTTTTTTTTTTCCAGTTAAAGGTAATGGTAAAGGTGTCCTATAACCTATCCAGTCGTAGGAGAGCGAGGTGTCAGAGACCTCAGCTTCTCTAGGGGGCCAGCATATTGAGGGTTGCGCCCATCTCCTCTGCCTCGCTGCTTTTTCTTCCCGACCGTAAAGAGAGCAGGTACCCATTTCGTGCTGGGCGAACTGGGGGACTGTACTGAAGCCAAGGTGGGCAAATTGTCACCCATCCACTTGGTAACCACGCTCAATGCTGCTTAACCTTATCTTGGGGAAAGCGAGTGCTCTTACCACTGAGCTATCCCGTCCTCCAGTATGTCTCTCTAAACTTGATACTTGTATTCAAGTTAACTTTATCATACTACGATTTCATTTTCAGTTCCAGATATTGGGAAAGGACAAAATGTGGGGGTGGAGGAGGGGAGGAGAAAGGGGGTGTATGCAGAGAAGGAAAGGAGCCTTTGGTGGAATGATTACATGCCTCTACCTTTTCAATAATTGAATTGCATCTTTGATATTCCACCTTTAGTTTAACTGGTTTTCTTTTTGTCTTTTTGTTGTTGTTGTTTTCTGTATGAGTATTTTTCATGGTCACTTTTGTTCCTCCATCACAGCAAGAACTCATTTATTTTTATTTTTTTAAATTATGTTCTATTCTTTTATATCGAAGATACTGGAATAAGCACACATGTGCTTTTTTTTTTACATCCAGCCCCCTGTGTGTGCAGTTTTGTAAACTTTGTCATCCGTTCCCACCGTCACACAAGGGCCTACTCTTCCCAAAAGCAGAGCAGGTTTTAACGAGTGTGGAAAATGTTCTGCGCGCGTTTGCACACGGGGCCTCGGCTTATAGTCTCATCCGAAGGGCTTTTGGTGGAGAGTGGAGTCAGCACTAATGTTAAATCCGGGAAATATCCCTTGAACGGATTCGAACCAGGTCGTCAGATTACTAGCGCAACGCTCTAACCTAGGCAATCCCGTCCACCCAAATATATATACATCTTGTATTATATTGTTGTTATTGTTGTTGTTGCTGCCGCTGGTGCTTCTGTTGCTGCTGCAGCTTGGTTTTTGTTGGTGTTTTTTGTAGTTGTTGTTGTGATCTGCTTTCAGTTAAGTCTATACCGTGCAGTACTTTGTCAAGAACACGAAGAACAATAACAGCAAAATAAAATAAAAAAAGCAAACTAACAACTCCAAGCCACGGGTGTGTTAATTAAAGAGAGAAAAACGGAAGAATTTACTTGTAACAGAGAGAAGGAAGGACACATGAAACATCAAGGTTAAAAGACGTCCCACTTCACAAAGACAACAGTCAATAGATATAGATTTGTTTTCTTCTCATTGTTTGTTTTTGTTTGTGTTTGTTTTTTTATCTTTCGTCCTCTCTTCCTTCCTTATCTTTTTTTTCCCTTCTCCTTTCTTTCCTCAATCTCTCTTGTTGTTATATTGTCTCTAAGTGTGTATGTGTGTGTGAGGGGGGGGGGGAGGGAGGGGGGGCTGCTCTGTGTGTTTTTGTGTGTGTCTGTCTGTATGCTTGTGTGTGTGTGTGTGTGTGCGTGTGTGTGTGTGTGTGTGTGTGTGTGTGTGTCTGTGTGTGTGTGTGTTGTGTTGTGTGTGTGTGGTGTGTGTGTGTGTGTGTGTGTGTCAATCTGCTGCAGTGTCTGTGTCTGTGTCTTTATATCAGTGTGTGTTTGTGAGTAAATACGTATGTGTCCATGCGTGCAAGTATGTGTGTGTTATGCGTGCGCTTGTTTTTCTGTACACCTATGCACACGCGCACGCATTATTTTTACGCATATTTACTTAAATACAGGAATATGCACTTGCATATCTCAGCGCAGGCATACACTTCATGCAAATTATGTCTGCCAGTACCTACATCTCTCCCTTTGTACTTATGCATACAAGACTGCATACGAATAATCATGTGCATGTTTTTGTACAATGCTAACCATTCAAACAATACTTGATCGTAACCTACCATGATTTTCTCTAATTGAGATAATAAAGTCTTGGTATTCGAATACTGCTTCAAAGTCTGTAGATTCTGAAAAGCCACCTGACCCTCCCCCTCCCCCCCCCCCACACACACCCCATACCCTACCAGCACAAAGACACAGACTGTGACAATGGACTGTTCCAACGTAAGCCACCCGCAGAGCGAGGCCAGAGAGAGAGAGGGGGGGGGGGGGGGAGAGAGAGAGAGAGAGAGAGAGAGAGAGAGGAGAGAGAGAGAGAGAGAGAGAGAGAGAAGAGACAGAGACAGAGAGACAGAGAGAGAAGGCAGTGTGGTAGACAAAAGTGGAAGAAAATGTTTCTCCTTATTTCTTCTTCTTCTTCTTGTTCATTTCTTGCTAAGTATTGATGAGCAGTGAGTTGTTTTGTCTCCCGCGCTGCAAGCTCTGAACAGATGGGTGTGGTGTCCTTGTCATCATCGTCGTCGTCGTCGTTGTCGTCTTCTGCTTCGTCTTCTTTAGCCGCACTTGTCTTTTGTTTTGTTTTGTTTGTTTTGTTTTGTTTGTGTTTTCTTCTCGCGTTCAGCTTTGATTTTGTTTTTTGCAGGTAACTCAGGACACTACGGGGTCCAGCCATGCCGCTGTGTTTGTGTTTAATAAGCTTTGGGAGGAGGTTTGGATTTTGTTTTTGATGATTTATATATTTATTCATGACTGTTTTTGGGATTTGGTTCTGGTCTTAATTTTACTGACTTAGTCAACAACAAGAACAAAAATAATAACCACGAAAACTGCTACCCAAAAAATTGTTATATAGTGTGTGGTGTGTGGTGGTGTGTGTGTGTCTGTGTGCGTGTGTGTTGTGTGTGTGTGTGGTGTGTGTGTGTGTGTGTGTGTGTGTGTGTGTGTGTGTGTGTGTGTGTGTGTGTGTGTGTGTGTGTGTGTGTGATCTATTTCATTTTATTTTAT
>CM060320.1:20113323-20120823 GCA_030674155.1 Stramonita haemastoma
TATGGAGATATGGGGAAGTACGTGTAGTAGAAATTTAAGTGCAAGCACATAATGTGTGTGTGTCTAAAGGGTCATTGCACCTCTCTCTCTCTCTCTCTCTCTCTCTCCTCTCTCTCTCTCTCTCTCTCTCTCTCTCTCTCTCTCTCTCTCTCTCTCATACACCCACAACACACACCACACACACACACACACACACACACACACACACACACACACACACACACACACCCACACACACACCTGCCGCCATGGCGCAATGATTAGCGCCTTGGATTTGTGACTGGAAGGTCATGGGTTTGAATCCCAGCTTCTGCCAGAGTGAGTGTGATGTGGGCTCAGTGGGAAGACTGGGCCCACACAGTCCTTTGTCTTTTACAGATGCGAGTTTGACTCTCTCTCTCTGTCTTGTCTTCTGTGTTGCGTCTGTCTTCTTCCTGTCTGTCTCTCTCTCTCCTCTCTCTCTCTCTCTCTCTCTCTCTCTCTCTCTCTCTCTCTCTCTCTCTCTCTCTCTCTCTCTCTCTCTCTCTCTCTCTCTCTCTCTGGTGTGTGTCAGCTAGAAGGAAATCAGGGATGAGAAGATAAACAAGGCCCAATCACACACACACACCACACACACACACACACACACACACACACACACACACACACACACACACACACACACACACACACACACTACAGAAAGAGAAAAGAGAGAGAGAGAGACAGAGACAGAGAACAGAGAGCGAGAGAGCAGAGACACACACACACACAGAGAGACACAGAGAGACACAGAGAGAGAGACCTTGTACGTGTGCTCTGTACAGACCCAGTCCTCATAACGCCACCACTCTCAGAAAGGACCAAAAAAAAAAAACCCTGCCACAATGAGAAAGACAGACAAAGACAAAGACAGACAACAACACACACACCACACACACACACACACACACACACACACACACACACACACACACACACACACACACACACAAGACAAAAGACAAAGAAGAAGCAGACAGGAGGTGTAAAAAATCCCCCCAAAACTGACGTACACCTACCCATAACTTACACTCTTTCCCCCGCAAAGTGTCGAGGGTTAACGGTCGAGTAATTGACAGTCAGGAGGAACGAACCACAAACACGAACGCTTGGGTGCAAGACTGGAGACACGCTGCTCACTACTGAGGCCTCGGGCTGTTTTTATTATTGTACTAGTATAGGGCCTCCTAGGCTGGTCTAGCTAGGGCAACGATACTTACCCATCTACAAGGCACTAAAAAAAAAAACAGACCAAAAACACAAAAAACAACATAAAAGACGCCAGAAACAGACTTCATCATTCCTGCCTGCCATATCTGAGAGAGAGGGGGGAGGGGGTGGGAGGGAGGGGGAAGAGAGAGAGAGAGAGAGAGAGAGAGAGAGAGAGAGAGAGAGAGAGAGAGAGAGAGAGAGAGAGAGACAGAGAGAGACAGACAGAAGACAGAGAGAGAAGCAGAAGGCAAGGCAAGGCAAGGCAAGCCAAGGCAAATTCTTTTATTCGAGGATAATAGATAAGCACTCGTGTGCTTTTTTTACATCCAGTCCCCGCCCTTTTCAGGGAGAACATCAAGATAAAAAGATACAAAAAATAAAACAATACGCAGTACCAAACAAACATACAAGAAATAAGGACACTAATTATATAATAAGGTAATAAAATGAGAGAGGGGGAGAAGACAGAGAGGGGGGCAATGAAAGACGGAGAGACAGAGACAGAGACAAAAGAGTATGGAAAGAAAGACACAGACAGATGCAGAGGGACATGGAGAAACAGAGAGAGAGCAAGACAAGCAAGAAGAAGAGAGAGAGAGAGAGAGAGAGAGAGAGAGAGAGAGAGAGAGAGAGAGACAGACAGACAGAAGACAGAAGACAGACAGACAGAGAAGAGAAGAAGAAGACAGAGACAGAGACAGAGACGAGAAGATTTTATTCTTTTATATCGAAGATAATGGGATAAGCACTCATGTGCTTTTTTCATCCAGAGAGAGAGAGGGGGGGGGGGGCAACAAAATACGGAGAGAGACTCAGACAGAAAGAAAGAGTATGGAAAGAGACAGACAGACCCAGAGAGACAGGAAGAAACAGACAGAGACAGAGAGAGACACAGACAGAAAGAAAGAGTATGGAAAGAGACAGACAGACCCAGAGAGACAGGAAGAAACAGTCAGAGACAGACAGAGAGAGACACAGACAGACAGACAGACAGACAGACAGACAGACAGACAGACAGACAGACAGACAGAAGGGAGAGAATGGAGAACAAAGGAATGCATAAAGAAGAAGCAAAAAAAGAGCTGGACAGAAAAAGAAAAGAAGCAATGTGCGCATGAAAAGATGAAAAACAAAGACAGAGTATATGGCAAACTAAACAAAGAAACGAGAGGCGAAAGACAAAAGAAGAAAAAAAGAACTAAACAGAACGAATGAAGAAAACATACCACGCTACGAATGATAGAATGACAACAAACAAAAGTGCAAGTAGGAAACTAACAAAGAGCGAGAGAGGAGAGAGAGAGAGAGAGAGAGAGAGAGAGAGAGACTTCACACTTTGAAACTTGAAAACTTTTATTAAGGAAAAAGAATAAGCACACATAATGACTTTTATTTTTACATCCAGCCCTCAGTCAAAGAAAATCATAACAAGGAAAACAAATTAACAAGCAAATTTCTGAGAGCATAAAAAAACCCAGAAAACTAACATAAATAATCGTTGTAACATCATAGAAATGCATGTGAAAATGGAGATCTTGTAAGATAAGAAACAAAATTGAAGGGAATGAGCACATGGGAAAAAATTCAGAGATAAAATTTGAAGAAAAAAGAATATAACATACACAAATTGTATAGGGTATGGAGAAAGAGAAAAAATGGGAGAGAGGGAGAGAGAGAGAAGCGGGGGATTGGGGGTAGGGGAGGCAGACAGGTAGGCAGGCAGCCAGGATAGATTGAGGATGCAATGCCAGACAAGAGAAGATAATTCATGTGAGTGGCCTGTATATTCATTCATTAGAATCAAATGATGTTTATGTTTAAAAGTATATAGAGTAGTATTAACATCAACTGAAGATGAAACATCATTCCATAATAAACCACCAGAGTAAGCAAGGTTAGATTTGAACAGATCAATTCTGGGCAGTGGTAACATTATTTTGTGAAAATAGTAACACTCGTTTATCTTAAACCTGTTTATCAATGAAGGTGTAGCAGAGCCAGACATAATTTTGAAAATGAAAACTGCCTTATTATATCTTAATTTCCATTTCAGAGGGAGAATATCAAACGAGATGTAATAATTACATGACAATGGTGATGATTTTCGTAGAAGCACTTTAAGAGCACGCCTGTACATACTTGCCAATGGTTTTTAAGTGTTTTCGCTCGCGGAATCCCAAACTGTTAATACATAATTTATGTGTGGCTCAAAAAAGCGTGATAAAACAGTTTACAAGAGTGTGAATGAAGGAAATGTTTTATCTTCATCAGCTGATAGATTTTTTTATGATTTTACACACCATTCTTACATGTTCAGACCATGAGATATTGTGGTAAATTACCAATCCTAGAACTTTATGAAAATCAACTTCTTGAACTACATTACCACTGATGTCCAATGAACTACGGATTTTAGAAAGATTCTGCCGTTTTTGTCAGGTAGTTATAATCATATGTTTACTCTTAGGAGGGTGGATGCTCATGTGA
Organism: Stramonita haemastoma; assembly: GCA_030674155.1. Lineage (NCBI taxonomy): Eukaryota > Metazoa > Mollusca > Gastropoda > Neogastropoda > Muricidae > Stramonita > Stramonita haemastoma. Next base: position 20,117,044 of record CM060320.1, read on the forward strand.
TTTGAATCATACCATTTCATCAGGTGTTCTATATTAGTCTGAAAGGTTAAAATTACGCCATCTAAGTTAGTGTGGCTTGTATGTAATGTTGTGTCATCTGCTAACATTTCACAGTTAGCTTTTAAACAGAAGGGTAAATCATTAATATATATTGAGAAGAGTTTGGGTCCCAGGATGGAACCATGAGGAACACCAAACAAAATGGGCTAAATAGAAATTTTAGATTCCTCAATTGACACAAGTTGTTTACGTTTGTCTAAAAATGTATCATCTGAAAGACCATACAGTTTCAGTTTTCTCAGAAGAAGTTTATGATCAATCAAATCAAATGCTTTTTTTTTTTTAAATCAGCAAACAGGACACCAGTAATTAAATTGCAAATCATGTTGGTTAGCCATTTGTCAACTAAGTTGGTCAGTGCAGTGTGACACGAATGGTTTTTCGAAATCCAGATTGATTGGAATGAACCAGGTCATGCTTATTGAAGTGGTTAAGAATGTGCTGCCTAATATGATTTTCTAAAGGTTTAGGTAAGTTAGATAATATAGAAATAGGTCAATAATTCGCAAGATTAGTACAGTCACCAGCTTAGTAAAGAGGTAAAACTTTGGCAACTGTGAAAGCTTTTGGAAAACGATTTTTTTGCTATGAATAGCTAGCTTGAATACATAGGTCAGTGTTTCTGAGATAACTGGAGCTGCTATTTATAAAATCTTACCATTGATACCATCAAGCCCACATGTGCCTGTTTGTTTTAAATGGGTCAAGGCATTATAGGCTTCATTCACAGACATGAATGGAATATTAAGTTTTGATGAGATGTTTTTAGAAGCACAGAACTCATCTAATACCTCAAGATTATTCAAGTGAGAGGTGATAGCTTTGATAGTTGATTGAGCTATATTACAAAAATGTTCATTGAGTTTATCTGGCGATAAATCTAAAGGAAGTGAAGATTTAGGTCTGAAATCTTTTTTAGTTAAGTGGTTGATGGCATTCTACATAGATTTATTGTTAGACTTGTCAGAAACAAGGTTTTGAGGAGAGAGAGAGAGAGAGAGAGAGAGAGAGAGAGAGAGAGAGAGAGAGAGAGAGAGAGAGAGAGAGAGGAGAGGAGAGGAGAGAGAGAGAGAGAGAAGAAGGCAAGGCAAGGCAAGGCAAGGCAAGGCAAGGCAAGGCAAGGCAAGGCAAGGCAATTCTTTTATTCGAGGATAATAGATAAGCACTCGTGTGCTTTTTTACATCCAGTCCCCGCCCTTTTCAGGGATAACATCAAGATAAAAAGATACTAAATAATAAAATTATACGCAGAACCAAACAACATACAAAGAAATAAGGACACTATATATAATAAGGTAATAAAAATGCACTGATTCAAATGACGAAAATCAGAAGTCACAATAAAATGATTTTGATTATTAAAGAAAAAAAATGCGCTAATAGATAGAGCAAGCAAGAGAACATAATGAAGTAAACAACAGAAAACAGAGAGAGAGAGGAGAGAGAGAGAGAGAGAGAGGAGAGAGAGAGAGAGAGAGAGAGAGAGAGAGAGAGAGAGAGAGAGAGAGAGAGAGAGAGAGAGAGAGAGAGAGAGAGAGAGAGAGAAGAGAGAGAGAGAATTACAGAATACACACACGGAGGAAAAGAAGATCTTTATTTTTGAAATTTGAAAAAAGAAAAGAAGGAAAAACAGAAAGCAAAACGGGATAGCAAAGCGTAAGCTTACACTTCAGGAAACAGAATTTTTGTGGCTCAATTTTTTTCATTCAAAGACAGCCGATATTATTAGGTGTCCAAAGTGCTGTAAGCCCCAAACGTATGTACACCTCAAATGTGTGTGTGTTTAAGAAATAAAAAAAAGAAAGAACAAAAACCAGAAAAAAATAAGGGAGTCCCCCCCCCCCCTCTTAAGGTTGAAAAAACACGAGAGTTTCTCGTCTCCAGTTGTTCTTTTTTCAGCGTTTCATGGCTGTCTTTAAGCGTGATTAGCAAAACAGGATGCCACAGTATTTATGGCTAGACTTTCAGGTAAAAATATCAGCTTATGTCAGACTCTCTCTTTCTCTTACCGGGAGGGAGTGCATAGGTGCCTGGTCTTTTCATGCGCTTCTCATTTTGCAGGAGATCTGCCTACTGGCCTCAGCGACACGTTCTGACTCCAGGAGCAGCTTATTTCATTGTATAGGTAGCATACTGGATATGTTTGTGTTTACTGCTGATATGAATATTGGGATCTTTAACGTGCTTACTTGATATTCTATGTGTGTTTACACACGAAGAGAATTAAGGTACTGGCAGGTCTGCGCATAAAGTTGACCAAGTGAAACCGTAAAAATCCCCACCCTTAATTTAATTCACCAGACGCCACCGAGATTTGAACTCGTAACTTCATGGACCTATGGGATTGAGGTCGAACGGTCTAAAGTAGATTAATGATCATTTAGTGCCCTATCTGAATAAGTCATTCCTTCTAGACTAAATGCTTTGTTTATATCATGTGATTTCATGTTTTAAACAAAGCTCATGCTGATAACGAAGTTTAAAACATAGAGCAATCTGTCTATAAACTCCATACCTAAAAATAAAATAGAATAACAACAATGAAATCCTTGTTATTCAAACTAAAATTCAATTCAATTCAATCAATGTGAAATGTAGCTGTCTGGTGTCTTTGGAGATTAGGATTCGTATCAATATGCCTGTCAGTATTGTAACTGTCCTTCATGGGATGATTAAAGTGCTTTTGACTTGACTTGCTCACCCCACCCAGGTGTAAAAGGGGTACCAACCTTGTGTTGGGGGTTAACCCTGCGATAGACTGGCGTCCTGTCCAGGGGGGAGTCTATGACTCTCAGTCGCTTAACGCCACAGAAACCGGGATAAGCACCGGCCTGATGAGCCTTAGGCTCGGGACAGACTTTAACTATTTAACTTTAACTGACTTGACTTGACTTTCGTTCCTCGGCTCATACCTCCCAGGTTCATTCACCAAAAGGTCAGATCTTGGGTATGCGACCTCTTTTGCTCACCACTGAGGCAGCTGCATTCGGACTTCTGGGTGATGTCTAAACACGGCAACTGTGTGCATGCCGTTTGGGTTTTTTTAGGGGGTGGGGGTGTTTGCTTTTGTTTTTAATTTTGTTTTGTTTTGTTTTAATAATTTTGTGATTTGTTCCTACCCGTAGGAAATGGATTATTCGTCCGAAAAACGGAATGGCCGTCCAGTGTTTGCACAAGATATTGTGCGTATATTCACACACGGAACCTCGATTACGGTCTCATTCGAAATTTTGTTTTGTTTTGTTTTGTTTTGTTTGTTTTTTTCGTCGGAGTGGAGTCGATATTGATGTTAACTTCAGGGGGGAAATTCACTTGAACGGATACTTCGGTGGTGGCTCGATCCCAGGTCATATATGTTATTCTTTTTTTTTTTAATTTATATTATTTCTTTTTTTTTCGAGGATAATGGAATAAGCACTTATTTGCTTTTTTACAACCAGTTCCCGTGTGTATGCAGTTTTGTAAATGTCATTACCCTATATCACGAGCGCAATGCTCTAACCACTAGTCTATTCCGCCCCAGACGATTTATATAAAATCAGCCACGAAGCAAAGATAGGGATTTTTTTTTTTTTAATATTTTAAGACTGGTTCTCAAGATACGACATCGCAGAGACTGTGTATGAGATTAAAGGGAAGCAACTCTCGAGTATGTATGAGGTTATCGGAGAAGGATTGTCTCCCTCAACAAAAGGACCGCCCGTGTGTGTGTGTGTGTGT
>CM060320.1:20123323-20160823 GCA_030674155.1 Stramonita haemastoma
TGATGATAATGGAAATTTCTATGCTGGATAAATGTTAGTTGACTGTATTGTTTCATTTATAACGTGTGTGCAAGATTTCTGCCTGCGTTCGCACACGGTACCTCCGTTTATAGTCTCATCTGAAGTACTTTTGGGGGGAGTGGAGTTGACACCTTCATGTTAACTCCAGAGGAAAAATCCACCTCATTGAGATTCGAACCCAGGTCAATAGATCACTATGTATGTGGTGAAATATTAATATCTATCCAGGATGGTTTTGTATGTGTGTTGGGGTTGTTTTATTTTGTTGGGGTTTTTTTGTTTGGTTGGGGTTTTTTTTGTCTGGACTTTTTGTGGAGGGTTGTTTGCTTTTGGGGGGGAGGTTGTTAGGGAGACAGTTTTCGTGTTTGATTGGTCCTATTTATTCATTTGATTGAATAATTTTTGTGGTCTTTCATTCATTTTTTGATTTATCAATTCCTGAATAGCAATTTGAGTGAGTCATTTCATTTGCTATCTCACGTTAACCTGTGTATCAATTCATTGATTTATTCACGTTTGCTTCCCCCATTTTTCCCCCATGAGGGCCTGGTGTAAAGAAGCCTCTGGCTTATCCAATTACCCTCAATAAAATATTTGAGTTCGAGTTCGAGTGTGAGTTCTCTTGGCATAATCATTCAATCTTCTTCTTCTTCTTCTCTCATTCGCTTTACACTGTCAGATGTGTCTGGGAAAAATAATGGCATGGTCCTTTCCAGTTTCTCTCGAGGGCTATAGGTCTATAGGGTTATCTCCGTCGGCAATTATAAGAATTAAATGCATAATTATTTAATACAAAAAAGCAGCATGTCCTCAAACGTCAGCAGTTGCGCAGCTCTCGGCGTTAACTCCGCCATTTTTCCGGAAGTGTCGTCAAGCTTGGGCTCGAACCGGTCATACTGTCGGTTCATGTGCACCTTCTTCCGCTTCAGCTCTTTGCAAATGGCACGAATCTCCTCCACTGGCGTCACCACGATGACGATGGCGGCGACGCCAAAACACCAGCCGTGCATCGTCATGACCCAGGAAGTGAACTGCATCTCGCTGAGAACGCGCAGAGAGGCCATGACCCCGGGGACGAAGAGGACGAAGGAGACGATGCCCACGACGCTGCCCACCAGGGCGATCAGCTTGGCTTTGCGGAAGGCGGTGGCCAGCTGGCTGTAGCTGGGCCTGTCCTGCCCCTGCAGGTCCGGGAATTCCTTGTGGTACACATCCACCCAGGGGTTCAGAGGATTGTCGATGTCACGTAACTGGGAAAAGATGAAAAAATGAAAAATGGAAAAAAAAAGAAATAAAAAGTTTATTTATGTGTAGGGTGGGCATTGAGAGAGAGAGAGAGAGAGAGAGAGAGAGTGTGTGTGTGTGTGTGTGTGTGTGTGTGTGTGTGTGTGTGTGTGTGTGTGTGTGTGTGTGTGTGTGTGTGTGTGTGTGTGTGTGTGTGCGTGTGTGTGTGTGTGTGAGTGTGTGTGTGTGTGTGTGTGTGTGCGTTTGCGTGTGTGTGTGTGTGTGTGTTTGTGTGTGTGTGTGTGTCACTGTGTGTCAGTCTGTGTGTATGTGTGTGTCTGTGTGACACGTTTCCTGAGTATTATAGTCATCCCAGTTCTTTAGAATTTTTTTTTTTAAACCAACATCAACAACAAAACCCAGTAGATACACAGTACAGCATTCAAGGAACATCATAATCTTTCTCTGTGGTTTCTCAGGGCCTCTGTGACAACGGGAATGACCACAGACTCCATCCAAACCTAGTAATATCGCAAGATCGATGAAACATTAGGAGCAAACAATCCCGCACAGAAGAAAAAAAGGTGTGTTCTTAGTGAAAAAGCTTAGGAGTGAATGGACAAACGAATAAGTAGGATGGATACCTTACCCAAACCTGGGGATAAAAGGACAACCAGATATCTTTTCACAAGAAAACCCTTTGTCAAAAACATTAAATCATAGACTGGATGCAAAATCATATAAAATGGTAAAAAGGTAAATGTGCCCCATAAACTATGTAGTCGTAGGGGAAGGAGGCATCAGAGACCTCAGCTTCTCTAGGGGCCAGCATATTGAGGGCGGCGCCCATCTCCTCTCCCTTGCTGCTTTACCTTCCCTGACCCTAAAGAGGGCAGGTACCCATGTACAACTTGGTGCACTGGGAGATAGTACTGAATGAAGCCAAGGCGTGCAAACGGCACCCATCCACTAGGTAACCACACTCGATGCTGCTTAACATTGGCTTGGGGAAAGCAAGTGCTCTAACCAGTGAGCTATCCCATCCCCAAAAATTATATACTTGGTGCAAAACCATACACCTGGTTGGCTTTTCCAGTATCTCTGTGCTAGACATTAACCATGAAAAGCAGGTTAAAAAAAAAAAGTAGAGGAGTCCCATAACCTAGGTGGTCGTAGGGGAGCGAGGCGTCAGAGGCCTCAGCTTCTCTAGGGGCCAGCATATTGAGGATGGCACCCATCTCCTCTCCCTCGCTGATGGAAAGCAGATCATCCCCAAACTCAAAGGCAAACGTCCACACCAACCACACACCACTGACAGACAGACAGACAGACAGACCAACAACTTTAGAACACCAACAAGCACTCACTTTCCTCCATTCAGTGAGAGCATCCTTCTCAGTGGAGATACGGTGGGTGAGGAGAGAGACGATGACAGTGACGACGAGGGTGACGAAGAAGCTTGTAGAGGCCCCTGCCATGACAGTGAAGCCCTCTGAAGTGTTCAGCAGAAAGTTGTTCAATCCTCCGGGTAACGTGGAGGCACGTGCAAGTGTGACACTGATGCCACACACCAGCCCCGTGATCCCGCCTGAAATGGGTTAAAACGTGGGTTGTTTTGTTGTTTTATTGTTGTTGTTGTTGTTTTAGGGGGGGGTTTCGGGGGGGGGGGGGTATTTGCTTCGTTCAGAGTTACTCTAAAAATGTATGGGTAAAAAGGTAAAGGTGTCCCATAATATATGTGGTCGTAGGGGAACCGAAGCATCAGAGACCTCAGCTTCTCTAGGGGCCAGTATATTGAGGGCAGCACCCATCTCATCTCATCTCCTCTCCCTCGCTGCTTTACCTTCCCCGACCCTAAAGAGGGCAGGTACCCATTGAAAGCTGGGTGAACTGGGGGATTGTACTGAAGCCAAGGAGCGCTAACGGTCACCCATCCTATTGGTAACCACGCTTTCGATTATGCTTAGCATTGGCTGGGGGAAAGCGAGTGCTCTGACCACTGAACTATCCCGTCCCAAATAGATACAGCATAGAGGAAAAGGAAAAAAGGGAGAAAGAAAATAAACTGTGTAACTATCAACATTGACATTGCGGTTTAATACAAGGGGAAAAGTTTGTCTGAACGTTTGTATCATATTTCTATTGTTGCGCGTTCCCCAGCTTAACACCCTGTGGGTCACCTAGAATGTACACTGACTAACTCATCACACCTGGGAATCACTGTGAGATTGAAATTGCACACTGAATGAGAAGTTTGCATGTATGACTGTTTTTAAGTGTATCGCCATATAGGCAGCCACACATCAACTTCAGATTATCTTTTCTTCTTCAAGAAGAATGTAGGTTGTTATGCTAAGAGCTTGTCATGTCTGAAGGCCATCTAGTATAACATTTTACACCATTTTAACGTAAGCCTTGCCACTTAGCTTACACCAATGACTGACAAAGCTTTTGGCCTGGCAGGTTTGCATTATAAAGTCAACAATTATGTCTGAACGTTTTTACTATGATGTCTGAAATAATAACTGAAACTCTCCATGGAAAGGTAAGCTCTTTTCAAGACTAATCTCTTTTTTTCTTAGTACTGAACTTCGCTAGAAATAATGATAGGTTCTATTCTTACCAGATTTTTGGTCAGATTCTTTTTTCTTTTTCTTGGATGTTATTCCACAAAGCTTCTTCTTTTTATCATGTTCATGATGATTAAAGAGTGGAAACTGGTTATCTGCACTCTGTTTGTATCCATGTCTGTTTGTGAAGTAAAACAGTTTGTTGACAAAAGGTTTGGTTGGTTTTTGTTTTTGTTCTTGTTTTTGTTGTTTTTTTCTGTGGGGTTTTTTTTTGGTTTAAGCTTGTTGGTTACCTTTTGTTTGGTTGGTTGGTGGTTGGTTTCTTTGTTTGATTTTGTTTTGGGGTGTTTTGTTTTGTTTGTTTGTTGTTTTTGTTTTTATAGGGTGGGGTGGGTTGTTTTGGGGCCGTTTTGGGGGGGTGGGGGTTGGGTGCCATACTTCTGGTTATCAACTGCAGACACTTTTTCACAACACAAAGTCATACATCCTGCAAGTGATATATATCCATACAATCCTCCACGCTCAATAACAGATCTCAAAACAAGTCACACTTGAAAGGGAGAAACAAGGAGAAGGGCACACTGACTGACCTATGACCATCCCTTTGCCTGTGGTCTTGACCCAGACAATGCTGAGCACAGTGCCCGGGAAACAGGGCACGGTCAAGATGCCCCCCGTCAGGTACACCCAGTTGAGGTCGATGCCGGAGCGGATGACCAGGAGCCCGAAAGGCACGATGCCCATGGAGACGAAGAGGATGGTCCAGCTCTTCAGCTGCACTAAGGCATCCTGACAGACAGACAGAGAGAGAAAGGAGGGGGGAGGGAGGGCAGGTCTGGCTCAGCTTCTGAGAGGAGCGGCATGAAGAGATGGAATGAGTTTGGTGTGTTGGGCGAAATTATACCTCTTGTCAAACAGTTTTTTAAGTCCAATTAACGCTACAAACATACCTGTTAAGTCCTTTGTAGCAATGACGAGAGCAAAAAAAAAATATATAGTTGTCAAGCCCTGTGGTGACTACTAGTAACAAGCATAATGTTTATGTTGAGTTCCACTGTGGTTCTCCGTCAACGCAGCAGAAACAGAAGACCTCAAGCTAATAGTTGTACAAACAGAGCAGAAGCGATATTGGTGTTCCGTCCTAAAGTTGCGGGAAACAGAGCAGAAAATTAATAATTAATAGCCTGGCTGTTAATTTCCCTAATGTCCTTCAAAGAACGCAACACAAATTATGTGCATTACTTAAGACCCCCCAAAAAGCGTCAATGAAATCCCAATTGAAGTCTATGACCGAAGCAGTAAAATATGTTCCTCAAGTCCCACAGTATACATGAACAGAGTGAAAAAGAATGAATACAGCAAAATCAGTATATATCTGATAGGTCTTAGAACTACACGGCAACACACAGTACACCCTACATATCTGGCAGGTCTGAAGACTGCATGGCAACACACAGTACACCATACATATCTGACAGGTCTAAAAACTACAAGGCAACACACAGTACAGCATACATATCTGATATGTCTGAAGACCACATATAGAACAACACACAGTACACCATACATATCTGATAGGTCTGAAGACTACATGGCAACACACAGTACACCATACACAGCATATCAGTTAGGCCTGAGGACAGTGCAGCAGTGCACAGAAGAGGAGTGATGTATGTACCTGGTAAGTTCTGAAGTCGCCATGGACGGTGCAGTTGTGACGTATGAACTGTTTGTGCAGACCTGAGGTCCTCAAGATGGCGTCCTTGTCCTTGACACACTGACTACATTCCTTAACTGGTGGACACCTGAAATAACACAGGCATGAAACAGCTCGTCCAGAGAAACCGTCAGGTTGTTGCACTTCTTTCAGTAGATTATTTCGTAAACGGTACCACTAAGTGCCTTTTTTCCTTCGGGGTTTTTTTTGGGGGGGTTGCTTTGCTTTTCTTTTTCTTTTTTTTTTTTTTGGGGGGGGTCCTTCTTAACAACTCCGAAGTTCACATATAACATGTTAGTGCAGGCCTTGGCATTTAGCTGACATCAATAACTGACGCAGCTTTTGGCCTGTGCCAGCACCTACATCATATATTCGCACTTAATAAATCTTATCCAAATATAGCCTATAATTATGGTGTCGTCATACAAATATTCATAACGATATCTCATCCAGATATATGACATACTAGGGTTGCTCAACAATGTCCATTTGCTCTCTTACAAAATTAATGACTGTATTGCCTCCTCTATCCCACCAATGGTAATCATTATTACTGCTTTGCTCTGGAATCTCTTAAGCTCCCGTGTTCGATATACAGAACAAACAATATTGATAATGATGATAAAAATGAGGAAGATGAGAACAATAATGATCATCATCATCATCATCATTATCATCATCATCATGAATGGGATCTACACAGCGCTAAATTTTGTGAAGAAACAAACCAAAGCACTTAAAGTAGTATTTTTTCACTCAGCTTGAGCTCTGAGATCTAGCTGTGGTGAGATTTTGCGTGTGCGACCGTTTTTGCCCACCATGAAGGTAGCTGCATTCTGGCTTTGGGAATTGATAGTAATGTGATCAAAATCAGGTTTTTTTTTCTGGATGCAAGTGGAGTAATCCAAAGCATAAATAACTTCATGGTATATGCTTTTAATCCCCTTCCATTCATTTCGTCATTCACTCACCTGCTATGATTCATTACCCTCTCACTCTTTGGGTTATTCAGCAATTTCTATTTTTTTCTTTTCTTTTGTTTTTGTTTTTTACTTTTACACCACTTTATGTCACGGCAATTTCTCTGCTGAAATTCGGGCTGCTCTTCCCAGGGGGAGTGCGTTGCCACAAGAGCATCACCACCCATTTTTTCCTTCTTCTCTTCTCTGCTGATTCTTTTTTGTCGGACGGGATATGTAGCAGGCTACCTGGTCTTCTCCTGTGCTTCCTACTTTGCAGGCCTCCCTGCTGGCCTCTGTCTATAGTATTCAGACTGCAGAGCAGCTCATTTTTTCTCACAGGATGATGCTGGAAATGTTTGTGTTTCTGTAACCCATCGAAAGCCGACGTGAATTACGTGATCTTTAACGTGCATGTTTCATCTTCTGCATGGGAGAAGAATTAAGTCACTGGCAAGTCTGCACTTTAAGTTGACCTGGGAGATCGTAAAAATCCCACACCTTAATTCACCAGATGCCCTACCGAGAATCGAACCCAGGAATTCATGGATGCACGGGATTGAACTCCAACTGTTTAAAAAAAAAAAAAAAAAATTTTAAACCAAAAAACTCCGACTTGTTTTTCAAACCACTGGGGATTGTGTTCTCTATCTATGGTCAATTGCTCTACCTGCAGAGGTCAGCGTCGTTCATGGTTGTTCCCCTTCCTGCCCTTGTGCCATGGTCATCCCTGAATCCTTCTTGACTTTGTCACACAGTATACAGCGGCCTGGTTCCACGTGTGTCCTGCAGTCATTGGATGATGATGATGATGTGATGATGACGACGACGACGACGACGACGACGACGACGACGACAACGACGACGACAGAAATGAAAGATGAAAAGGGAAAGTGAGATGGAGAAAAATCAGAACAAGAAATGGGGTAGGAAAAAGAGGAGGAGGAGAAAGAAGAAGGAGAAGGAGGAAGAGGAGAAGGAGGAGGAGGAAAAGGAGAAGGAGAGGAGAGCAGCAGCAGCAGCAGCAGCAGCAGCAGCAGCAAGAAGAAGAAGAAGAAGAAGAAGAAGAAGAAGAAAGAAGAAGAAGAAGAAGAACAGAAGAACAAGAAGAACAAGAAGAACAAGAAGAACAAGAAGAGAAGAAGAAGAAGAAGAAGAAGAAGAAGAATAGAAAAGACAACAAAACAACAAACAACAACAACAACAAAACAACAGCAGCAGCAGCAGCAGCGCAACAGGAGGAGGAGGAATAGGAGGAGAAAGAGAGGAGGAGGAGGAGGAGGAGGAAGAGGAGGGGAGAATGGAGGAGAACATACAACACAGTTCCCCACAACATTGCTTCCCACAACACTGTTCCACAACACTGCTTCCACGACATTGCTTCCCACAACACTGCTTCCCACAACGCTGCCTTCACACAACGCTGCTTCACACAACGCTGCTTCACACAACATTGCTTCCCACAACACTGTTTCCACAACACGCTTACACAACACTGCTTCACACAACACTGTTCCCCACAACACGCTTCACACAACACTGTTTCACACAACACTGTTTACCACAACACTGTTTACCACAACACAGCTCCCAAACACTGCTTTCCGCAACACTACTTCCACAACACTGCTTCCCACACACGCTTCCACAACACGCTCCCACACGTGTTTCCCACAACACTGTTTCCACAACACTGCTCCCACAACCACTCTGTCTACATTCCAGCTATAAGTATAACCCTGACTTCCCACAACCCCCTCCAGCTATAACCTTTACTTCCCACACAACCACTCCATCTACATTTCCAGCTATAACCCTTACTTCCCACAACTACCTCCAGCTGTAACCCTTACTTCCACAAACACCACCTCCAGCTAAACCCTTACTTCCACAACACAACCACCTCCAGCTGTAACCCTTACTTCCCACAACAACCACCTCCAGCTATAACCCTTACTTCCCACAACAACCACCTCCAGCTAAAACCCTACTTCCCACAACACAACCACCTCCACCTATAATCCTTACTTCCCACAACACAACCACCTCCACCTATAACCCTTACTTCCACAACACCTCCACTATAATCCTTACTTCCCACAACACAACACCTCCACTATAACCCTTATTCCCACAACTACTCCAGCTATAACCGTTACTTCCCACAACACAACCACCTCCAGCTGTAACCCTTACTTCCCACAACACAACACCTCCAGCTAAAACCGTACTTCCACAGCCACCTCCAGCTATAACCCTTACTTCCACAACACAACCACCTCCACTATAATCCTTACTTCCACAACACACCATCTCCACTATAACCCTTACTTCCACACCACCTCCAGCTATAATCTTACTTCCCACAACCACCTCCAGCTTATAATCCTTACTTCCCACAACCACCTCCAGCTATAATCCTTACTCCCACAACACAACCACCTCCACTATAACCCTTACTTCCCACAACCACCTCCAGCTATAATCTTTACTTCCTACAACCACCTCCAGCTATAATCCTTACTTCCCACAACACAACCACCTCCAGCTATAACCCTTACTTCCCACAACCACCTCCAGCTATAATCTTTACTTCCCACAACCACCTCCAGCTATAATCCTTACTTCCCACAACACAACCACCTCCAGCTATAATCTTTACTTCCCACAACCACCTCCAGCTATAATCTTTACTTCCCACAACCACCTCCAGCTGTAACCCTTACTCCCACAACACAACCACCTCCAGCTAAAACCCGTACTTCCCACAACCACCTCCAGCTATAATCCTTACTTCCCACAACTACCTCCAGCTATAACCCTTACTTCACACAACACAACCACCTCCAGCTGTAACCCTTACTCCCACAACACAACCACCTCCAGCTATAACCCTTACTCCCACAACACAACCACCTCCAGCTATAACCCGTACTTCCCACAACCACCTCCAGCTATAACCCGTACTTCCCACAACCACCTCCAGCTATAACCCTTACTTCCCACAACCACCTCCAGCTATAACCCTTACTTCCACAACCACCTCCAGCTATAATCCTACTTCCACAACCACCTCCAGCTATAACCCTTACTTCCACAAGAAACACGTCCAGCTATAACCCTTACTTCCCACAACACAACCACGTCCAGCTGTAACCTGACTTCCACAACAAACACGTCCAGCTATAACCCTTACTTCCACAACCACCTCCAGCTATAACCCTTACTTCCCACAAGACAACCACGTCCGCTATAACCCTTACTTCCCACAACACAACCACGTCCAGCTATAACCCTGACTTCCCATGACACAACCACCTCCAGTCTGCATCCAGCTATAATCCTTACTTCACACAACACAACCACCTCCATCCCGCATTTCCAGCTATAACCCTTACTTCCCACAACCACCTCCAGCCTACATTTCCAGCTGCAAAAACTTTGCTGTCACTGTCCAGCCAGCCAGCCCCCGCCCATCTCTGCTGCTCCTGCTTCTTCCTCACCTGTAGGGATAGACGATGGACTGGAAGATATCGTAGACGATGATGGAGGACACGCCCATGACCTCCCCTGACCCGTGGACATCATCAGCATGGTGAACATGGTCAGCATCATGAAGACCCCCACACGGCCCATCGTCTGCTGGGCCACGTAAGGCACCACCAGACCTGTGCATGCACACACGAGCGCGGGTGCGCAGATATACATACACATGCACGCACGCATGCGTACGCGCGCATGCACGCACACACGCACGCACCCACGCACGCACACATGCACGTGTGCACGCACACACTCGCGCACGCACATACACACGCACACACACACACATCACACACACACGCACACACACACGTACACGGACACACACACACACACACACATACACACACACACACACACCACACACACACACACACACACACACACACACACACACACACACACACACACACACACACACACACACACACACACGCACACACACACACACAGAGCACACACACGGAGACTGTTTCCTAGGTGATTTTTTTTTTCGTTCCTCCGTTAGAGCTCAGAGGTTTACTACAGGTGATATTTTTTTCGTATACGACCTGTTTTCTTTTTCCTTTTTGCAACTGTATTCGTTTCCTTATCAGAGTGGCTTTTTTTCTACAGAACTTTGCCAGGGACAACCCTCTTGTTGCCGTGGGTTCTTTTACGTGCACTAAATAACGATGTATAACACACGGGACCTCGGTTTATCGTCTCATCTGAAAGAATAGCACCCAGATCACCAATCATGGTCTAGTGGATGGTGGGGAAAGTTTTGGGCCTAAACGGGACTCGAACCACGGCACACCGACCCGGAAATTTTGCTTTCTAGATAAACGCGTTACCTCTAGACCACCGATGCACACACACCCCTATCCCCCCTCCTCCCCCCCCCCCCCACCCCCCTCCACCCACACACACACACACACACACACACACACACACACACACACACACACACACACACACACACACACACGCACACACACATAGACACACACACATGCGCGCGCACACACACACACCAATGATGTTGCTTAGAGCCCCGCCGACCGCACAGGCCATATCGGGGCTCACACACACACACACACACACCACACACACACACACACACACACACACACACACACACACACACACACACACACACACACACACACACACCACACACACACATCCCCAAACACACACACACAATACACATACACACACACACACACCCCCCCCCCCACACACACACACACAGCACACATACCCCCCACACACACACATACCCCCCCCACACACACACACACACATAACTACACACACACACAATACCCCCCCCCCCCACACACACACACACACACATAACCCCCCCCCCTCCCTCCCCCCTCACACACACAAACACACACATAACACACCAAGACAAGATATACTGACCAGCAAAGACGTCACTCTGAGGCAGAAGGAGGGTGGTATTGGCTGCGGACATGGAGAGGTAGGTGATGGCACTGCTGGTGCCTATGGTGGAAGGCACAGCGAACCACAGCAAGGTGGCCCCGAAAAACCCCAGCACCCCTGGGACATACAGCACTGAGGTCACTCTCCTTATTAGTCTTAGTCTGACCTACCTCTCTACCTCTCTGCCACAGCTTTAAGAGATGTCATCTGTTTCCACCGGCACACGATGGCCTACATCGTGTGTCGGTGGAAACAGATGACATTTACAAAACTGCATACACACGGGGCCTGGATGTGATTTGATTTGATTAATATTCTTTTATATCGAGGATAATGGAATAAGCACTCTTGTGCTTTTTTTTTTACATCCAGTCCCCGTGTGTAGGCAGTTTTGTAAATGTCATCTGTTCCCACCGGCACACGATGGCCTACTCTTACGAAAAGGGATTAAATCAAAGTAGATCACAAACAAATTATGTGAAAAAGCACAAGAGTGCTTATTCCATTATCCTCGATATAAAAGAATAAAAGAAAAAAAGAGAAAAAAAGAAAAGCTTTCGGTGCTACGTGAGGCAGGAGTGGAGTGGGGGAAGGAAGGTCGTTATCGATGGTTGTTTTTGATGTTGTTTGTTGTCGGTGTTGTTGTTGTTGTTGTCGACGTTGTTGTCTTCGTTATTATCGTCATCATCATGATTTTTGTCATCATCATCGTCGTCGTTGTTGTTGTTGTTGTCATCAGTATTATCATCACCATGATTTACGGGTTGGTGGCGTTCTTCTTGTTGTTGTTGATTTACTGTTGATGCTGTTGTTGTTGTCATTGTCAATATTATCATTATCATCATCAACATCATCATTCGGTGTCATCATCATCAACATTTATTATTATCAATATTATTGTTATTGTTGTTACTATCATACTTTTATGGTTATCATTACCATCATCGTTATCCTACTACTTATTGTTGTTCTTGTTATTAAAATTAATATCAGCAGCATTAGTAGCAGTAGCAGCAGTAGTGGTAAAAGGAGGAGGAGAAGTAGTAGTAGTAGTAGTAGCAGCAGCAGCAGCAGCAGTTAGTAGTAGTAGTGTTAGTAGTAGTAGTAGTAGTAGTAGTAGTAGTAGTAGTAGTAGTAGTAGTAGTAGTAGTAGTAGTAGTAGTAGTGAGTGTGTGAGGGAGGAGGAGGAAGAGGAATGGTGGTAGTTAAAAGTAGCAGCAGCAGCAACGACAAATAAACAAACAACTGCAGTAGCAGCAGTAGCAAAAGTATGTGTTGTTATAGTCACTACCTTGCACAGGTTTGGCAGCTATACGTGACTGCCATGAAGCCTGGTCACAGAACGTCACGCTGGAAGCTATGAACACTCCCTGCACCATCCACACCAGGGCATCTGCACACAGCGTCATTAGCACAACACAGATCCTAGCAACACACATCCTTAGCAACACAGATCATAACACATCCTAGCAACACACATCCTAGCAACACAATCATAGCTACACACACATAGCAACACATGGTAGCAACACACATCATAGCAAACACACATCATAGCAAACAACATCATAGTAACACACATTCATAGGAACACACATCATTAGCAACACAGCTCTGTCAACACATGATCATAGCAACACAGATCACAATACTAACCAATCAATCTTGTTGTTTATAGCCACAAAGGTATTCGGGTTGTCACCTTGTGAAATTTTCAATCTCAAAAATAAAAACTGTGCGACTATATATTCAGATTAAAGCAGGGTAGAAAATCAAACTGTACTGTCGTTTCGTGTATCAATACCAGGCCAATCATTAAGGGTCAACCCAGGACGGTCACATATTGTGGAGAAAACCACACCAACGACATTAAAGAGAGTAAAACCAAAACTAGATTCCTGAAAACAGCTTTGTTCTTAGTAAAAACCAAAACCAGATTCCTGAAAACACTTTGTTCTTAGTAAAACCAAAACCAGATTCCTGAAAACAGCTTTGTTCTTAGTAAAACCAAAACCAGATTCCTGAAAACAACTTTGTTCTTAGTAAAAACCAAAACCAGATTCCTGAAATCAGGTTTGTTCTTAGTAAAACCAAAACCAGATTCCTGAAAACAGCTTTGTTCTTAGTGACTGCTCTCATGTCAGACGGGAAAAGCCCATTCTCTCAGGAAGTTAAAAATGTCCGGTGGAACATCGCAAAGAGTATCTTTAGGGAGTCTGTAGTACAATGCTTGTGCCTAAATCCTGGGCGTCATGACACTCTAGAAGCAGATCCCAAGTCACACACCATGGGGTTTCCTCCCCTTTAAGCAAATAAACATCATGATGAGCACCGTTCTTTCCCTTTGGTTTTTGGTATCAATTTCCATCATTTCAAATTGTCTATCACCGACAGTAAAAGATAAGCAAATTCGTATCTTTTACATCCAGCCCTCGCCCTAAAGCGTGGCAACGGTATAGGGCAAGAAGAAAGAAACGGGAAAAACTCACGTAGTAATATGCGATCAGAGTTACCTATTATGGCTAGCATTTCCTTTCTCTTCCATCATGGCTCCTAGAAAAAAAAAGAGTGTTAGAATCATACACACAAGTTTTGTCTTCGTCCCCTCTTTCAAGTTCTGTGATTTATACACGCACACGCAGAAACACACACACACACACACACACACACACACACACACACACACACACACACACACACACACCACACACTACACACACACACGCACACCACACACACACACCACACACACACATACACACACACGCGCCCCGCACACACCACACACACACACACACACACACACACACACACACACACACACACCACACACACACACACACACACACACACACACACACACCACACACACACACAAAATAACGACAAGCATTCTTTGCTGTAAGAGCAGCATGACTGAAATTTGAAAAGATTTTTCTTTATGCCTACATCTTTAATTTTGAAAAACATAATACTGCCATGAGAACTGCTCTACCTTCTTTGGTATCAGATAAAGATAATAAGCAGTGTTTACTATCACGTCGAATTACCATTTTGTGTCAGAATGTTGGCAGTTAACGCTTCATTGTATCAAACAAAGATACCAGACAATGTTTATACCAACCATGACGTATCCTTTTTCTTATGGATGTTGACAATTCACTCTAATGTTCATACATTTGATATCAATGAGGCTAGATATAATGAGATGTCAGTCACGTCACTTCCATCCACCCAGATTGGTGCGTATTTTAACAGTTTTGTGCATATAAATGTCTTGGTAAACCTCACAAATGACCTCTCTTTCATTACCTTCTATGCTCTACGACTGTGCGGACAAGGTTCTACTTCACACGTGCAACATGCCAGATGTCAAAAGCAAATTCCTCCCTTTTTCTGCCAGATCCATTCATAGCAGTCTGAGTGCCAGTTTTGGGACGAGACAACAACCCCCTCCTATGAAATATGCATTTATTGCACTGAAAACAGCCCATATTGCAAAATAGTCCTGGCAACGTTGCGTGGGAAAACTCATTTCCACAGATGATGAAAATGTATATGTCGACATTACAACAACAAAAAAAGACAAAAAGAAAATGAATGGTATAGTGGAATCCTCATGCGTTCTCTACAGTAAAAAGCAGCTCGAATTTCAAAAAAAATTTACAGCCACCTTTGTTATGGGCAAAGAGTTACATAGGCAAAATCTCACGACTGGTGAAACCTTGGAAATCTAGCCAAGAAATGAAAAAAAAGAAGTTGCAGGTCTGATTTGGACAATTTCTCCAGGAAAGAAGGCTCCAACCCTATCATGAAGAGTAAGCAAATACTAGTCTTCAAACCTAATGTATGCAAAAGACGTTCGTATTTTCAAACTTCCTGCGGAGAAAGCTGCTGCCACTCTAAACACAGCTTTTATCCACGTATCTCCAGTGACCAACACTGTGTGTGAAGGATCCTAGTCTATAAAGCCTTCTATTGTTGTTCATCGGCTAGAGCTCCGAGGTTCACCAATGGTGACATTTTGCGATTGCAACCGTTTGCCCGCCATGACGGTAGCTGCATTCTGGCTTTGGACATGATGTCTGAACACGACACAAGTGCATATGCGTTTTTATTTTGTGGGGTGTTTTTTGGGGGGTCGGGAGTTGGGGGTATTTGTTTGTTTATTAGTTTGTTTGTTTTTGTTTTGTCATCCGTTCATACTGGCACTCAATGGTCTTTTCTTCCAAAAAGGCCGAATATTCTCTGTGTGTTCGTACACAGGGCCTCGGTTTAAAGTCTCATCCGAAGGACTTTCGGTAAAGTAGAGTCAGTACCGACGTTAACTCCAGGGAGAAAAAACTTCTGGGATGGGTGTCTCAGTGGTGGATTGAACCCGCACTGTGAAAGCTTGAGCTCAAAGCTCTGACCACTAGGCTATCCTGCCCCCACTTCCCCCTCTCCGTCAGATCGCGAGCCCAAAGGTGTAGGTAGGAGATGATCATACCCCTCTACCTTCCAAAGTCAGATCGCGAGCCCAAAGGTCTAGGCAGCAGATGATCCTACCCCTCTCTCTACCTTCCCAAAGCCCTCACCACCCACAGACAGGAAGGTGAGGAAGCTGTGATCCAGGTTGCCTTCAGGCCCCTGCAGGCAGCTGATCCTGCCGTACATAGCCCCCAGGTCCCCGAAAGGCAGGGAGGCGGGGGGCAGGTAGAAGATGTGGATGACCAGACAGCCAGCAAGGTGAAGACGGTGACGGCGTTGAAGTAGGACACGTAGAAGGTGGAGCCCAGCCCCCCCACGAAGGAGTAGGACCGAAGAGAGTGGCCATGACCAGCACGCTGAACTCAGCACTGGCGTCTCTGATCAGCGCCTGTGGGGGCAAGTGGACACAGCGATCGTGTGGGGCACAACAGTGTTCATGCACAACAGTCAAGATTCTTGAGGAAAAAGTAGTGAGGAAAAACAGTCAAGATTCAAGATCTTTGTCAAGAAAAGACTTGCCTATGTATGTATCAAATCAGTCCTTCCTTTGTACTGTAGTTTGGGATTTTATTTTTTCTTATTTTCAAGTCATCAAGTGTGCAGACTTGCCAGTGCTTTTACCCTCTATGTATACTCGTGCAGAAGTTCACGGGCGCGTTCTAAAAACTCCTACATTTCATATCACCGCTATGCGGGTTGGAAAATTTCTAAAAAGCTACTGTACATTCAAAGAGCTTCATCAGTCCATGGGCAGTGCAGCTGGCCACTAGCACATCTGCCTGGTATAGCTCATGATGAAAGGTGTGCTGTAGCTTGTACAGGACAATCTGCATACAGTGTGAACATTGAGAAAGCTGAAAAGAAAACAGTCGTGAGGTGTGGGGGAATTTTGTCACGCCAAAGTCAGGTGTGCTGGGTCTAACCTGTCAGGCGCTTTGCGGCAGCGCAACGCATTTTCGCTCATATGACAACTATAGTTGTCTGAGCGTTCGATGAGAGGAGGAGGAGGAGGAGAGAAGAAGAAGAAGAAGAAGAAGAAGAAGAAGAAGAAGAAGAAGAAGAAGAAGAAGAAGAAGAAGAAGAAGAAGAAGAAGAAGAAGAAGAGAAGGAGAAGAAGAGGAGAAGAAGAAGAAAGAGAAGAAGAAGGGAAGGAGAAGAAGAAGAAGAGAAGAAGAGAGAAGAAGAGAAGAAGAAGAGAAGAAAAGAAGAAGAACAAGAAAGAAAGAAAGAGAGAGAGACAGACAGAGAAGAACAAGAAGAAGAGAGAAGGGGGAGGAGGAGGAGGACGTTGTTTAAAAAAATGTAGAAGAGAAGAAGAGGGGGGAGGAGAGGGAGGGAGGACGTTTTTTAAAAAATGTAGGCTAAATTCCTGAAAAAAAAATGTCTAGATTTCATGCAAAAGCAGAATGTAAAGGTTTGGGAGAGGATGATTTAAAGTAAAGCCAAAAAAAAAGAAAGAAAACTGCAAGATACACCGCACCCTGACAAATGATGAGATGAGGATGACACCACGATAAATATTTTCATTATAGTGTAGTATAGCCACGTAGTGACCACCGTGACAACTTGGAAACCGCACACAAAAAAAAAAAACACCTGGACATTTACCTGGAAGAGATCGTTGCCGCAGATGATGATGGCTGTCATGATCATGACGTTGGTCAGTAGGCAAAGCAGCAGAAGACCAGGTGTGTGCCTTTGCCGAAGCGAGCCTTGATCACCTGTAACGTGACCAGCAGGTGGACTTTGGTCTTTCAAGACTATACATAGGACACTGAGACACTGTGGACGTGTTTCTGATATATTATCTAGCAGTCTTTGTCATTGTGGAGTATCATCATCCAAAGAAGAGAAGACGTGTGAAATGGTTCTCTTTAGAATAACAAGAACTATTTGTTTAATCTTTTTTAAATGATAGCAAGAAATATGAAATGATATTCTTTTAATCAACTAAAGAAGTCATACAGCATGCTCTTTTAATAAAAGGAAGAAATAGCCGTCTTTAAATGACTAAAAGAAATATAACATAACCATTTTTGTATTAGATAGCTCTTTTGATTTATTTTAGCAGTAACAAGAAATGTAACTTTTTTTACAAAAAATATCATGTATTTTTCCAGTGATGAACAGAAGAAATAGACTTTTTAATCGTCTTTTAATGGTATAAAGAAAGATAAACACATTCTTCACGTAATGAACACAACATATAAAATAACCTCTTTCCATGACCAAAAGAAATACAAACACACTCTTCCTGTAAGGAACACAGGACACCTATAAAACAGTCTCCCTGAAGGACACAGGGGACTGGAGAGGAGAGGAGAGACACAGGCACTACCTGTAGGAAGGTCTTGGCTCCTGGCGCTCTGGTTTTGAAGTGAACAGACAGCAGGGGGAAGAGGATGATGTTCACCACCACAGACGTGGAGTACCAGAACGTTCCTGCCACTCCTATCTGGGAAGTACACGCACAACCCACCCCACCCCTTAGTTCCTCTCTCATACACGCACGCACGCACCCCACACACACACACACACACACACACACACACACACACCACCCCCTTAGTTCCTCTCTCACACACCACACACCCCACAAAACACACACACACACACACACACACACACACACCCCTTAGTTCCTCTCTCACACACACACACACACACACACACACACACACACACACACACACACACACACACACACACACCACCCCTTAGTTCCTCTCTCACACACACACACACACACACACACACACACACACACACACACACACACACACACACACAACCCACCCCCTTAGTTCTTCTCTCATACACACACACACACACACACACACACACACACACACACCCCACACACACACACACACACCACCCTTAGTTCTTCTCTCATACACACACACACACACACACACACACACACACACACACACACACACACCCACGCGCGCGCACACACCACACACACACACACACACACACACACACACACACACACACACACACCACCACACACCACCACCACCACCACCACCACCACCACCACCACCCCCTTAGTTCCTCTCTCATACACACACATACACACCACATATCGTTAGAGTGTAATTTTCGTAAGAGTAGGCCATTGTGTGCCGATGGGCGGAACAGATGACAAGATTTACAAAACTGCATACACACGGGGACTGGATGTAAAAAAGCACATGAGAGCTTATTGCATTATCCTCGATATAAAAGAATAAAAGAAAAAATATCTCTCTGTGATGACGTAGAACCACAATCAGAAAACCCCCATGCGGAATGCCGCTACCTTTAATGGAGGGTAAAAAGGGTCGCATGCGCAAAATTTCACTATAGGTGAAACTCAGAGCTCTAGCCCAGACACAATTAAAACAGAAAAAAAACAGAATCAGAAAACTTCATTGCCATTGTCATAACGAGACTTGTTTGACGCGAAACATAAAAACGTAAACAGTCACCATTTACTCAAAGATGTAGATTCTTAGATTTATCAAGTTTGTCTAGCTCTTGCTCTTCTGATGGGGGGGGGGGATGCTTAATTGTATGTATGTGTAGAGAGAGGTACCTCTCTCGGATCTCCCTGTCTGTTCGTCTGTCTGTCTTCCTCTCTATCTGCCTGTCTCTGTCTGTTTCTCTGTCTCTATGTCCGTCTATGATATGTGTCTCTCTGGATGTAAAAAGCCAGTTGTAATGAATGCTAATTCTTTTTCCTCGCTTAAAAAAATACATTTATTCATTCTCTCCTCTCTCTCTCCTCTCCTCTCCTCTCTCCTCTCTCTCTCTCCTCTCTCTCTCCTCTCTCTCTCGTCTCTCTCATCTCTCTCCTCTCTTCTCCTCTCTCTCTCTCTCTCCTCCTCTCTCTCTCTCCTCTCCTCTCTCTCTTCTCTCTCTCTCTCTCTCTCTCTTGAAAGGTAAACTAATTTGTATCAGAAAGCGAAATGTAGAATTCAGTGTTGTGTAACATTAGCAGACTTAATTAATTGTACAACTGGTGTTAAACAGGTTGATATATACAGTCCTTTATCGTTTTCTATTTTCATTAATGAACTTGCTATGAAAGTATCAGAAATGGCAGACATGATGCAACTTTCCCGCGAAACCCCATAGAATTGTTTGTTCTGCTGCTTGCATATGATGTTATTCTGTTAACAGTGGTGGGTTTATAAAAGCAGCTGAACAATTATCCAGTGCTGCGTTTCACTTGGTCTCTGAACAAAAGTAATATCATTGTCTCTAGAAAGGGAGGTTTCCTAGCTGCTCATGAAAAGTGGATGCATAATTGAGATATTAAACACATATAGATATTTAGACCTAGAACCTGTTTTTCCACTAAGCTTAGCTTCATCCTGCATGTAAAGATCTTGCAAGTAAAGGAAAAAAGCTCTTGTTACTTGTATTGAAAAAGTTTCGTTTTTTAAATAACAATCCATTAATTTGTTTAAGTTACTTGATGCCCAAAATACAACCCATAGTCTTATAGGTTCTAAGATTTGGAGATTTGACTCAGCAGCAACGCAAATTGAGTCATTACATCTATGTGCTTTGGAGCCACTTTTAGGAGTATTAAAGGTACATAAAATGATCTTGTCCAGCGAAACAAATAGATATCCTCATACAATTACTTCTGCTGAAAGATTATTAGGTATTGGTTTAAAATTTTGAACATGGAAGAGCACAGACTACCTTTCAAATCTTATGGGATGCTTTTTATTTAGGTGCTAAGGGAAAGAAAAACTGGACAACACACATAACCATTTGTTTATTCAATATAGCTTTGGATAATATGTCTGGTTAAATCAAGCTGTCGGAAATCTAAAAGGGTTTATTGCTGTTTTTAGACAAAGATTGATTGATTGTCATTGGCAACGATGGAATAATCAGATTCAAACTAGTGATAGATATAGAATTTATCCACAATTTATAAGCTCTATGATGTGAAACCTTATCTAAAGATTGAAGTGGATTTGCATTTTAAAATAACTATGGCTAAATTCAGGATGGGTGTGTCAGACATAACTGTCCAAAAGCTTAGATACAGAATGCATAGTGAATCTGACATAGCATGCTCTCTATGTAATGAGGCAACAGAAGACGAAGTACATGTTGTCTTAGGTTGTCCTGCCTTTAATGAAATTAGGCAAAACTATATGGCAGAAAAATAATTATACCAACCAGCCTAATGCATTTAGACTCTGCCTCTAGGATGTAGTGATCCTAACATCATTGGCAATAATTTTGCTTTATGGTGTGAAGCCTTTATGACATGAGGCCTTTATAAAGCCTTTATTATGTGAAGCCTTTATTATGTGAAGCTTTTGTGACGTGGAGCCTTTATGATGTGAAGCCTTTATGATGTGGAGCCTTAGAATTAAGAGATATTATGATGTCATGAGGGTAGTTGGGGGGGGGGGGGGTTATTGTTTTTGGTTGGGCTTTATTTTTGGTTGTGGAGGGAGGGGGGGAGTTGGGGGATAGTGTTGTTTTTTCCAGTGGATTTGTTTGCCTTTTGTTTGTTCACAGCTGTGCTCCCCATACATTCCTCTCATCATTCAGTGTATAGAGGGGCACCCCCCCCCCCCTCCATGTATGGGCAATGGCCTCTTTGTATGTCCTTCGATGAGACTTTAACGAGGCCCCGTGTGCGAACGCACAGAACATCTTTGCGCAACACGTTTAAATCCTGTTCCGCTTCGTAAGAGTAGGCCATCGTGTGCCGGTGGGAACAGATGGCAATATTTACAAAACTGCATACCACGGGACCGGATGAAAAAGCACATGACTGCTTATTCTGTTACCTCGTATAAAAGAATAGATAAATAATACATTCTTTGCAGGCCATCTGGCCATATGAACAGAAAAACATGATTAGGTATTAACTGTGATACACGATAGTCATCATGACTAAGACTTTTAATACAGTATAAGCATATATACTCTCCTCTCTCTCTCTCTCTCTCTCTCTCTCTCTTCTCTCTCTCGTCTCCTTTTCGTGTGTGTGTGTGTGTGTGTGTGTGTGTGTGTGTGTGTGTGTGTGTGTGTGTGTGGTGTTGTGTATGTCTGGTGGGGTTGTGGGGGGATGAGGGGGCGGGAATGTAGCGTCATACAGGAGTGCGTCAAATGTGTATGTAAGTTCATATTATGTATGTTTTATAAGCAGAAAAGATGTGATGCATTAATTTCAAATTGCACACTACCACATGGGATGAAACTTATAATACACTCGTTTTTTCATATTCTGAGGACTATTATGATTATTTTCTGTATTCATTTATAGAGCATTTTCCCCTGCTGTCTATTCTCCTCTCCATTCCTTCACTTTTTCTTTTCCATTAAGGGTATTAGTTCTTCATTTATTCCTTTAGGGCTTCAGTTTCATTGCCAGTCCTTTTTTTTATTTCGATAATACTTTTGTCTTTCTGATAAATGCGTTTTGTTTTGTTTTGTTTTGTCTATCTGCTGTTTTTTTTCTTTCTGTTGCATATTCTATTGTATTGGTTGTTGTTGTTAATCTTGGTTTAATTTGCAAAAAAATCCCAAACAGTCATGCACAGGTTTGCCATCACATCATCAGCATCAGGAAGCTTATCAATGTTACGCCTCCGTAATGCCACCAGCCAAAGGAGCCCTGCACTTCTGATGGGTCACTTTGGAGGTGTTCGGTGGTGCTTGTTCTGAGTTAACATATACGGCTCACCCCCTGCTAAGCCCCCCTGCTGGCGACAATAATGGCTTACTCACAAAGCCCTTGTAATTGCCCTTCAGGGATGATTAAAGTGTTTTGACTTGACTTGACTTGACTTGACTTGACTTGACTTGAAGCCAGACTGAGTGACACGTCCAGCAAGGATGGTGACCACTACAACCTCCCTCCAATGAACTTCTCCCCTGAACTTCCAACTGAAGGGAATCCAAAACGTAGGTCGCCACCAAGCAAGAGTAGCCAGGGCCACCAAATCAGAGACAATTTTATTTCATTGCAAGATGATCAATGGTGAGGATCGAGGATGATGTAATGTTACTGCTATGGAAGTGTGTGTGCTTTAAGACAGCTTGACAGGGGTGCACTCTACGCTTCCTCTCAGTGTTGATCGGGAGATTTCAGTAGCACTCTCAAACCTGCATCTGCAAAAAAGGATGATGGTCGACTGAGTGGTTCCCGTTTTCCCAATGAGCCAATAGCACACTCAATCTGAGTAGGAGCCGGTCGGAGTCCAAAATCGCCACTCTGATAGGGAAACAAATACAGTTGCATGCAGGAAAAAGAAAAAAAAATGGGTAGGCGCTGCACTTGTGGCGACACGCGCTCTCCTCGGGGAGAGCAGCCCGAATTTCACGCAGAGAAATCTGCTGTGACATAAAGTGGTACAAAATACAAAATACTAAAAAAAAAATCCCTGACTCTTATATGGATTCAAACCTGCAACCCTCCATCCTGTAGTCCCAGGGCGCTGCCACTGTGCCATGACAGCTGGTGGAAATGATTTGTGTAATAAGGTATCCAATGCTTTTTTTTTAAATGAGAAGTGATTATTCACATTGTAAAAAAATACTTTTCGATCACTACATAAAAAAAACAATTGTGTTACTGAAAAGAGAGAGGGGAGGCCTAGAGAAAGAGAGAGAGGGAGAGACAGGGATAGAGAGATAGAGAGAGGGGAGAGAGAGAGAGGGTGAGGGAGAGATAGAGAAAAAGAGAGAGAGGGGGGAAAGAGAGGGAGAGACGGGGAGAGAGAGATAGAGAGAAAGAGAGAGAGGGGGAGAGAGGAAGAGACGGGGAGAGGGAGATAGAGAGAAAGAGAGAGGGTGGAGAGAGGGGGGAAGGGAGGGAGGGAGAGACAGGGGGGGATAGAGAGGGAGGGAGGGAAAGAGAGGAGGAGATAGAGGAGAGACGGGGTGGAGAGAGAGAGAGAGAGACAGAGACAGAGAGACAGAGAGGGAGGAGGGGGGTAGAAAGAGACAGACAGACAGACAGACAGACAGACAGCAGACCGTGGAGGTGACGGTGGCACTCTGAAGCAGGTCTGCAGGCCATAACAACTGCACTCCTACAGTCACAGCCGTCAGGCTGGTGGACACCCGACCCCCGGCGTCAAAGGACCTGTCCAGCTGTTGGCGTCACGGAACACGTAACGGCGAATGGCGTTGTAGGTCACTGCCAGCGCCACGGAGATTCCCCCGAAACCCAGCACCAAGAGCAGGGCCGCTTCATACTTCTCTAGCTCCGGGGTGATGGACCTGAAAGGGCATCAAAAAGCACTAACACAGCACGCATCAAGAACGGAACATCTTGTGTGCACAGGTTAAATCCTGTTCCACTTTTCGAAAGAGTAGGCCATTGTGTGACTGGTGGGAAGATGACAATATTTGACACAACTACATACACACGGGGATTGGATGGGCAAAAAAAGCACAGCACGCATCGAGAACGGAACATCTTGTGCATACGTTAAATCTTGTTCCACTTTTCGAAAGAGTAGGCCATTGTGTGCCTGGTGGGAAGATGACAATATTGACACAACTGCATATACACGGGGATTGGATGGGCAAAAAAAAGCACAGCACGTATCGAGAACGGAACATCTTGTGCACACGTTAAATCCTGTTCCACTTTTCATAAGAGTAGCATTGTGTGCCTGTGGAAACGTTGATGACAATATTGACACAGCTGCATATGCACGGGATTGGATGGGCATAAATAGCACAGCACGCATCGAGAACTAATCGGAGGAGGAACGGACCTAGACATACAGCCTCACGCAGGCTTGTACCTGTATAAACGTAACTTAGTACGCGTCGTGTACGCGCGTACACACGTACACCCACGCACGCTAAATCCTGTTCCGCTTTTCGTAAGAATAGGCCATTGTGTGCCTGGTGGGAACAGATGACAATATTGACACAACTGCATATACACGGAAACTAGATGAAAAAAAAAAGCACATGAGTGCTTATTCTATTATCCTCGATATAAAAGATTAAGAGAATTTTTTTTAATAAATAAATAAATAAAACGGAGGAGGAAGGGACATAGACATACACGCCTCACGCAGGCTTGCACCCGTATAAACTAGACCTTAGTACGCGTCATGTACGCGCGTAACACAGCACGCGCGCGCGCACACGCGTACATACACACACGCACGCACCCACGCACGCACGCACGCACACACGCACGCGCACGCACTCACGCACGCACGCACACGCGCTTTGAGTGTTTTTTTTTTGTTTTTGTTGTTAGTGTTGTTGCTTGTATTTTCTCTAGGCATATTTTATTTTTAAGGCTGTTGAAATCATGTTAGTTAATTAATGTTGATTTTTTTCTGCTTTTGTTTTTTGTTGGGTTTTTTGTTTGTTTGTTTTTTTTCTTTAGATAGATGGCTTGATGAAAAAAGCAAATCAATGCTTATTCAATGTACCATCTGGAAATAAAAATTTGATTTGATTTGATTTGCACCACCACGCGCACGGCAGCACGCACACACACACAACCACACACACACACACACACACACACACACACACACACACACACACACACAGGATGGTTGTTGTGCCTTATGCAGTATATTATCATCTACTCCTTGTCTTTGGTTTTATCTCTTTATTTTCTTTACTTTTTTTTTTTCAAGGATAATGGAATAAGCAGTCATGCGTT
The DNA here is from genome assembly GCA_030674155.1 of Stramonita haemastoma. NCBI lineage: Eukaryota > Metazoa > Mollusca > Gastropoda > Neogastropoda > Muricidae > Stramonita > Stramonita haemastoma. The sequence goes on from CM060320.1 coordinate 20,148,938, forward strand.
TTTTACATCCAGTCCCCGTGTGTATGCAGTTTGGAAATTTGTCATCGGTTCCCACCGGTACAACAACGGCCTACTCTTCCGAAAAGAGGAACGGGTTTTAACGTGTGCGCAAGATGTTCTATCTGCGTTCGCACACGGGATCTCTGTTTATAGTCTCATCCAAAGGACTTTTAGGGGAGTTTTGATTCCCGTTGTGTGTAAGCAGGTGGGAGAGGGGTAGGGTTGAGGAGGGATCCTGGCTGGGTAAGGGATGGTATGAGTGGGTCAGCTGATATATGCCAGGAAGGGGGGGGGGGGGGGGCGAGGGTGAGTGGCAAAGTGGGTGGGGAAAATTTAATATAGCACCCAAAAAAATCATGACGTAGGCCTACTGATATGTGTGTTAATTAACTGCATTCGTAACACCACCTGTGAGTTTCTATAGGCTAGCGATGGCACGAGTGACTGCACCCCTGTGTGTCTATGCACATAATGCATAGATTTAATATAGCACCGAAAAAAAGGATAACCAGCCGCCATGGCGCAGTGGTTAGTCCCTTGGATTTCGGACTGGATGGTCGCGGATTCGAATCCCATTCGAGTCAGAGGGATTTTTCGGACTCCGGCCGGCTCCTACCCAGAGGGAGTGTGCTGTGGGCTCAGTGGGGAGACTGGGACCACACAGTTGAGTTTCATCCACTTTACGGATGAGAATTTAAGAGTGTTGCTCTAATTACCTGACCAACACTGCAGGTGTCTGTATCTCTCGGGCCTGGTTAACGCCGGGATATATTATGGCAGTAAGTGTAGAGTACAACCCTGTCAAGAAGTCTCAAAGCGGATGCACCTCCACAGCAGCAGCATCATTCGTCATCCTCATCACCATTGATCATCATGCAATGATAAATATTGCCTCTGATTCGGTGGCCCCTATTGCTCTGGTCTCACAGTGACCTCAGATTCGGTTTCCCCATACACTTCTGTGTCTGTAGTGAGTTTGTGTCAAAGCCTTTAGGATTGGATGTTTGCGGGGGGACGGCCGTTGGAGGGACGTTGTGGTGGTCACCACCTCAGGTGGGTGACTCACTCGGTATGGCTCCGTGACTGAGCTAATACTGTCGTTAGCAAGGAGCTTCGTAGGTAGTGTCCTTCGTATGTTTGCTCAGAACAGGCACCACTGAACACCACCAAAGTGACCCAGCAGAAGTGCAGGGCCCCTCTGGCTGGTGGCCCCACAGTGGCCTAATATTGATGGGTTTCCTGTGGACTGCCGATCTCGAGGATGAGACACAACGAATCAGGGTATGGCTGTGGCGGGGATATTGAAATGAACGGCGTGGGAGCAACGGCACGGGGACGTCACAGAAGACGAGGCAGCAAAAAAAAAAGAGAAAAAAATGATGACATACTGATATCTGTTTGATTCCTACCCCAACGCTTTGGGGTTTTTTTTGGGGGGTTGTGCTAGTCAAATTTTTCACGTTCATATGTGACCTATTTAAATTGATTTGATTGTACAGCGCAGTGAGCCCATGTTTTTTGGGAATTCGCGCTATATAAGCCTCCATTTTATTATTATTATATTATTATTAACGTCAGGTTGTGAGTTTCTATAGACTAGCAATGGCACAGTTTTGGTATCTTTGCGCCTGTGTGTTCATGCACATAATTAATAGATGTCATTATCTTCGAAATCAAATAATGAAATTTAAAAAATAATAAATCAATATAGAGAATGGGTTGCTTGTGGCTGCAGATTTGCATGCACAAATTCACGTACCTGTATGGACTCAGGTATGCATACCTCATTTAATGTCATTCCCTCACGTAAGTATCAGAAAAGGAAAAGACAAACAAACAAAGAACCAAACAAGAGAGAGAGAGAGAGAGAGAGAGGAGAGAGGAGAGAGAGAGAGAGAGAGAGAGAGAGAGGAGAGAGAGAGAGAGAGAGAGAGAGAGAGAGAGAGAGAGAGAGAGAGAGAGAGGAGAGAGAGAGAGAGAGAGAGAGGAGAGAGAGAGAGAGGAGGAGATCGAACTCGAATGTTTTATTGAGGAAATATGGATAAGCCAGAGGCTTCTTTACACCAGGTCCTCATAAAAAAATAAAAAAACACCCACACAAAAACAAACCAAAAACAACAAACCCACTGGCAACAATCATAAAGAATAATATAACATATAGATATAGCAAAGCAAATGATAAGCTTAATTACTTAGTTATTTATATAACCAACTATCCAACTACACTCACAATACAGGCACAAGCAAAATCTCAATATACGCTATTCCAAGTCACAACCCTTACTAATAGTCTTATCCAACATGACACTCTAGATTACAAATTCAAATTATTCTATGGTAACAAGACAAAACACATCCGTACTCTATTTCAATGACACAAAAGCGAGAAACTAAGCTCAAAACAATCAGATTTTTCCTCTCTCTCTCTCTCCTCTCTCTCTCTCTCTCTCTCTCTCTCTCTCTCTCTCTCTCTCTCTCTCTCTCTCTCCTCTCTCTCTCTCTCTCTCTCTCCCTCTCTCTCTCCTCTCTCTCCCCTCTCTCCTCTCTCCCCTTCCTCTCCCCTCCCTCTCTCCCTCTCTCTCTCTCAACCCCCCCCCTCCACACACACAATTAAATCACACTCATAAAATTATACAATTTATATGACAGCCTATAGGATTTAACATACCATCTAAGACGACATTCTAATCATAAATCCAAATCATTTTACTCTGACAGAACAACACGTAGCCTATACACCATTTAATAACATTAAGGAATGAAAAAAAGAACAGAAAAAAAGAGTTCTAAATAATTGAAATTTCAATGCACACACACACCACACACACACACCACACACACACACACACACACACACACACACACCACACACACACACACACACACACACTACACGCACACACATACAATAACATAAATAATCAATTGAATAAAGAAAAAATCCAATACCTTATCTATGCAATACAATAATTCTACACACATTATACATTATACAGTATACATTATACAATCAACCCTTCAATATCAATGATATAATAGAAAAAAAGTGGGAATACCAAAAAATCAAAATGTCACACACACACACACACACACACACACACACACACACACACACACACACACACACACACACAACAGAGAGAGAGAGAGAGAGAGAGAGAGAGAGAGAGAGAGAGAGAGAGAGAGAGAGAGAGAGAGAGAGAGGAGAGAGAGAGAGAGAGAGAGAGAGAGAGAGAGAGAGAGAGAGAGAGAACTTGAAAACTTGAAGACTTTTTTTATTCAAAGAGGGTAATACAATATACAACAATTGCTTTTACACCCAGCCTAATAGAATAAGCAACAATTGCTTTTTTTACATCCAGCCCTCGGAAAGGACCCCCCTCCCTACCCCACCCCTTTCAAAAAAAAGAAAAAATCAAAATAACAGCCAAAAACAACCCCCCCCCAAAAAAAAAGTAAAAATCCACCCAAGAAGCAAATCCAAACCCCGCAATATACATGAAAAGTTACCAATAAAGTACAACAGTAATGAAAACCACAGCAATAATGGAAAAGAACCAATTTACACAAAAACAATAATTCAACACACACACACACACACACACACACACACACACACACACCACACCACCACCACACACACACACACACACACACACACACACACACACACACACAGAAACCGACATGTTACGTACCCACATCCCTGACTACCTCTTTTCAGCCTTTATAAGCATGACTCATATACAAACGAAACTCTCTGAGCACATGACATTACAATTTTAGCTAGAATTGATTTATAATGGATTCTGAAAAGGGTGATTACAAGATTTTTTTTTCTAAAAACCAACAACAACCGAAAACAACAACAACAACAACAACAACAACAACAACAACAACAGCAGTCAGAGTACATGACCACTATAATATATCATGCCATATAATACAGGAGCAGGAAAAATTAAAGCAGATCTGAAGTCATGAATACAGTTTGTCGATGCTGTTTTCATACGTTTTTACAAGGTGATTTCTTTTAGAATGTGTTTCTCACAGTTGCCGTAATTTTAACATGTATAGTAATGATAACGACTAAAGTGTAGGAGCACGTTTGACTCATTTTTGGAAACAGGAAAGATTTATAATTACGCTTAAAAGATGCAATACTATTTTTATCTTTAATATTTTTGGTAAAGAATTCCAAACAGTTCCTCCAGAGTAACGAAGACTTTGTTTTGTAATGATCAAGCCTTGGTTTAGGAATTATTATTTTATTGATGTATCTTGACTGATTTATTGGGAACCTAGTAGTCAGGGTAGATGGAGCAAGACCGTTCATTATTCGATACATTATGATCGCTTTATTATATTCCAGATGGTAAGTTATGGGGAGAATGTCTAATTTAATATAGTCTTGGGGTGACAAAGTGGGAGGCTTTACGAGTATCACTTTGACAGCTCGTTTATGGATTCTTAAAAGGGGTTTTAAGCTATTAGCACTATGTCCATCATACAATGTTGAGGCGTAATCAGGAAGTGATTGAATATAAGTATAATAAAACTGTCTACAAGAATCTAGGTCAAGAAAGTGTTTAATTTTAGAGAGCTGAAACATCTGAGAGAGACAGACAGACAGACAGGACAGAAGATTGAAAGAAAGAAAGAAGAAAGAGAAAAAAGAAGAGAAAGAAAGAAAGAAGAAAGAAAGAAAGAAGAAAGAAAGAAATAACAAAAGAAAAGAAGAGACAGTAGGAAAAGAAAAGAAAAGAATGAGTAAGGAGAGAATAAAAAAAAAAAGACTAAAAGAAGCAAAGAGAAAAGCAAGTAAGACAGAAAGAGCAGACAGACAAACAAGCTACAACAAAAAAAACAACGATAATACACACAGTGATAACTAGGCAGTTGACTCCATAAACAAAGAGTTTGGAGGGGACGGATAGCCTAGTGGTCAGAACATTGCGCTCGCAATTTGACGACCCGGGTTCGATTCCGGTCGAGGAGATTTTTCTCCTGGAGTTAACATCAGTGCTGACTCCACACTCCCCAAAAGTCCTTCGGATGAGACTATAAACCGAGGCCTCAGTGCGTGCGAACACACGCAGAACATCTTGCACACATGTTAAATCCTGTTCTGTTTATCGTAAGAGTAGGCCTTTATGTGCCGGTGGGAACAGATGACATTTACAAAACTGCATACACACGGGGAGTGGATGTAAAAAAAAAAAAAAATTTAAAGCACAAGATTAGGCTTATCCCATTATCCTCGATATAAAAGAATAAATAAATAAATAAATAAACAAAAATAAATAAAATAAAAACTAACGCACTCTTACCCTCTGGGTGTCCCCGAGTCCTTGAGCGACTTGTTGAGAAAATCGCAGCTTGAAAGCGCCCTGTCTGTGGTAGTGCTGGTCATCATCCCCTCCTCCTCCATGATTCCTGGAGATCTTTCTGAGATGCTGGCTGCTTCACGCTCCCTGATTGACTACCTGTTGACAGCAAACATGGACAGCAAACATTGACACATTGACAGCAAACATTGACAGCAAACATTGACACATTGACAGCAAACATTGACAGCAAACATTGACACATTGACAGCAAACATTGACAGCAAACATTAACAGCAAACATTGACAGCAAACATTGACACATTGACAGCAAACATTGACACATTGACAGCAAACATTGACAGCAAACATTGACACACTGACAGCAAACATTGACACATTGACAGCAAACATTGACAGCAAACATTGACACATTGACAGCAAACATTGACAGCAAACATTGACACACTGACAGCAAACATTGACACATTGACAGCAAACATTGACAGCAAACATTGACACATTGACAGCAAACATTGACAGCAAACATTGACACATTGACAGCAAACATTGACACATTGACACATTGACAGCAAACATTGACAGCAAACATTGACACATTGACAGCAAACATTGACACATTGACAGCAAACATTGACAACAAACATTGACAGCAAACAGCAATCCTTTTTTTTAATCTTCATCGGCTAAACCTCCCATGTGAGAAATTAATATGCGTATGCCACCCTTCTCGCTCAACGTAAAGGTAGCAGCAACATTTTGACTTACCAATACCAATAATTTATCATCTCTCTAGACAGAGAAATGCCCGTGGGTTTTTTAAAACGTCCACACACACGCACACGCACACGCACCCACACAAAATCACACACAAGACACCCCTACCAGCACCCCCAGCGCGCGAGAACGCTTGGCACGCACACACACACACACACATACACACAGGCACGTAGGTACCCACGCATGCGCACACGCAGGGTGTATATATATACATATACCAGTCCATAAAAGATCATAACATGTCATACAACACTAGAGTAATATCAATGTTTATAATGCACTATACACTACACACATTATATGCAATAAACGAAACGCACGTCCGCTTTACTAATACGAACCGGAGATAAACAGCAATAAATTATGAGACTAGGGTACTTGATCACTCTCAAAGTTTAGGGAGGGAGGAGGGGGGGGTGTAGCCATATGGTTTATCTATTCTTTTTTTTTTTTTATCGAGGATAATGGAATAAGCACTCAGGTGCTTTTTTTACATCCAGTCCCCGTGTGTATGCAGTTTTGTAAATGTCATATGTTCCCACCTGCACACGATGGCCTACTCTTACGAAAAGCGCAACAGGATTTAACGTGTGGTTTGAGTATCAAGCATGTGATCTGCTGGTAAGGGCTCGGGTTTGATTCCTGCTGAAGCATCTCTTCAAAGGATTCTTTTTTCCCCTTTTTCCCCTGGAGTTACCTTCGGTTCTGACTCCTTTCGCCTAAACAGTCTTCAGGTGAGAATGTGAACGATATCCCGCGTGTGAATGTGTGTAGAACATCTTACAGCAGACGTAAAAACCTGTCCACTTTTTGGGGGTGGTGAGAGAGTAAGAGGGCTATAGGGGAGTAGGTATGAATGACGCGAATATACCCAGCATGCACCTTGCATCGTGGAGAGGGATGGGCTCCGCCAGATTGAGCTTAAGTACATGACATCACCGTTGTGGTAGCAATGGTCATGACGACTTCCGAGACCTAGAGACCTAGGGGTACAGGGAGGAGGGGGATTGGCGGATGTAGGTCACATGGCCGGGTCACGGGGCCAGTAAGTTAAGCTAGAGGCCACTGGTTAAAATTAGTCAATCATTACCGGGTCCTATGACCCGGTGATGATGGCATAATGAGCCCAGGCCATGGGGTAAAAGTAAGATGAGTTTTTTTCTTTTCTTTTTTTTATCTTTTTCATTCTTTTTTATTTCGAGACCAATAGAATAAGTACTCATGTGAGGTTTTATTTTTACATCTAGTTCTCGCATGCATGCACTTTGTAAATTTTCTCCTTCATTCCCACCGACCTACAATGGCCTTCTCTTCCTAAAAAAAACGAAACAGGTTTAAACGTGTGCGCAAGATGTTCTGCGTGCGCTGGCACGCGGGGCCTCAGTGGCTTGTTAAAAATCAATGCCACAAAGACGACGCACGTAATCTTCAACCTCTCAACAAAGAGCCCAGCTTGCTGAGAATAACCCCATCTATCTCAGAATAGGCGTGGACAGACGTTGGCATGAAAACAACAGAACACAAACAGAATCCAGTTCAAAAGTACGACTTACCCTCAGGAAAAACGTTAGCAGGAACAAGCAGGGATGTGAAGGCCCCAGCTCACAAGATGCTGCACAATTTTGTAGAATCAGGCCCAAACTTGAGTGCAGGGTGACAGCATAGGGCAGTACTAGAGCCAATGAAATTTCAACTTGGATTTGATCAAATTAGGAAGGTGCAGAACCAGGCAACCTGCACCCTTCCAGGAGACATGAAGTCACCGCCAATAACAGACTTTGAGACTATCGTGTGGTTCAGCTTTCTTTTATTTCACCAAGGCACTAGGATTCTCGTCCCGAATGTCACGTTACAGAGGCCTCAAGGCTACCACCCGACCACAGAAAGACCAACCAACAAAGGGAAGACTAAAACAGAGACAGTTTAATTCACTACAGAGGGATGCTTGAACTACAACATCAGGACATCCTCGACCATGTCCCCAAAGACAGTCCTCTCTCTCTCTCTCTCTCTCTCTCTCTCTCTCTCTCTCTCTCTCTCTCTCTCTCTCTCTGCCGTACAGTCAGGGTGACTTTCAGTCATCCACACTGTCTTGTTTGTGTGACTGGGCACCAGCCACTTATATGTTAGATAACCAAGCCAAAAGTATGGTACACCATTATGATAAAAACTCTCTCTCTCTTCTCTCCTCTCTCTCTCTCTCTCTCTCTCTCTCTCTCTCTCTCTCTCTCTCTCTCTCTCTCTCTCTGTGTGTGTGTGTGTGTGTGTGTGTGTGTGTGTGTGTGTGTGTGTGTGTGTGTGTGTGTGTGTCTTTTGGGGGTGTGGGGGGCGGGAGGTCTTGGGGAGGGGGTTCTATTCTGTAACCAGGGCAAGAGCCACATGAAAAAAAAGTATTTGAATGCTTACTCTGTTACCCTTGGAAAATATTGTTTCTTTTTTTTTTATTACTATTCTTCTTCTTCTTCTTTTCTTCTTTCTTCTTCTTCTTCTTCTCTCTTCTCTCTCTCTCTCTCTCTCTCTCTCTCTCTCTCTCTCTCTCTCTCCTCTCTCTCTTCTCTCTCCTCTCTCTCTCTCTCTCCTCTCTCTCTCTCCTCTGTTTATGTAATTTTGCCTAACTAAGACATTGTCTTCAAAATAGCATTTCTGAGGGTTTTTTATTGTTGTTATTATTATTTTGTTTAGTTTTTTGTAGATCACATCCATAACTTTACCAGCATGGTTATCTCATCCAATAACTGGCCAAGAAAAGATGGACTACGTATTGGACACTTGAATGTAAATAGTATTCTAAACAAAATATCTGATATACAGACTCTATTATACAATTCTGATAAACCATTTCATGTATTTGGATTCACTGAATCCAGACTTTCAAACAATGTACCAGATACAGATGTTATAATTCCCGGGTACAAACTCATACGTAAAGATCCAGTATCCCCCAAGTCCACTGGAATGCTTGTATATATCAGTGAAGCAATAAACTTTTAAAGAATTCAAAACCTAGAAAATCATCAGGTTGAGTCAATGTGGATAGAAGTCAAACTAAAATGAAATAAACCTATCAGAATAGGATTTATTTCAGAAATCCATCTGAAAGAATAGATTGGACAGACAGATTTTCCACAATGATGGACTCAGCATTTCTTGATACCACAGAAACACTAATGTTTGGTGAGTTCAATATAGATTTACTTAAACCCCAACCTTCATGGGTAAACAAATTAGACACATACAACCTTACACAAATTGTAGATACACCAACACGTATAACATCTACCAGTAAAACACTTATAGATCATATTTACATAACTGATAAACAAAACATCAAGGAATTATGTATTCCTATCTATGGCTGTAGCGACCATCTTCCTATATGTGTAACATGGGATAGGAAAGGTACACAAATCCCAAAAGTAGGTCACAAAGAAATTACATACCGATCTTTTGCAAAATTCAATGAAAATCATTTTCTAAATGACCTGCTAAACTCTTCACTAAACAATATTTACAACTTGACAGATCCAGAAGAAGCCTTGACCCTCTGGCTTGAAACTTTTATGTCTATATATAATAAACATGCTCCCTTTAAAACCCACAGAGTAAGGCATAAAGTACAACCTGAATGGATAACAAAGGAAATTTTATCTGAAGCACAGCATCGAGATAACTTGTTAAAAGCAGGAAAATTTGATGAATACAAGGCACAAAGAAACAAAGTTAATTCCTTAAAGCGAGCAAGTAAACAAAAATACTTTCAAAATCTTACTTCTTCCAAACAAAATTCAAGATCAATGTGGAAAGCTATCAACCAGCTAACTAATAAATATTCCCCACCCTCCATTATTCAGAATATTTCTCCTGATTACCTAAATACCTATTTTACCACCATGCCAGATTCATTGATAAAACAGAATGATGCTACACAAAACTCCCTAGAAAAACTAAAAACTTTTTGTGGATCCAAAAATATCAATTCAGCTTTGAAAATACCACCATTGAACATAACTGAAGTTTACCAATCTCTACAACGCTTAAAACAAACAAAAAGTCAAGGTCCAGATGGTGTGGATGGAAAAATTCTCAAAATGGCAGCTCCCTTTATAACTGAGATGCTCACTTATGTTTATAACTTGTGTATTGGAAAATGTCACTTCCCATCACAATTCAAACTGGCCAAAGTAATTCCTTTTTATAAATCTGGTGACTCTTCAAAACCATGTAATTACAGGCCAATATCAGTTTTATCAATTATATCCAAGCCACTTGAAAAACATATACACAAACACCTTAGCAATCATTTAGAACATTATAGTCTTTTAATTGATAACCAATCAGGATTCAGGAAAAATCATTCTTGCCACACTGCTCTTACTAACATTGTAGATTCTTGGCACAACAATATAAATGATAACAAATACTGTGGAGCCCTTTTTGTTGACTTTGCTAAAGCCTTTGATGTAATTGACCATGAACTACTATGCCGAAAACTAATGCTATATGACATATCTGATAACGGTCTGGTTAATCAAATCATTCCTGCATAATAGGCAACAATATATTTTGATCAATAACATTAAATCATCTACACTACCAGTAAAATATGGGATACCACAAGGGTCTGTTCTAGGTCCACTTTTATTCTCTATATATGTTAATGACCTTCCACTCCACATTAAAGAATCATGTGAGCTCTTCTGTGATGACACAACAATTCATACCAATAATACCAATCTTAATCAAATATCTGTCTCATTACAAAGTAGCATTGATTCTCTAAGCAGATGGTGCAATTACAACCATATGTCACTAAACCCACAAAAAAACAAAGTCATGCTTATTACAACAAGACAAAAGAGACAAAACATGACAATTAGACTTCCACCCATATTTATAAACAATGAACCTGTAGAGGAAGTTGATAACCATAAACTTCTAGGTATTGTGATTGACAACAATCTTTCATGGATGGCACATATAAATAAATTATCAAAAACAGTTTCAAAACATGTATACCAGCTTTGCAGAATCAAACACTTTATCAACACACATGCCAGAAAACTATTTCTACATGCTTACATTCTATCTTCAATTAACTATTGTTCTACCCTATTTGACACAGCCAGTGCCAATACTCTCAAACCTCTAAATAGCAGTTACAAAAGAGCGCTCAAAGCAGTTCTTCTAAAATCATCTACCTTAAGTGCATCAGACTATGCAAAACTGGAGGTTCTTCCCTTAAAAGACATGTTTACCCTAAACAAAGGAATGTTTATGCATAAAATTATGACAGGACATGCTCCTCAAACCCCCTTTCTAAATTTCATATGACCTCCAGATATCCTACCAAAATTCAACTACCAATACCTAGAATCGACCTCTTTAAATCAAGCCTTGCATACTCAGGTAGCCTACTCTGGAACATGCTGCCAACGTTTTTGAAAACATCCAAAGTAAAGAAACTTTCAAGAAAGCAATCTATACCCACCGCAAATGTATTAACTGATGTACTAACACATCAGTACTTCTTACCCATGTAAACCTTGTGTGTGTGTTGTGTGTGTTGGTTGTGTGTGTGTGGTGTGTGTGTGTGTGTGTGTGTGTGTGGTGTGTGTGTTGTGTGTGTGTGTGTGTGGTGTGTGATGTGTGTGTGTTGTGTGTGTGTGTGGATGTGTGTGTGTGTGTGTGTGTGTGTGTTGTGTGTGTGTGTTGTGTGTGTGTGTGTGTGTGTGTGTGTGTGTGTAACAACTCATGTTGT
>CM060320.1:20163323-20178323 GCA_030674155.1 Stramonita haemastoma
GTGTGTGTGTGTGTGTGTGTGTGTGTGTTGTGTGTGTTGTGTGGTGTGTGTGTGTGTTGTGTGCTGTGTGTGGTTGTGTGTGTGTGGTGTGTGGTGTGGTGTGTGTGTGTGCGTGTGGCACGCAGTGTTTCTTTTGTGTATGTGTTATAGTGTGCACCTTAGACACTATAACATTTGGACTACAACCCTCTTCTTCTCCCTCCCCCCTCCTCTTCTCCTTCTCTTCAAAGTGTGTTACAGGCTGTTGGTACAAGGTTTTGTCTGTGCAACTGGGGTTGTGGTCTGAACTTTTTCTGTTTGATAGTAGTTGTTCATTTCATCAAGGTAAAAGCAGTTTTGATAAGGGAATAGTATTTGTGTATACAAACTGAACTTAAATTATTGATTTGGTTCAGTAAGAGTGTATGTAGTAGTTTTACACATGGAAGTTGGCTAAAATCATAAGACTTTTACTATTTAACCGTGATCTGATCTCCTGACTTCAAGCCAGACACCTTGCTTTGCCAATCCTTGTTCAGCTTCACTTACTGATCAGGTCCCTGCTGCAGTTGCTGACAACTTTGGTGTAGTTGCTGACAATTCTACAAACCATTCCTGATGAGGTACTAGATGATGTCATTGAAAGCAGCTCAGTCGAGTTAAAGACCCTTCAGACTTTGCACAAGAAATCCTTCATGAGACAGTCTTCATCCCTAGTCCTCACAGTACTCCACAAGTGGATGCCAAGCTTTTTGATGGTGCTGCTCTCATCCAAATGCTGTCGCCAAAGCTGACAACTACCTTTCAGGAGTATGTAGATGTCATTGTCTTGCCATACTTTGTGCCAGCTTGTTGCAGTATCTCGGATTGACATTGTTTTTGATGTTTAAAGGGCTGACAGCTTGAAATCTGCTACAAGGGAAAAGTGAGGTTCTGGTGTTCGAAGAAAGGTTATGGTTTCAGCACAGATCCAAGAAACTGGCAAGGCTTTCTGCGGGTAAATGAGAACAAAAATGAACTGTTCAGGTTCATTGCAGAGACTCTTTTGGAAGAAGAGAAGTCCATGGCAAGGTCCTTATCTGTACAAGTGCTGAGAAAACACTGTGCTCATCCAGCAAAGACACCAGCAGAATAGAACCTTGTACCCATGAGGAAGCAGACACTCGTCTCATGCTACATGTGGATGACTGTGTGAAAGATGGCCTGCAGAGAGTCTTGATCAAGACAACGGATAGGGATGTAGTTGTACTTACTGTTGCCTGTGTCCAGTTAACTGCAGTTAATAAATGTGTGGATTGCTCTTGGAGTTGGAAAACACTTTAAATATCTAGTAACCCACATAATTGCCACTCAGCTTGGTCCAAAGTGCTCCAAAGCCTTGCCAGCTTCCATGCATTTACAGGGTGTGACTGTGTGTCCTTCTCTGGAAGAGGAAAGACTTGCAGGCAAAAAGAACTAAAAACATCACTTGAATAAACTGAGTCCAAATGAAGCAAGAAAATGAAGCAAATCCACAAAGTAAAGACAAAGTTCATGGGCAATTTTTAATCAGAAAAATAAACTAGAATAGAATCAACTAGAAAAGTTGTTTATGCAGTAAACAAGATTCAATCAGCGCCTACCAAACTGGAATGTGGTGTCCCTCAGGGATCAGTTCTGGGCCATCTTCTTTTTACCCTCTATACTGCTCCACTGTCACATGTAATAGACCGTTATCATATCAATTATCACTTTTATGCCGATGACTCTCAGATTCAAAGCAGTGATACACCTGAAAATCTGCCATCTCTCTTGACAAATATGACCAACTGCCTTCAAGATATCCAACATGGATGATACAAAACAAGTTACAACTAAATGCAGATAAAACCAAAGCCATGCTCGTAGGCACCAAACACAAACTCTTCTCCATTTCAACAACTTCAATAGAATTCGGTAATACGTCAGTTCCGCTATCCACTTCTGTTAAGTATCTAGGGGTCGTTGTTGACAACACACTCTCCATGCAAAAATTCATTACCCAGACCTGTCAGTCATGCTACTATCAATTACGGCGCATTAGTGCAATTCGAAAGTACCTGTCCACTGATGCAACATCCAAACTTGTCACTTCCCTTATTCTTTCACGTCTGGACTATTGCAGTTCTCTTTTAGCTGGTCTGCCAGCATCATCTATCCACTCCCTCCAACGTATAGAAAACTCTGCAGCTCGTCTGGTCCTCAGAAAGAAAAAATCTGAGCATATTACCCCTCTCTTGCAATCTCTCCACTGGCTGCCCGTACCACAGAGAGTAATCTACAAGATCAATACCCTCTGTTACAAATGTCTCCACAAAACTGCACCCTCCTACCTCTGTGAATGTCTTCACTTGTACACACCTTCTCGCTCCCTTCGCTCGTCGGCAGATACTTTGTCCTTAAGAATACCTAGATTCAACCTATCTACCGTTGGCCGCTCGCGCTTTCTCTGTCTCTGGTCCATTGATCTGGAACGACCTCCCTCTCTCCCTCCGGCAAAAGTCTACTTATGACATTTTTAAATCCAACCTCAAGACACACTTATTTCAAACGTAAGATTTTCCCTTCTGTTTCCGTCTCTTGTCTGTCCCCGCCTTTCGACATCTACCTGCCAAAGTGTATAGCCTTTGTGGGTGGGTGTGTGGGCGCGAGTGCGCGCGCGCGTGTGTGTGTGTGCGCGTGTGTGTGCGCTTGCGTGTGTGAGTACGTTCGAATTTGCTAGGACCATAGATTGCTGTTGATTGCTTGTGTGATGTGTGGGTGAATGCAAGCGCTTTGATTTGTTTTTACAAGATATAGCACTATATAAGTTCCATGTATTATTATTATTATTACAATAAAACATCGAAAAATACAGAATATGTATCTAAAAAGTAGATATATATATGATATAATGATATTATATATATATAATATATATATAATATTTATATAAATACTGGAGAAGAGCTGAAGATCAGAATCCAGAAACCAGGTGCAGCTTTGGAAAATGAAAATGAATCTTTCTTGACAAAGGCTTAATTAAAAAGAAGTCTTCAGCCAGTGCAGTCACCCAGTATTTACCAGGGCAATCAAACCTGATCCTTACCAAGAACCCTGTAGAAAGATTACAAGTTGCACAACTGGCACTGGATGGGAACATGTTGAACACTCTTCTTCGTGGTCATCTATCGCTCACACAGCAAACATTGCTGTCTGTCATACGAGCGAAAATGTGTTGGGCTGCCGCTAAGCATCTGACAAGTCATGCACAGCGCATCAAGTTCGGCATGGGAGAGAATTGGGATTTTTATGTCTCACTGGAAAAAAGGCAGGAAAATGGATCAAGAAGGCAAAAAATAGACGTGAAGGAGGTGACACGAAGAAAAGAAACAAGGCAGAAACAAAGAGAGTGACAGAAAAGAGGGAATTTCTAGCACAGAATTTCCTGAAGGTGGGGACATTAACTATACAGACAGGTCCCTAGCATCCCCATGGGGGAAAATGTTCAATATCAACCTGTAGAATAGAACACCATGCAATGTCAAATTGAAGATAGAATAATCAAATATTAAGCTACAAGATAGAATAATCCAATATTGACTGCAAGCTAATAATCCAATATTAAACTGCAATATAGAATACCATGCCATGTCAAACTGCAAGATAGAATACCATGCAATATCACACTGCGCAACATGCAATGTCAAACTGCAAATTAGAATATTAAGCAATGTCAAATCACAAAACAGAATATCATGCAACCGAGCAGAAAGAGAACAGAGGTATCAGATGTCCTCAAGTCATCGCTTAAATAGAAATGGAAGAACACTGATGACATTACAAGACGAGGGGACAACAGATGGGCCAAAAGGTGCAGCATAGAATAGCAGTCAAAATGCAGCTGTACCACCTCCCACACTCCCGCAACCAGATGGTTTGTTGAGAACAACAAAACACATGAACGTGACAGGGCACAGAGAGGCCCAAGACAGGAATCGATGGTGGGAGGGAGGGGGTGGGGGGTCTGCCATAGAGGGCTACTTTCTGCAGTGGATGGACAACACCTAGATAGGGGCAACAGGTAATATATTGTTCACTTAGGTATACACGTAATCACCAAGAAACTTTTTATTTGTTTCTCTGTTTTTCTTAGGCTCACCAATGGTGACATTTTGCGAAAGCAGCCGTTGTTGTTTTTTCCACCGTGAAGGTAGTCATTTTCTGACTTTTGCGATGTATGCTGGGTATGTTTGTGTTTCTGTAACCTAATGTGCATATTTGATCTTCTGCAATGCATATACACGAAGGTAGTTAAGGAACTGGCATGTTTGTACTTGAAGCTGACCTGGGAGATCGTAAAAATCCCCACCCTTCATTCACCAGACGCCGCCGAGATTCGAGCCCACGACTGCATAGACCCATGGGATTGAAGTTGAACAGTCTTAACCACTCGGCCATAGTGTCCGCCATTTATTAAGTATCAGATCATATCAAAGTTTTTTAGTTTGGGGGGGGGTGTTTGTTGTTGTTTTTTATCATATCAAAGTTACTTCATTTATCAATTCCCTTTCCTGTGTTTCATTAAAAAGCTATTGACTAAAAACGAACAGAAATAGTTACTTTGGCTCATTTGAAGAAAAAGGATTCGTATCAGCAGCAAGATACTCGGAAAATGCAGAAAGGGGGGACGGCTATACCGTCCATGAAATTCATGCTACATTGCTACGGTTAGTCAAGTCAAGAACACTTTAATCATCCCTGAAGGACAAAATTTCAAATTACAACAGGTTATCAAAGTTTTAAAAAGATGCAAAAGAAAAAAGTTAAATCTAGATGGCCCCATATGATAGTTGACCTAATGATTCTTGCAACGTATTTTATGCAGTGTTGAAATGTCAGAAAAGGGGGGTATTATGTAAATGTTCTGAAACTGCATTGGGGAAAGACAGATCTGACTAGAACTTCCAAACACGAGAAATGCCAAACAAAATTACTGGTTCATGATATAAAAAAAATACATCAAACTATAATTCTGAGGGGAAAATGTAGATATTCACCGATAAACAGTCTTATAAACATTCCTTTCCTATTTGCTTTTTAAAATCTTTTTTTTTCTTTTGTACAATAAATGTAAAATACACGTAAGCACATAAGCACCACATCTACTAATTTGGTTTTTAGTTGATGGTTTGGTGTTTTGTTTGTTCAAGTTGGTTTGATTCTTTCTTTGTCTGAGGTAAGGGGTTGATCTATTGTTTTGTCCGCTCATGAAATTCAGAACATATAAAAGGGAGAGAATTTTCCACAATAATTAAAATATGGTAACTAAATGTTGTCTTTCAAAAAAAGAAGTTCAGTAAACTAGAAACAGAAACAGAACTATCTTGATCAGTATCCATAGAATGATCTTTCGTGGCTCAATAACGTGAAGACGTGCGCGCGAGCACACGCACGCGTGCACGCACGCACCACAACACACACACACACACACACACACACACACACACACACACACACACACACACACACACACACACACACACACAACACACACACAACACACTTCGGATGAGACTCTAAACCGAGGCCCCGTGTGCGAACGCACGCAGAAGATCTTGCGCACACGTTAACTCCTGTTCCGCTTTTCCTAAGAGTAGGCCATTCTGTGCCGGTGGGAACAGATGACAAGATTTACAAAAACTGCATACGCACGGGGACTGGATGTAAAAAAAAAACCCACATGATTGCTTATTCCATTATCCTCGATATAATAAAAATAATAATAGATAAATAAAATAGACACACTTACCCTCCACACTCGAGTAGTGGTTAGTTTGCGCACTGGACACGACAGATCCTGGCAGATTCCCCTGTGATGGAGACGTGTCGCTTTTATGTCCCTGCACAAAAGCTGCGCAGCTGTATGGACGAACGTATATCCTGTTTATCTTTATATATATATATATATATATATATATATATATATATATATATATATATATATATATATATATATATATATATATATATATATTTATTTTTTTTTTTTTTAAATATTGGTTAACGCTTTTTTTTTTTAATTCTACACTCGTCAACTTTCCAAGGTTTCTGAACAAAAGAGATGAGCTCTTGACAATGTAGGCAACAATTACTATAGGCCTACTGTTGAGCGTTCAAAGCAAATGCAAATGGCTAAAAATTTGCACACACACACAACACACACACACACACACACACACACACACACACACAAACACAAACACACAACACAGAGAGAGATTGATGATTGATTGATTGATTGATTGATTGATTGATTGATTGATTGATTGATATTGATTGATTTACTCTTTTATATCGAGGATAATGGAATAAGCACTCCTGTGCTTTTTTTACGTCCAGTCCCCGTGTGTATGCAGCTTTGTTAATGTCATCTGTTCCCACCGGCACACGATGGCCTACTCTTACGAAAAGCGGAACAAGATTTAACGTGTGCGCAAGATGTTCTGCGTGCGTTCGCACACGGGACCATCGGTTTAAAGTCCATCCGAAGGACTTTTGGGGAGCGTGGAGTCAGCACTGATGTTAACTCCAGGAAAAAAAAATCTCCTCTACCGTACTCGAACCCGGGTCGTCAAATTGCCAGCGCAATGTCCCAGAGAGAGAGAGAGAGGAGAGAGAGAGAGAGAGAGAGGAGAGAGGAGAGGAGAGAGAGGAGAGAGAGAGAGAGAGAGAGACAGACAGACAGACAGACAGACAGACAGACAGACAGACAGACAGACAGACAGACAGACAGACAGACAGACAGAGAAGACAGATGGAGCAAATGATGTATTGATTTTGCGGTTGTGTTTGATCCATTGTGTTGTTTCCTGAAGATCGCAATGAGATTATGAATGAATGACTAAATAACAGTAATGGTATTGTATGAATAATTGTATAAATCTGTATAATGGTATTGTGCGAATAGGTATGGTATGAGTTCATGTTATTGTATTGTAGATGAATTTGTTGTATGAGATTAATTCATTGTATACCACTTTTAGAGTTCTCTGTGTGAGATTCGGGCAACTCTCCCCGGGGAGAGCAAGTCGCCACAAAAGCAGCGCCAGCCACTTTTTTCTGTTCCTGTTTGTTTCCCTGTCAGAGTAGTTTGTTTTGTTATTTCAATATGTTTTGTCGCCTCTATTCAGCACCTAGGCTGTAGGTATATGGCAACGTTCTGGTGGTCCTGCGACGGTACTTGAACCATTCGTATCGGTCATTGCCTTTCCAATGGATCATTCCAGTGCCGTGGAGAGGGGGGGGGGTCTGCTGCATGGGTAACAGCTTGCCCTCCATGCATACTTGCCCAGGCTTTACGCTCTAAAGACTAGAGCGCGACTCCAGAGTCTTCCGAGACTGATGGGTGCCTACTACTATTCTATTCAGAACCACCTCGATGTTTTTTATCCTTTTCTTTTCATTCCTCGTGTAGAGTTTCATTGTTCACCAATGGCGACATTGTGCGTATGCCACCGTTTTTAGCCCACCATGAAGGCAAGCCGCATTCCAACTTTGGGGCTATCACGCAAAATAAAAAGCAGAGCTGTAAATGACATTTTGACGTAGAAGAAACATTTAAGGAGCGACTGGCAGATTGTGTGTTTTTGATATAAAGAAATCCCCTCCTAGTATTTCAGCCGCTAAACTTCTAACACAGCTTTTTATTTTTGGCGGGGGGGGGGGGGGGGGGGGGGGGGAGTAGGGGGCTCTCGCTTTCCCCCAGCCAAGTAAGCGTATTCAGCTTGGTCACCAGTTGGATGGGTGACCGTTTTCGTGCCTTGGCTTCAGGACAGCCCCCAGCTCACCCAGCTGTAAATGGGTACCTACCCTCTTTAGGGAGAGGAGATGGACGCCACCCTCAATATGCTGGCCCCTAGAGAAGCAAGCTGATGTTTTTGATGCCTAGCTCTCCTACGACAACACAGGTTATGAGACACCTTTACCTTTACCTTCAGAATATGATGAGAGGGAATGAGAAATACTGGAAATACTACCGCAGGTAGAGAGGGGGGGAGGGGGTGTACTATTCTTTATTATGTGTAACGCAATATTGAAGATGATTTTTTTTAAAATAAGAAATAAAAATTTCAGTGTGTTGAGCAGAGCTGCTTACCACATTAACAGTCTTCTCACAAGAAGAAAATGTTATCTGCATTCTTTTTTCTTTGCAGGGACAATCACGGATGCTGTAACCATTGCTTTGTGCAATCTTCTATTTCATTAGCACCAGAAAAAAGATACAGTTGAAGGCGCTTTCCATAATTTTCTGTAATTCTGGGAACGAATTGCACGCTCGTGCATGCGTGTGTGTGTGTGTGTGTGTGTGTGTGCTGTTACCAGTGTTTTAGAATAAACAAAGTCAGTCTAAGCCCGCTGGCGTGCGCTTATGAACAGCTGGCGTATGTTTATGGACAACTTTCTAATTTCATCTCACCTTCTGCTTTGAAATTCAATCTTTGAAACGGCAATAAATTAAATTTGTTCCAAGCAGCCTATTCCTTGTCAGCACGACCATGCTCTGAACGTGTTGTTGCTCATTTTGCATGATTTGTTTCGCGTGTTCTTTTGCAGGCATTTTGATGATTATAGAATTACGTTTCTGTTTGCTTCAAAAGGATTAAATCAACGATGAAAGAGAAAGCGTCCTTGTGTGGGTACGAATCACCAATTACCCAACTTTAACAAGCATAGGCATAAAGTTATATTGCGTCATTGCTTGTATAAAATTACACTTTAATACGAGAGGCAAACAGGGTGAGAGAGAGAGAGAGAGAGGAGAGAGAGAGAGAGAGAGAGAGGAGAGAGGAGAGAGAGAGAGAGAGAGAGAGAGAGAGAGAGAGAGAGTGCGTGTATGCATGTGTGTGTGTGTGCTTGCGCGTGTGTGTGTGCATGCGCGCGCGAGTATGTGTGTACGTGTGCGTGCGCGCGCGCGCGTGTGTGTGTGTGTGTGTGTATGAGCCCACCTGTGAGTGATATGGTCTATTAAAGTGTATGTTTTCTTCCACTGGTATTATCAAACAAGAGAGAGAGAGAGAGAGAGAGAGAGAGAGAGAGAGAGAGAGAGAGAGAGGAGAGAGAGAGAGAGAGAGAGAGAGAGAGAGAGAAGAAGACAGACAGACAGACAGACAGACAGACAGACAGAGATATTCATTTATAAAGGTCATGGCCCCTTAGAAGAGGATTGTACAAGACACGGTTGACAAGACATATCCACATTATCCATTTGTTACACACTCACTCCGCCTTTTCAATACTTTATACAAATACATGCTTTAGCTATTAACAGTAGTTTCATTTGTTTTAAACAGACATGGATACCTTAAATACTTTGCTGGAATAAATTGTTCTCTAAAATCTGTTTATTCTGGACAAAAACGTACAAAATGAACCTTATGTTCTTCTGCATCCTTTGCGTAACTCAGAGAGAGGAATGTCATATTAAACAAGAATCGGAGCTAAAAGCAGATTTGATTTCTAAAAGGTTTTTTCTCTAGAATAAGAGAAATGTAAGGGGCCTGTACCTGCTTTAACATGGCTGTCGTTTTCAAACATGAGTGCAGGTAGACTACACATAAAATATTCCACCACTAAAACACAATGACAATGACAATGACAATGACAATAGGTTATTGTGATACGCTTTACGCCCATTTACAAGGGGACAGAGGGATGGGGACTGGGCACAAACACAGAAATTGAAAAAGAACACAGTGAATGACAGCCCAAATGACCTTCATGGCATGGAAATCCACAACAAGGGTTTGCAATAATTACTTAGTATGAATACTATAGTTGAGATACAAATAATTATCTATTCAATGGCTGTTCTATTATGAAACAACTTCACACTGTTATCCGTCAGTCATCACTGGAATAACTATGACACATCTCTACAAACAAATTGTTCTTTAACAGCTTGGCCAGCTGTTGTTCTTTCTTTTAGCGCACTGGAAAGATCGTCCATTCTATTGCTAAACAGATCATCGAGTGGATCGGTGGTGTAGAGATAACGCGCCTGTCTAGAAAGCTAAAAGTCCGGGTCGAAGTGTGCGGTGGTTCGAATCCCGTTTGGGCCCGAAACTTTTTTTCCTCATCCATTAAACCATGAATGGTGGTCTGGGCGCTAGTCTTCTGGATGAGACGATAAACCGAGGTCCCGTGTGTTACACATCATTATTTAGCGCACGTAAAAGAACCCACGACAACAAGAGGGTTGTCCCTGGCAAAATTCTGTAGAAAAAAAGCTACTCTGATAGGGAAACAAATACAAATGCAGACAGGAAAAACCACAACAACAAAAACGGGTAGGCACTGCACTTGTGGCGACGCGCTCTTCCCGGGGAGAGCAGCCCGAATTTCACGCAAAGAAATCTGCTGTGACATTAAGTGGTATAAATAAATAAACAAATATTACGCTATTTACAACAGAACACATGAAAAACATCAGAGCACATAACCCTGCGGCCGCCCAGCTGTGAAGCGCCAACTCTACATCTCTTTCTTGATGATCGGTGAGGGTGGGACTGACAGGGAACGATGCTGTCTCATGCTGTTGTTTGTCTTGATGTTCTCAGACACACGTGTCCCAGACATACATAGCCTACCTTATCATCAGTAATGGTCCATGTGTTGTCCGCTTCTTTTTCAATAATGGCACGACAAAGTTTTTTTGTTTTTTTTTGCTGCCTCGTCTTCTGTGACGTTCCCGTACTGCTGTTCCCACGCCGCTCATTTCAATCTCCCCGCCACAGCCATACCCAGATTCGTTGTGTCTCACCCCGGGGTCTGGAGTCCACAGGCACGACAAAGTTATCTACTTTTTGATAGAATTGTATACATGACATCACTGGAAAACTCCAGTTTTAAATAATCTGGAACAAGAAGGGTATTTTTCAAGAAAGCTACAGTATCTATCTATCTATCTATCTATCTATCTATCTATCTATCTATCTATCTATCTATCTATCTATCTATCTATCTATCTATCTATCTATCCTTAGTCTGGCGACCGTGGGGGCACCCTGAAGACCTGACAATCGGTTCCCTCCATCATGAGTAATTTGACATCAAAAATTAAAACTGAGGTGAGGGGGTCTTCCAAAAAAAAAGGGGGAATGATGCTGTGAGTCCTGTATGCCAGGCTTAAAATAACAGGGCAGGGCAGGGCTCTACACTCCACTTCATGACTTCTTATCCCAGCTTCAACCAGGCCCGGAAAACACAGAAACATGCAGTGCTAGGTGATGATCTGAGGCATGCTCTCTCTCTCTCTCTCTCTCTCTCTCTCTCTCTCTCTCTCTCTCTCTCTCTCTCTCTCTCTCTCTCTCTCTCTCTCTCCCTCCCTCCCTCCCTCCCTCCCTCCCCTTGTGCGTAGTGATATTTCATTCTTTCATGGAAACCATGACAGATATTCAAACTTTGTAGAAAAGTAACTGGTAGAAGCTTGACTGCTCAGAATCCAAGTTCTCTTTTAAAAAAAAAAAATAATTAAAAAATTCTTCTTCTTCCTCTAATCTTCTTCTTAATTTCTTCTTCTTCTTGAATTCTTTCTTCTTTAAATTTTTTCTTCTTCTTCTTTGATATTTCCCTTTGAATCTTCTTCCAATTCCTCTTCGCAATTCTTCTCCTTCGCGCAATTCTGCTTCTTCTTCTTCTTCTTTGAATTCTTCCTCTTCTTCTTCTCCTCCTCCTCCTACTTCTTCTTCTGCTTCTTCTTCTCCTTTTCCTTCTCTGCGTCCTCTAACTGGGATGGTGTTGTCCCTAGTCTTCTCCTGTGCTTGTAATTTAACAGGATGTCTGCCTGCTAGCCCTAACCAACACTTTCTGACTTCAGAGCGGCTCTTTTTTCGTAGGATTATACTGGGTATTATGCTATCGCTTTTGTAATTCACCAAAAGCTGAATCAAGGGAACTTAAAACGTGCATATTTGATCTTCTACAACCATATACCACAAATGGAATGAAGGCACTGGCAGGTCTGCAGTTTAAGTTAACCTTGGAGATCGTAAAAACTCCTACCCTTCATTCACCAGACATCGATTATATTCAAACCCACGACTCCATGGGACCCACAGGTTTGAAGTTGAACGGTTGTAACCATCAATACAGTGTCGGTGGCCATGATGTTATATCAGCAGTATCAGTCAAACCTCCATCATCCACAAACCACAATCTGTTGCGCGGTGACGTCACGACAGCTGCTTCTTAAATTCCCAGAAAATCCATGAGCATGGGATGTTGCCACTGATCATTTGAAATGTGAAACCCCAGAAGCAAAACAACAACGGCAAACATGAAACGAATAACAGACAATATATCAATACACAGACGACAAAAACAACCATTGAGTTAATGAAACGTAGAATTAGCCATGAATTAAAGGGAAAGACAAGAAAGTGAGAAAATGGCTGTGTCAAGGACATGCTAAAAGCCTGTTGTCATAATTATTTTTTTGTTGTTGTATTTTTGTATTTTGTACCACTTTATGTCACGGCAGATTTCTCTGCGTGAAATTCGGGCTGCTCTCCCCGGGGAGAGCGCGTCGCCACATGTGCAGCGCCTACCCATTTTTTTTTCTTTTTCCTGCATGCAAGTGTATTTGTTTCCCTATCAGAGTGGCTTTTTTCTACAGAATTTTGCCAGGGACAACCCCCTTGTTGCCGTGGGTTCTTTTACGGCGCTAAATAGTGATGTGTAACACACGGGACCTCGGTTTATCGTCTCATCCGAAAGACTAGCGCCCAGACCACCACTCATGGTCTAATGGATGGGGAAAAAGTTTCGGGTCCAAACGGGGTACGAACCCCGCACACTCCGACCCGGGCTTTTTGCTTTCTAGGCAAGGCGCGTTACCACCTAGACCACCGATCCAAATTATATTTCCATCTTGGCTTCGCTTCACCAGATAGAGGTCATCGTGTACCAGGTGACACTTCAAGTCTAATCAAGTGTAAATATTGTCTTTTTTTTTAAGGTCTAAATATTGCACTCATATTCTGAACGAGATCCATACTGCTTCGTGTTAAACAGGAGCACAATCCAACCAAAAACCTGAAACCAGTTTTGGTTTTGGTTTGGGAAGGGGGGGGGGGGGGGGGTAAAGGGGAAGAGGGGAGTTCGAAGGGAAGGGGGAGGGGGGATTACCCAAGCTTTTTACACTTTCTCCTTCTCTGACCTCAGTGCAACCCTCTCCATTATTCTGTGTGTGGTGTGTGCGTGCGTGCGTGCGTGTGTGCGTGCGTGTGTGTGTGTGTGCGTGCGTGCGTGTGTGCGTGTGTGTGTGTGTGTGTGTGATACTTCTTTCTTAAAAGCAACACTCTGCACAAGCTCCAGATAGACGGGCATTTCTGAGCCGTCCACTTCTAAGAAACACAACGCCGCCACGCAGAGACTGAGGAAAATAAAAATTAATGACTCACACCGATACAGAGAAACAGATAGATAGATAGATGATAGATAGAGATAGATAGATAGATAGATAGATAGATAGATATGATAGATAGATAGATAGATAGACAGAACACAGACAGTAAGATAGATAGATAGATAGATAGATAGATAGATAGACAGACAGACAGACAGACAGACAGACAGACAGACAGACAGACAGACAGATGATAGACAGACAGACAGACAGACAGACAGACAGACAGACAGATAGATAGATAGATAGATAGATGATAGATAGATAGATAGATAGATAGATAGATAGTAGATAGATAGATAGAATAGATAGATAGATAGATAGATAGATAGAATTGAGAAAATATAGTGGAGAAAACAAAGTGCAAGCAACCAGTTACAACTTCATTTTCAACATAAAATTGATGTTTGTCAAAGATTTTAAAAAAAAAAAAAAAAAAAAAACCACTATAAGATTACATATACATATAAAATATATATATATATATATATATATATATATATATATATATATATATATTATGCAGCGCTTATCTGTTATCCTGAATGAGCTTGCCTTGCCTTGCCTTACCTTGGTCTTGGCCGCCTTGCTTTGCCTTGTCCTGCATTGCCTTGTCTTATACTGTTTTGTCTTGTCCTGCATTGCCTTGTCTTATACTGTTTTGTCTTGTCCTGTCTTGTCTTGCTTTTTGCCTTTCCTGTTGCCTTGTCCTGCATGCCTTGTCTTAACTGTTTGTTTGTCCTGTCTTGTCTTGCCCTGCCTTGCTTGCTTGCCATGCCTTGCCTTGTCTTCCCTGCTTGCCTTGCTCTGCCATGCCATGCCTAGCCCTGCCTTGCCTTGCTCTGCCATGCCTTGCTTGCCCTTCCATGCCTTGCCCTTGCTTGCCTTGCCTTGTCCTGCCTTGCCTTGCCACGCCATGCTTTGCCTTGCCTTGCCACGCCATGCTTTGCCTTGTCATGCCATGCCTTTCACCTGGTGCAGCGCAAACAGGGGAAAAAATGGGTGGCTCTGCACTTGTGGCGACACGCTCACCAGGAGACAGTGACCCGAGAGACCTACTGTGTTTTCAAAATGATACAGGCCTACAATATGATATCGATTAGTACATGGATAACTCGCCGTCGTGTTCATATTGATCTTCCTAAACGCTTCAATAGTGTATTGTTGTTGATATTGTTTTTCTTTTCACGTTTTGTAAACTGTTTGTAGTTATTATAACAGTGCTGTTTTAACCAGCCTATCCACAAATAATGTAAAATAACTACATTATCTGTGGATTTTTTTTTAAGTCATGCTTATTTGTCTGTTGATTTCAAATAGGCAAGTATTTGATTCAGTAAACTGGGCATATATTTTGGATTTCTTTACAAGTTTGGGTTTTTTTTAATTTTGGAAGGGGGAGGGGGGGAACTACATAGATTGCTAGTAGATGCATGGCTTTTTTCCCAAAAAAAATTAATAAATAGATAAAACAACCACAAAATAAAACCAGCATGATTGTATGATATAAAATTGAAGTGAAAAAAAAAACAATTTCTGCGTTAAAAAAGAGCCAA
>CM060320.1:20183323-20238323 GCA_030674155.1 Stramonita haemastoma
GGCCCCACGGGATTGAAATCAGACAGTCTAAACCACTTGACTACAGCATCCGTCACCCAGACCCATAAAATAAAGACTACCAGAAGAAAAAAAAAAAAAATATATATATATATATATATATATATATATATATATATATATATATATATATATATATATATATATATATAAAAATAAGATTTTTAAAAAATTTTAATACAAAAAATACAAAAAAAAGACTACAAGAAAAAAATAAGAATAAATAAAAATAAAAAGATAATAATCAAAAAAAATAATAAAATAAAATTAAATTTAAAAAATACTTTTTTTTAAAAAGACTACCCAAAGACCCAGACAGGAAAGATCAGAACAGGGTGGACTCACCAGCTGTTTCAAAAAATAAATAAATAAATAAAATAATTTTTTTTAAAAAGACTCACCAGCTGTTCCCCAGTGCGAACCACTTTGAGGTTTTCAGGCACCACCACCAGCAGGTTACAGAGGGCGTGTAGTCGCTCAAACAGCTGTGTGATGATGGCGATGCGCATCTCCTCCTTCACACACTTGCGGTACTCGTTCACGTCACAGATCACCAGCATGGCACCTTCAATCCAACACACATGCACACAGCACAGAGCACACACATACAGAGCACACACATACAGAGCACACACGTACACAGCACACACGTACAGAGCACACACGTACAGAGCACACACATACACAGAGCACACACAGCACAGACACAGACACACACACAGAGCACAGACACAGAGCCACACAGAGAGCACACACAGAGAGCACACACACACACACAGAGCACACACATACAGAGCACACACACACACACATACAGAGCACACACACACACACAGCGCACACACATACACAGAGCACACACATACAGAGCGCACACACACACACAGCACACATACAGAGCACACACAGCACGCACACACACACACAGCACGCACACACAGCACGCACACACACACACACACACACACACACACACACACACACACACACACAGAGCATGCATCAAATCTGTATCAAATTATCATAAAGGCTTGAAGTATACATATTCGGAATAAAATTTGCTAAAAACGTACTGTTTACACAATGTAGAAATTTCATGTTTCTTGAATGTAAAGGTAAGGCTGGAAATTGAACCCAGAACCCAAAATCTCACTCACCGATAGAGGGGGACAGGATAGCCTATGGTCAGAACATTGCCCTTGCAATTTGACTACCCAGGTTCAATTCCCGTTCATATTTTTCTCCTGAACATCAGTGCTGACTCCACTCTCCCCAAAAGTCCTTCGGATGAGACTATAAACCGAGGCCCCATGTGTCAATGCCACAGAACATCTTGCGCACACATTAAATCCTGTTCCGCTTTTCATAAGAGTAGGCCATCATGTGCCGGTGGGAACAGATGACATTTACAAAACTGCATACACACGGGGACTGGATGTAAAAATGCACATGAGTGCTTATCCCATTACCTCGATATAAAAAATAAAAATAAAAGATAGATAAATAAACCCACTCCCTCACTCACGTCCCTCACTCACTCCCTCACATCACTCACTCCCTCACTCACTTACTCCCCACTCACCCACCCCCTCCCACCCTCACTCACTCACTCCCTCACTCCCCCACCCACTCCCTCCCTCCCTCACTCACCGATGGAGTTGTACTGGAAGTTGAGGAGGTGTTCATACACCATGCGGTGGAAGCGTTTTCCCAGTTCTGTCAGGCAGATCTCCACGTTCTGCCCGTCCAGGCTGGACCGCATGCTTCTGACATGGATGTTCAGGGACCGCACCACCTTGCTGCATGCCTGCACACCCACAGTAATGATATTAATAATAATAATAATAATAACAATATTGATAATAATAATGATGATGATAATAATAATGATGATGATGATGATGATGATGATGATGATGATGATGATACATGGAATTTATATAGCGCTTTACCTTGCTGCACGCCTGCACCCCCACAGTCATACTAATAATAACAACAACAACAACAACAATAATAATAATAATAATAATAATAATAATAATAATAATAATAATAATAATAATAATAACAATAATAATAATGATGATAATAATAATGATGATGATAATACATGGAATTCATATAGCGCTTTACCTTGCTGCATGCCTGCACACCCATAGTAGTAGTAATAATAACAACAACAACAACAATAATAATAATAATGATAATAATGATGATGATAATACATGGAATTCATATAGCGCTTTACCTTGCTGCATGCCTGCACCCCCACAGTTACAACAGATTCTCAGTTTCAACTACATTGGATTATTTCTTTTTTTTTGCTTTTTTTTTTTTTTAGCTGCCTCGTCTTCTGTGACGGTCCCGTACTGCTGTTCCCATGCCGCTCATTTCAATCTCCCCGCCACAGCCATACCCAGATTCGTTGTATCTACCCCCCGGGGTCGGGAGTCCACAGAGAGCTCATCAATATTAGGCCGCCGCGGGGCCACCAGCCAGAGGGGCCCTGCACTTCTGCTGGGTCACTTTGGTGGTATTCAGTGGTGCCTGTTCTGAGCTAACATACGCAGGACACCACCTACTAAGCCCCCTACTAACGACAGTATTAGCTCAGTCGCGGAGCCAGACTGAGTGAGTCACCCACCTGAGGTGGCGACCACCACAACATCCCTCCAACGACCGCCTCCCCGCGAACCTCCAACCCCAAAGGCTTTGACACAAACTCACCACAGCCACAGAAGCGTATGGGGAAACCGAATCTGAGGTCACCATGAGACCAGAGCAACGGGAGCCACCGAATCAGAGGCAATTTTTATTATTGCATGATGATCAATGATGATGAGGATGATGTAATGATGCTGCTGTGGAGGTGCATCCGCTTTGAGACTACTTGACAGGGTTGTTTTCTACGCTTACTGTCATAATATATCCCGGCGTCAACCAGGCCCGAGAGATACAGACACCTGCAGTGTTGGTTAGGTAATTTGAGCAACACTCTCAAATTTGCATCCGTAAAGTGGATGAAGCTCAACTGTGTGGTCCCAGTCTCCCCACTGAGCCCACAGCACTCTCACTCTGGGTAGGAGCTGGCCGGAGCCCAAAAAAATTCCTATGACTTATGGGATTCGAACCCGCAACCTTCCAGTCCGGAATCCAAGGCGCTAACCACTGCGCCATGGCGGCTGGTTACATTGGATTATTTCAGTCATTGTTATACTATTATAGGATAATACCTGTTTTCTTTTCATCTTTTTTTATTTTTAAGTACTTTTCCACCACAATGACAATGACCATGATGATGATTTTTTTTCCCCTGAGTTCACCACTGGTGACATTTTGCGAATGTGACCATTTTTACCCACCATTTAGTTAACCTAATTCTGACTTCAGGAATAAAAACGAGGAGGTGAAGGAGGATGAAAAAACTGACCAGAGCAAAAAAACCAATACAACATCCATGACTTTTTCTTCACAACAGGCCTATTCTTTCATCTTTTCAAAGGCATCTGCAAAGCGGTACAGACACTTACAGGGGATATCATCTGCATGGGGGCGTCTTCTTCAGGCTTGAAGTCTGTCTTCTTCTGCTCTGTGGCGAAGATGAACCGGATCCAGCTGACAATTGCTCCAATTGACCTGATGTGTCAACACACAGGACACGTGGCGATTAATTAAAGCTTTAGTCACGTCACCAGACGAATCTCTCTCTCTCTCTCTCTCTCTCTCTCTCTCTCTCTCTCTCTCTCTGTGTCTCTGTCTCTCTCTCTCTCTCTGTCTGTGTCTCTCTGTCTGTCTGTCTGTCTGTCTGTCTGTCTCTCTCTCTCTCTCTCTCTCGCGCGCGCACACACACACACACACACACACACACACACACACACACACACACACACTCACTCACACACTCACTCACTCACTCACACACTCACTCACACACTCACACACTCACACACACACACACACACACACGCACACACACACACACACCACACACACACACCACCCCACACCACACCACACCACCTCACACACCACACACCACACACCCCCCACCACCACACCACACACCACACATACACACACACACACACACACACACACACACACACACACACACACACACACAACCAAGCACGAAACAGACCTGTCCAGACCCATGCCTATCTTCTGCTCCAGTTGTTCCCGTAGTTCCCTCTTCTTCTTCAAGCACAGCCCATGGCGAGGAGAAGACCTGAGGACAGATCAAAATGACAGGATCTTTTTGGTATTGCTTCATCATGTTGTGACAGAAATCATTTCTCTTTACCCTAACAGTCTGTTTAAGTGATGGTCTTCACAGATAGGTAGGTAGGTAAGTAGGTAGGTAGGTAGGTAGGTAGGTAGGTAGGTAGGTAGGTAGGTAGGTAGGTAGGTAGGTAGGTAGGTGGGTGGGTGGGTGGGTGGGTGGGTGGGTAGGTAGGTAGGTAGGTAGGTAGGTAGGTAGGCAGGCAGGCAGGCAGGCAGGCAGGCAGGCAGGCAGGCAGGCAGGCAGGCAGGCAGGCAGGCAGGCAGGCAGGTAGATATGTGTGTGTATTGAGAGAGAGAGAGACAATGACAATAGTTGACAATGACAATAGTTTATTGTGACAAGCTTAACGCCCATTTACAAGGGGACAGAGGGATGGGGACTGAGAGGAGAGAGAGAGAGAGAGAGAGAGAGAGAGAGAGAGAGAGAGAGAGAGAGAGAGAGAGAGAGAGAGAGAGAGAGAGAGAAAGAGAGAGAGGCCTATTCCATCATCCTCAAAATAAAAGAACAGAATAGAATAGTATAAAATAGAAGAGAACAGAACAGAATAGAACACAACAGAACAGAACAGAATAACTCACAGCACGAGGGGTATGAGACTGTCCAGGAACTGTTTTTCAAACAGGTGGAAGAGGGTGTTGGCCTGGCTAACAATGTCAAAGAAGTAGATCTCTGGTTCAGATTTGGGCTCCGCCAGGGGAATGCCTGCAATCCAACACACACACACGCATGCATGCACGCACGCACGCATGCACATATGCATGCACACATGCACATATGCATGCACACATGCACACATGCACACACACACACACACACACACACACACAATCATTGTTGTTATTATTGTTGATTTTTTCTTTTTGATTTTCTTACATACTTTTCTTTTGTAGATGGCTTGATGAAAAAAAGCAAGTGTTTTGCTTACTCAATGTACCATCTGTAAATAAAAATTTGACTTTTTTGACTTTGACTTTGACTTTCACACACACACACACACACACACACACACACAATGTACTGCTGTGTACAGAAAAAGAAAACAAACACGCCTATAATGTGATGAGGCTGGTGATGGCTGTGTCCATTTATGAAATTACACACACAATTTTTGTCAAGTGAGTTCAATCTCTCACTGTTCAAAAATACAGATTCGAGGGCTTACGTACATAGAAACACACACACACACTCACATACACATGCACATGCGTATGTGTATGTATGCACAAACACACACACAAACACACTCTCACACACACTTGCGCATGCACAAACACACACACACACACACATACACATACATGACAAAATTTGCAAAACAGTACACAGACAGGGACTGGATGTAAAAAAAGTTCATGAGTGCTTATTCCATTATCCTTGAAATAAAATAAATAAATAAATAAATAAAATTCCACACACACACACACACACACTTATAACGAATGACGAAGAACAATTGTCTCACCTAGCATGCCCAGCTCCACAGCGTAGTCAATGTGTTCTGTCACCAGGTAGTTCACCAGCACTTCAAAAATCTTCACCGCATTGGTCGACAGGTCTGAGGAGTAGGACAGCTGGAAACCACAGGTGATAACGCTGACACATACAAACAGGCATGTATCTTTGCTGCATAAACAAGCACAGAACACAAGTCAATGAGGAGTAGGACAGCTGGAAACCACAGGTGATAACGCTGACACATACAAACAGGCATGTATCTTTGCTGCATACACAAGCGCAGAACACGAGACAAACTCAAGCTCTGGCTGGCTGGCTGGCTGGCTGGCTGGCTGGCTGGCTGGTTGACTGGCTGGTTGACTGGCTGGCTGGCTGGCTGTCTGTCTGTCTGTCTGTCTGTCTGTCTGTCTGTCTGTCTGTCTGTCTGTCTGTCTGTCTGTCTGTCTCTCGTCCTCATCCCTCTCTTCCTCTAGTCGAATAGGTAAAATTTGGTTAAGTATGGACCACATACATGTGCAAAAGTGGTCACTTTTATTCTTGTAATGATAATAAGACATTTACCCTTAGTAATGATTACTATCATAAAATACCCTTATTTCTGACTTGGGATTACACACACACACACACACACACACACAGGCACACACACACACACACACACACACATACATTTACATATATATATATACCTATATATATATATATACCTATATATATACCTATATATATACCTATATATATACATACCAGTTCTTGATGCATTACAATAAAGATCAGTTTGTACATTATTAGATATGCCATTAATCATGAAGGATTTTTTTTTTTTAATGTGTATATGTATGTGTGTGTGGGTGTGTGGGTGTGCGCGCATGTGTGCGTGCATGCATGCGCGAGTGTGTGTGCATGCACGCACGTGTGTGTGCATGCATGTGAAATGTTCTGGGTTTCCTTCTTTCTAAAGGGCTTTCTCTCCAGATTACATTTTCCTGACAGTTTTCCTCACCACTTGGCATCGACGGAAAGCGTTCTTGGTTTCCTGCAGGATGCTAATGGCCACCTCTTGTGACAGGAAAGTCTCCCTCCAAAGTTCTCCACCTGGGGCCCCGCTTTGGTCACCGTGCCTATCTTGGCCTGGATGTCTCGCTTCAGGTCGTGAATGCTGGCAGAAAATGTGTGTACATTGATACTCATGTATCTGGAGATATACATGTATACACTATGTAAAAAAATTGTTCAATACCAGTTATAGAGCACGCAAACAATTATGCTCGATAACTCACACACACACATGCATGCACATGCGCGTGTGTGCACACACGCACACACACACACAAACATACACACACACACACAAAATGAAAAAAAAAACAAATTTATTGCTTACTCAATGTAGCATCTGGAAATAAAATTTTGACTTTGACTTTGACACATAAACACTCACACACACACAAAACTCTCATATACACACACACATATATATGCAAGCAAACACACACATATACACATACACAAACACACACACACACACACGCACACACACACATACGCACGCACACACATGCAGTTTTGTAAATGTTGTCATCCGTTCCCATGTTCTCAGAGTTGTAGTGAAGCATCAACTTACCCCCAGACTGGATCTGTCTTTTCTGATGGTCCTTGGAGGTGTAGTAGTGCTGAAGTATGGCTCCACAACGTGTGCGTAAATAGTGCAACTCTCCCCTGGACACCCAGAATGATACTTTGGTTATCAAGAAGGTACGTAATGCCATGTATACCTGAATAAGCTTTTTTCTCATTTTTTTTTTTAGAAATGAAGGTAAAGTGGGAGAGAGAAAGAGAGAGGGGGGGGAGGGAGGGAGGAAGGGAGGGAGAGGGGAGAGAGAGAGAGAGAGAGAGAGAGAGATAGAGAGAGTGTTTACACACACAACACACACACACACACAACACACCACACACACACACACACACACACACACACACACACCACACACACACAACTGACTCGACTGATTTGGACAGACACACACACACACACACACACACACACACACACACACACAATGACTTGACTCTGACTGACTTTGGACAGACAGACACACACACACACAACACACACACACACACACTAACCCACACACACACACCACTAACAACACACACACACACACTAACCCCACACACACAAACACACTAACACCCCCCCCCCCCACACACACACACACACACACACTAACACCCCCCCCACCCCCCACCCCCCCCCCACAACCCACACACACAGAGTATCAGAAAGCCTCACTCCATGTATTTGTCCAGGTGCTGACTGAAGATGGCACACACACACACACACACACACACACACACACACACACACACACACACACACACACACACACACACACACACTAACACACCCACCCACCCACCCCCACAGAGACTCAGAATGCCTCACTCCATGTATTTGTCCAGGTGCTGACTGAAGATGGCCCACACACACACACCACACACACACACTCCCCCCCCCCCCCCCCCCCCACACACACACACAACCCCACCCCCACCCTCCCACACACACACACACACACACACAGAGTCACAGTCAGAAAGCCTCACTCCATGTATTTGTCCAGGTGCTGACTGAAGATGGCCCTGGTCAGCTTGGTCAGAAAAGCGCTGTCGTTGCCCAGCTTGAACTTGCCCAGCTCAGCTGCCAGCTTGTTGGTCCTGCACCCAAAACACCCTCATCATCCAAAACACCCTCATCACTCACAGCGCTTGGCTTAGCCTAGGCCAAAAGCTGTGTCACTTATTGATGTCAGCTCATAGCCAAGGCCTACACTACCATGTTGTGATGTTGTAAAATGTCTTGGCTTAGCCTAGGCCAAATTTGCTGTCAGTTATTGATGTCAGCTCATTGCCAAGGCCTACACTAACATGTTGTGATGTTGTAAAATGTCTTGGCTTAGCCAAGGCCAAAAGCTGTGTCAGTTATTGATGTCAGCTCATTGCCAAGGCCTACACTACCATGTTGTGATGTTGTAAAATGTTGTCTTGAGATTGCCTTCAGCCATGACAAGTTCTTAACAGACACAACCTACACTCTCCTTTAAAGGAGAAAAAAATTCTCAGAAGTCAGAGTATGGCTGCCTATATGGTGAGGTACTTGAAAATAGTCATACACGCAAACTTCTCATTCAGTGTGCAATTTCAATCTCACAGTGATTCCCAGGTGGGATTAGTGAGTCAGAGTGCACATTCTGGGTGACCCTCCAGAGTGTTAAGCTGGGGAACAACAACAACAACTCACAGTGCACAAATCCAACATCACTCAGTCCAGAGCGCTACATTTAGAGCGCCCTTTCCTTTTACCTTGTCCAAGTGTAGTTTGTCATGCTGTAATTAGCACCAGCTGGGCTGGGCTGGGGTGGATTAATTAGCAGCTGAGAGGAGCTGAAAGTGGGGGGAAACTGTCAGCTGTGGACTATAACCACACTGCACAAATACATTATTTATTTTATCTATTCATCTATACCACTTTAGGCCACAGCAGATTTCTCTGCGTGAAATTCGGGCTGCTCTCCCCCAGGAGAGCGCCTCGCCACAAGTACAGCGCCACCCATATTTTTTTTCTTTTTCCCATCTGCAACTGTATTTTTTTCCCTATCAGAGCGGCTTTTCTCTACATAATTTTGCCAGGGACAACTCTCTTGATGCAGTGGGTTCTTTTACATGCACTAAATAATCATGTGTAACACATAGGACCTTGGTTTATCATCTTATCTGAAAGACTTGCACCAAGACCACCACTCATGGTCTAATAGATGAGGGAAAAGTTTTGGACCCAAACGAGATTCGAACCATCGCACATTTCGATCTGGACTTTTCACTTACTAGACAGGCGCGTTACCTCTAGACCACCGATCCACCCCATTATGATCTGCTCTAATGATCTCAGTTCCTGGCAAAAAAATAAAATTTAAAAAAAAGAAATAAAATAAAACTTTTTTTTAATCTCAATGCCCAGCTACAGCTCCGAGATTCATTAATGGTGAGATTTTTGCAAATTGCAAACGCAAAAAAATTTACACAAAAAATAATATATAAATATGAGACCATAAATACGCTTGGACAATAAGTTCATGTACAGAGTCGCCTTTAAAATCAAGTACATAAAGAAAGAAAAGGGACTTACTATAAAAAACAAAAGAAAAAAAAAAACTTACTTTGTGCACAGGTCAAACAGATTTTTCAGGTACTGTTCCGGTTCAGTTCTGTCTTCCAGCATTGATGAAACATGACGCTGAGAAACAAAGAAAACGATGCAACAAGTCAGACTACTGGTTCAGTTACAGGGAAATAGGGCTATCTTTACACAGATAGTTTTTCAACATACATTTATGCTTCATTCAAATCTGTTGAGTTTACAGGGAAATGGGGATATCTTCACAAAGACAGTTTTTGAACATACAGTTATGCTTCATTCATATCTGTTGAGTTACAGGAAATAGGGCTATCTTTGCAAAGATAGTTTTTGAACATACATTATGCTTCATTCATATTTATCGAGTGAACACACTGCACGTCTGTCTATATACTCACCCACGCATGCACGCCACGCACACACACACACACATATATACACACACACACACAACCACACACACACACACACACACACACACAAAACACACACACCACACACACCTATTAATTTTCTCATCCACACACATACACAGAGTACACACCTGTATTTTCTGCTGAAAAATATGCTGGACAAACTTGCCCATCACAGCATCTGGGTTGGCAAAGACCTCTGTGATCAGCGCCCAAGTTCTTTCGCACAACGGCACCACTTCTTCAAATGGGTTGTCTTTCAGGAACGCATTCTGTCAATAGTCAAAAAGAATGTGGAAAAATCAGATAAAAAAAACAACAACACAAAAACAACAAACAAAGAAACAAAAACACCAACAACAAAAAAAAGAGAGAAAAAATACCAAAACAAAACCAGAGACATTATTTAATATGCATATGTTTAACTTCTCTCTCTCTCTCTCTCTCTCTCCTCTCTCTCTCTCTCCTCTCTCTCTCTCTCTCTCTCTCTCTCTCCTCTCTCTTGCTTACTTTCTTTTCCTCTCCTTTACTCATCTATTCATTTACAAGCATCAATGTATGCTCACACACATTTCAACAGTCCTTTGAACGACACTATAAACCGAAGTCCCATGTGCGAACGCATGTAGAACATCTTGCACACACGTTAAAACACATTCCGTTATTCACAAGAGTAGGCCGTTGTGTGCCGGTGGGAATGGATGACAAAAATAACAACTGCATACATACAGGGGCAGCCGCCGCAGTAGTCTAGTGGTTAGGGCGTTGGACTTGTAATCTAAAGGTTGCGGGTTCAATCCCAGCTTTCGGCTATGGTGTTGTGCCCTTGGAAAAGGCACTTTACAGCTATTTTCTCACCCCACCCAGGTGTAAAAGGGGTACCAACCTTGTGTTGGGGGTTAACCCTGCGATAGACTGGCATCCTATCCAGGGGGGAGTCTATGACTCAGTCGCTTAACGCCACAGAAACCGGGATAAGCACCGGCCTGATGAGCCTTAGGCTCGGGACAGACTTTAACTTTAACTTAACATACAGGGGCTGGCCTGTGAATGCTTATTTCATTATCCTCAAAATAAATCAATAAAAATAAATAACAGTTTGAACTTCTAAGCTTTTTTTCAAATTTGTGCAAAGTATTATTGTAAAACTACATTTTCATTTTTTTTTTTAACAAAAAAAAAACCTACATTTAAAATTACAGAAAAGTGTGTGCATGCATGCATGCAAGCGTGCATGCATGTGTACATGCATGCACAAGCGTGTGTGTGTGTGTGTGTGTGTGTGTGTGTGTGTGTGTGTGTGTGTGTGTGTGTGTGTGTGTGTGTGTGTGTGTGTGTGTATCAACCAATAACTTATGATTGCAATCACTACATTCTATAACTCCTCTATCACAGTAAACTACCAAGCACAGCAAAAGACACCACTATACATACCTTTTGGCTTTCATCAATGAAAGTCTCAATGCACTTGCCATACCCCTGTAAAAGAAAACAACCCAGATATGTCATGAAAAAAAAAGAAGAATCATAACATCTGTCATATACAAATATTTCAAAAATTATGAACAAACAACACCCAGCTGTTTTGTATGTGCTGTTTATTCAATACACCACCACAATCAAACTGATTCTGCCTAAAGCAGCTTCCAAGTGAACAGAATGGTTTGAGACAAGTACATGTCATTTGTACAGCCCAAACTTAATCCAGACAAACAAAATAGAATGCTTTTATAGCTAGCAAATTATATATATATAAATATTGTACAGTACAAACACGACAAAGACCTATATTACAAAAAATGCACAAGCATGCTTATGTCTAAGAGCAATATGAAATGTCTCTAAGTCTGGGTAGCATAAATGATTTCAGCAACAATAAGCATATTGACTGTCAGTGGACTTCAGCATGACTGTTTGTTGTTATCCAACGACCCGTGGCACACTTTCCTGGGTCTGGATTAAAGGACAATATGTCTGCTATCACACACCCACGTTAACCGTGGTGTGAAACCTTGTTACCTCATGGGGGGACAAGATAGCCCAGTGGTCAGAACATTGTGCTTGCAATTTGACGACCTGGGTTTGATTCCCGTTTGAGGGGATTTTCCCACTGGAGTTAACATCAGTGCTGACTTCACTCTCCCCAAAAGTCCTTCGAATGAGACAATAAACCGAGAACATCTTGCACACATGTTAAATCCTGTTCTGCTTTTTGTAAGAGTAGGCCACTGTGTGCCGGTGGGAACAGATGACAAGATTTACAAAACTGCATACACACAGGGACTGGTTGTAAAAAAAGTGCTTACTCCATTATCCTCAATACAAAAGAATACATAAATAAATAAATAAATGAAAACTCTTTTTTAACATAATTCGTGCCATTAACAAAAGTCACCTCTGGCAGCGAAAGAGTTTTAAATTAATGATCATAATGATTAAAAAATAAATACATAAAAAATAAAATCATCATGTAGGTAATTGAAATTTAGTCAATATTCTTACTTTGAAGTTTTGCAGCACGGCAGCGATGCGCTTCATCTTGCGTTTGTCCGTCTGTCGATGCGCCAGGCGAAACTCTTCGATCAGCTCCTGTTCAACGCTGTCATATTTCTCCGCAATTTTCTGTCGGGCTCTGTCAAACCTGTCAACCAAAACACATGGACTCATCAGAAAACCCTATCATTATCATCTGGTACATGTTTCTTCACAACACAGCTCTTAACTGGAAGTTTCATGATTACTGACGTGTGTGCGTGCGTGAGTGCACATTCTCTCTCTCTTCTCTCCTTCTCCCTTTCCCTTTCTGGGTCAGTGCATTATGCCTGGTCTTCTCCTGTGACTGTAATTTTGCAAAAGGTCTGCCCGTTGGCCTCAGCAGACACATTCCTACTTCAAAGCAGCTCATTTCATTGTAAAGTTGCATGCTGGGTATGTTCATGTTTCTGTAACTCATCAAACACTGACATGAATTATGGGATCTTTAACATGCACATTTGATTTTCTGCATGTGCTACATATAGCAAAGGGAATTAAAGCACAAGCAGATCTGCATTGAAGCTGAGCTGGGAGATCGTAAAAATCCCACCCATAATTCACCATACGATGCTAGAGATTTGAAACCATGACATGGACCCACAGAACTGAATCACATGGTCTTAACCACTCAGCTAGAGCGCATGTCAATGAACATTAACATCATATATTTCTAACTAACTTTCCCAGTCACTGCCGACAAAATCCTTCAACCTATCTATATAGTTAGGGGACGGATAGCTGTGCAGAAAATTGCGCTCACCAATTCGACAGTTCCAATCCCGTCGAGGGATTTTCCATGGAGTTAACATCAGGCTGAACTCCACTCTCCAAAAGTCTTCGTGAGACATTAAACCAAGGGCCCATGTGCGAATGCAGCAGAAACTTGCGCACGACATTAATCCTGTTACGCTTGATTTAAGAGTAGGCCATTATGTGCCTGTGGGAACAGATGACAAGATTTACAAAAATGCATACACACGGGGACTGGATGAAAAAAAGCACATGAGTGTTTATTCCATTATCCTCGATATAAAAGAATAAGATAAAAAATAAAATAAATAAATGTACTCTGCCAACATCCCTCTCCTCTTACCTTCCACCCACAGGCAGCTCCAGAGCAATCAGATGAAGCTTCTGGATAATATCTGCTGCTAACTGAAGCTGAAACACAGAACACATGTATGCAAGTCCATGGATTTTTCCTCTGTCTGATTTAAAACTCAAAACATCACAAAACATGCTGATGTACCTACCATTAACAAACACATACCAAAAAAACAAAAAGTATCCCACAGAGTTAAAAGGGATACACTGTTTTCTTTTTTTTTTAACTGTCTGAGGTTATCTTCGATGCTTTGCAAAACTTCTTTATCGATTGATCTTGAAACAATCAAAGCAACATGCATCAAACATAAAACAAAACAAAATTCTCAAAGAAATGTTATCATCATCATACCCTAAAAGTACTATTTCAAACACCTCATACTAAAAAAAAAAAAAAGATGCTTCTGCTCGCCTCTTCAACTATACTGAAGATACAGAAATAACTGTGACCTCTTTTCGAGCTACTTTCATGGTGATAGAAGAAACAATCATGATGATCTACCTGGAAGGGATCCGTCAGCACAGAAGACGTCAGTGGTTGCTCGGTAAGGAACTCGGCCAATAATTCATCAGCCTCTGGGCCTCTACCGCTCGTGCCCTGGGCGTGTTGACTCCTTCCAGCTGGTCTCCCAGGTGAACAACTTTGGTGGCTACATAGCTGATCCGCTCATCCAGCTTTTGAAAGTCGGCGTACAGGTTCTGTAGACAATCGCACGGTTCACTTTCAACATGCAGGATCTCGCTGACAACAGCGCAATATTTTTTTGCTGTCAACGCTGACTTTCCAGCTTTCCAGGTGCCCCTCCTCTCTCTCTCTCTCTCTCTCTCTCTCTCTCTCTCTCTCTCTCTCTCCTCTCTCTCTCTCTCTCTCTGTGGCACACACACACACACAAACACAACACAACACACACACACAAATACACACACACAAACACACACACACAACACACACACACACACACACACACACACACACACACCACACACACACACCACACACACACACACACACACACACCACACACACAACACACACACACACACACACACACACACACACACACACACACACACACAACACACCTACCTGATTGGTCTTCTGCAGCTCACCAACCCTGGCCCAGTGACGCTTTTCCTCTTCATGGGCCGCAGCTTCCCAGGCGTCGATGTCTTTCTGCACTTTGGCGTTCTTCTCCTGCAGGTCCGCAATCATCTTTTCAAAGGCGCCATGCACAGCATGGGGTCAAAGTCTTCTGGTTTGCTGCGAGCTCGTGGACCCATTGTCTTCCATGCTAGGCGCTCCACAAACTCGTGAACACTGAATGGTTCCTGAAAAATGGTATACTTAAAAATAAAGAATTTCAGATAAGTCCAGGTTTGTTTTTTTCTGAAAACACTGCTAAATATGTTGATTATGTGGGAGTAAATCATCAAACTGATTATCATTTTATATTTGATGAATCAAATCATTTTAAAAAGTATTTGCATATTACTTAGAATGCTACAACAGCACAACTCTACAGGCTAACAATTTATTATTGAATACATTAATTAGTACAATGATAGTTATAAATATGTATACATACATTACATACCAATACATAAAACTCTCCATGTTTGTAACATAACCATAACCTTCGGGAA
Organism: Stramonita haemastoma; assembly: GCA_030674155.1. Lineage (NCBI taxonomy): Eukaryota > Metazoa > Mollusca > Gastropoda > Neogastropoda > Muricidae > Stramonita > Stramonita haemastoma. Next base: position 20,198,976 of record CM060320.1, read on the forward strand.
GAAGGAAATTTCAACACAATGTTGTGAGAAGTGGAAAGGACAAGGATATAATGACCAATTGATACAAATTTTGACAAGCTAAAAACTATTTTTACCACACCAAAGAAACAAAACACACACACACACACACACACAAAAGGCTCTCTCTCTCTCTCTCTCTCTCTCTCTCTCTCTCTCTCTCTCTCTCTCTCTCTTCTCTCTCTCTCTCAGTCCCTGTTTCTGTAAAGTCAGTTCTATGAGATTACTTTTTTTTAATTCCCAAAAATTCAATGTCCCTTCTCACTCTTGCACAGCGACCACAGCGCCGCCGCAGCGCGCGCACACACACAACACACACACACACACAGATCTTGCATATGGCTGTTGTCACGATGGGCGTTTCCAAACTAGCCTACTTGTTCATGAGCCTGCCTAGTCTAGAATTCAAACTAGTAACCTGTATTTCCCCCCTTTCTTTCCAAGCATGTAAACTCATCAAGTCCACAATGTCTTTGAAACATATCAGTTAACTTGCTCATTGATTTAACAACCGACCAACTCATGATCTATTTTCGTCAAAAACTGCACATATATTTTACCAACATTCAGCTCAGATATAGTTTTCAGTCGAACACTTCCAGCAGCCGACACAAAAAAATGACACTGCATATACCTGATCAAGCTCCTCCGCCGACATGCTTGCCGGTTGTTTACAGTTTTATCGGCACTCTTATCCCTAATTTTGTTTCAGGTATGATTTCAGCCCCAGCTATCAGTCGATAGGCCTATCGATGTTATGCTTTCTCTGACTGCAGCGGAAGTACTTAGCAGAAGCCTGCAATTCTGCGCTGTCTTCCGTTCCTTTGTCCCCTATCTAAAAAGTCCACCGGGCGAATAATCATCGGCAAATATTTCCTGTTTTGGTGACAAGCATTTTGTCCGTCTGTTTTATAAGTGGTGCTGTCTTGTATAGTGTTTGGCAAAGCCCCTCGAATTTCTCTCCAGATTATAGTACGATACTAAGCATAGGCTGTCATCCATTTCCACTGGCAATTGCAGGTCTATTCTTCGATGGACGTGCTTTTAAATGTGCCAATGCCAAGATGATATATATGATATATATGTACGTGCATTTATGCATACATACAATCATGTACACATACATGCATACTGCTAAATAGTGATATCAGACATGCTGTGTGTTTTATCCTTTAAAGTTTCCAAGGATTTTTCAACACAAAACAGTGATGATGATGATGATGATGATGATGATAAAAGAATATGAAAGAAAAGAATCAAATCAAATCATAATCACGATTATTTTGGTGTTACCATTTGCATGATCTGCAAGCCATAAAAGGAACATGCCCGGGCCCAAAAGAGCATAGGGGGGTAAATAAAGTGTTCACCAATTAGGGCATGCAATGTTCTATCCACAGACGCAAATTGGCCCAAATCACTACAAGACGTGGGTCGCTCCGCAAATCATAAACATAGTCTGTGAGAGACTAGCATCTGACACCACTCACGTGGTATCGAAGGGAGAAGGATTTTTTTGTTAAAGATTCGTGCAAACATTTGAGGAAAATTCATGTGCTTGCACTAAATTTTCCTAACAAGTTACCTCCCCCCCACCTCCCCTTTATTCTGCTGACAATTGCAATCCATTTCACAAAATGGGCATGTGCTGGCCTTCAGTGTAAAAACATAGGCACTCACAGCTCATTATCATTTTAGACAGTGATATTTTTCAGAGAGAGACGACAGACAGACAGAGACACAGAGTGTGTACGAGAGGGAAGAAAGACAGTTAGGAAAAGTGAAGATAATTCTCAAGCAACGAATCTCAAGCAACAATTCAACAATTGGGCAACTGAAGACTCAGGGGAAGACAGTAGCTGGCTGGTCATTCTTTATTCGTTACTCAGCATTCAGGTACAGGTGAAGACCAAGGTTTGAAGACGGTTTGAAGACAAATGTAGTGAAGACCGTATGAGACAAAAACTCTAACTGAACGATACTTATTTAAAAATACAAAGTGTCTCACAATTTACAGGCGAGTCCGAAAATATAATACTACGCAGCGATAAGATTGCATGGAATATTATCTAATCAAGTCTCCTGTCGGCAAAGTCTAGCACACTACTTCTAGCATACAAACAATGTTATTTACAAAATCTCTTACTCCTCTCACACATCACACACACACACACACACACACCACACCACACGCACCACACGCGCGCACCCATGCACACACACATGCATACACATGGATATAATCCCTGTGGGGCTGTCTCACACGCTAGATCTACTACACCCGGTACTAGATCTACCGCACCTGGCTACATCTCCCCCCTCCAAACTCTGTCAGTGTCGCGCTGACAAACATATCAATGCTATGAAATTCAACATAGGCTACTACTAAAAACATTTCCTCTGCCGAATAAGCTAACTGACACCATTAAATCTAACTCTTCACTTCCAAAATAAAATGAGCCACATTTTTTGCTTCTATGATAAATTATTTCAACAGTATAATCATAAAACAAATAGTGGTATTAAACACTTCGAAAACAAAATACCCAACACAATACACAGCTTAGGCATTTACGATCCATGTTATTTTAACAAGTAGAATCGTAAAATACACAATGCTCTCATCTCCAGTGCTTGCAATGCCACAATCCAGTGAAGATCTGTTATATAAACAGAATTCTTCTTAGATTGATATAAAGATTTTTTGCATTGACAATAGCTACAGGCGACTACAGAAAATTTGTATTTGGACAAATTTCTTCTGCGAGTCAGAACAAGTAGAGCCATCACAGACCACAGAGGGATTGCTATTTAAGCAAAACACCTCAGAGTCAAGCTCTTTCCGCTAACAATAGTTCATTACAAAGCCTGTTCAGTCATACATTTTGGTTTTTTCCGACTTCTGACTGAATGACAGGCAGTAGGAACTTGTTATTTAAACACCGTTATTCAATACTTAAAAAACATGCTACATTCAATATTTCTACCCATAAAAAAATAGCCTTGTGTTTTAACAACATTACGAAAACTTTAACATACAAATGCTTATTAAAAAATTAAATAAATGTCTCTTTTCAGGATATATCTCTTCTGTTAAACTTCCGCCAATTATAAACAGGTGTTTACATACCAAAGTAGAACTGTCTTTGGCTCCTCCATGCAGGGTCAATCGTAAATGTCTTGGGGCTGGAACAGGGGCAGCAGCACACACAGTGTCCACAAGTTCATCATCACCGTCCAACTCCGACTCTCTGGTTGCACACTCGGTGTTCACAAGTCCATTGTCACTGTCGGACTTCCTGGTGGCACCGTATTCACTTGTTCATCGTCACTGTCTGGGTTAGGCAGGAGATCCTTTCGATCTACAGTCCGTTTGGGGCCACCTGCCACTGGCTGCACACGAGGCGACGTCACTAGGTGCAGGTCTGACCTCCAATAGTCCTGGATTTTGTTTCTGCCCGCCACACGGTTGCAATGGTAGACGTGTTCACCAACGTGCAGGGCGTGATCCGAGGCTGTGAACCTCTCCCGTTTGGTGGCTGTCTCCTTCAGCCTCTGGTAGACTTTCTGGGGAGCAGGTTCAGGACCACTTTTCTGTCTGGAGCACCATGGTTAGAGGAAGTCTGGAGAGGGCGTCTGCAGCGTTCGTCTTTCCTGGCGAGTGTTGCTCTGCTTCCCCTAGCGGTGCTGGTCGATGTCGAGGTGGACACCTAGGTGGTTGTCCCTCTGGTCTTCGTCTCCAGCGGCGTTTCTGTGGCTCTTGGGCTGTGGTACGTGGCCCTCAGCCAGCCTGCCACCCTTCGCAACTGTCAGGCTGTTAACAACACTGCTTACATCGTCCTTTGTTCCTTGCACTTTTGAAGTAGTGTCGCTTCGCAGCTGCAAATATGGAGAGGTGCATCATGGTGTTGCAGCGGTTGTTAGCCGAGACTGAAGTTTGGTGACAGTGGCTTTCAGTTTTCTAGTTTCCCTCCGTTGCTGGTTTGACTGCTTCTGTCCACTGGTTTGACGTTGTGGTGTAGATAAAGCTGGGTCCTGCTGATCTCGTAACCAAGGCCTCCAGGACAGCTGTTTGCTGTGCAGTCATGTTCTGGCTGTCATCCTCTGTCAGCCAGTGTTGGGCTTCTCTGGTTAGCTCCTGGAACGTACACCCTGGTCTTTGCCTCCCTGCAGCACACCATGCCTTCTGGTTTTCTTGCTGTCAGGCATGCTTCCCTCCGGACTGGACTGAGTCTTCTGTCACCCAAATGTTCCACCTTCCCTATCCTGCTCGCAGCGCCACTTGTGATGGTACGAGAGGTAAGGAAAAGACAGGTTAGGGAAAGTTAAAGTTAAAGTCTGTCCCGAGCCTAAGGCTCATCAGGCCGGTGCTTATCCCGGTTTCTGTGGCGCTAAGCGACTGAGAGTCATAGACTCCCCCCTGGATAGGACGCCAGTCTATCGCAGGGTTAACCCCCCAACACAAGGTTGGTACCCCTTTTACACCTGGGTGGGTGAGAAAATAGCCGTAAAGTGCCTTTTCCAAGGGCACAACGCCATAGCCGACAGCTGGGATCGAACCCGCAACCTTTAGATTACGAGTCCAACGCCCTAACCACTCGACTACCGCGGCGGCAGGTTAGGGAAAGAGTGGAACGATAATTCTCAAACAACAATTCAACAATTGGGCAACTGAGGACTCAGGGGAAGACAGTAGCTGGCTGGTCATTCTTTATTCGTTATTCAGCATTCGGGTACAGGTGAAGGCCAAGGTTAGAAGACGGTTTGAAGACAAATGTAGTGAAGACCGTATGAAGACAAAAACTCTAACCTAACGATACTTATTTAAAAAATACAAAGTGTCTCACAATTTACAGGTGAGTCCAAAAATATAATACTACACAGCGATAAAATTGCACGGAATATTATCTAATCAAGTCTCCTGTCGGGCTAAGTCTAGCACACTACATCTAGCATACAAACAATGTTATTTACAGAATCTCTTACTCACTCACACACACACACACACACACACACACACACACACACACACACGCACGCACGCACGCACACACACACACGCCACGCATGCACACACACACATGCATACACATGGGAGATAATCCCTTTCGCGCTGTCTCACACGCTAGATCTACCGCACCCGGTACTAGATCTACTGCACCTGGCTACAATATATATATATAATATATATATATATATATATATATATATATATATATATATATATATATATATATATTGAAAACCTTAAGGTAAAGATTATTGGCAGTGGGAGGAGGATCAGGCTCACTGCAGAAAGTTCTGTTCTAAATTCCAGAGCATCAGCAGCATATTTAGAGGGCCACACTGTCATTCAGAAAATTTATAGAAAACAACTGCACACAACCACACACACACACACACACACAAACACACACACACAGGGAAGTGTGCACACATACACACGCACGATGGCTTAGGTACAAGTAAGCACCCGTGTTTTTTGTTGTGTTTTTTTTTATCACGTTCCCCACCACCATATCAGGGCAGAAAACCACAGCATGTTTAGACAACAGGCCTACAACTACGTCAGACTGGTGTGTTCACTATTGCTTGCCACAGTGTTTGAGGCTTGGTATGGACATCCTCCACACACAGATCTGTGTAGATCCTTTCTGCATCATGACAACATACAATCTTTACAGAGCAGAGTTCCTGGCTTGGGATGCTGCTGTTGTCTCATTTGTCCCCTGACCTCTTCTAACGTCACTTTTCCTATTCCTTCATGCCCACAGCGCTGCCATTACACTATTGTGATTGCCATTGACCACCATGCAACAGCAAAAAATTGCCCCAGATTTGGTGGTTCCTGTTGTTCTGGTCAATGGCTATCAATTTTTATTTCCTATATATATACTTCTGTGCCTGTGATGAGTTGGTTCAGAACCTTTAGGGTCAAAGGTTTATAAGAGAAGGTTATTGGAGGAGCATTGGAGTAGTTACCAACCCAGATGGGTGTCTTTATCTAGCTCAGCAGCTAGATTATCAATGTAGTCAGTAGGTATTTTAGTAGCTGTTGTCCTGTGTCTGTTGGCTCTGAACAGGTACCATTGCACACAACCTTATCAACCGAGCAGCCATGCAGAGCCCATCTCATTGGTGACTTCATGGCAACCTAACATTGATTAGTTCCCTTGGACTATGACAAGAATAGATCTGAATGTGTGGCATAGGTTTGACAATCACTCACCACCCAGTTGAGGTGCATTTCCAGCCTATGCACAATAAGCATGTAATACCGCGTTTGCTGTCAGAGCTGCTTTGGTTGGTTTGTGTTGATTTTAGCATTAAGTTTTGTTTTGTCTTGTAGTGAAGTAGACAGGCAAAAACAAGTACTCCAATAGCAAAATTAGTACCTGCAAACCTGTACATCTTGTGTATGCTCTCAGTGTTATTTCCTTCATTATCATCCATTTGAGGGCTCCTGTCACGCTTTTGGTTGCACTATGCCGTCACGGGCTTTCACAATTTTGGTTGTACTATGCCATCATGTAATATAGGCATTTTCAGGGGGGAAAGGTGTATTCTCTTCAGGCTATAGAATGTGTGTGAGAGACAGAGAGAGACAGAGAGAGAGAGAGAGAGAGAGAGAGAGAGAGAGAGAGAGAGAGAGAGAGAGAGAAGAGAAAGGCAGAAGACAGACAGAAGAGAGGAGAGACTGAGGGGGGGGTGGAGAAGAAAATGGGGGTGGCATTCCCAGCATACAGATAGTCAGAAACAAGGTGACTGGGAAAGAAGAGACAGAGTGAAGGAGGGAGAGCGAGAGATTACCTGGCTGCTGCTAAAGCTTCCATTGTGTTTGTGGTATAGAGGTACATCACATGAATCACTTGATTTTTTTTTCCATCTGCATTTTTTCCTGTTCTACACAAGTTGAAGCATCAAGGCAACTGATGTAGAACTCTTAGCAGTATGACTGCGTCAACTTGTCAGCCGACTAGTCAATGATGCAAAGTTTTCATCAGTAACAACCAACCAGTTTTGCTTACTTTAAAGTATTTTGGATGGCATGACAGTTAAGTTGTTCACCTGCCTAACAAGTAAACAGTAAGGTTCTGGTCCAATTCTCAGCCTTTGCCCTCTCTTACCAGTCTGATGAGTAACTCAAACAAAACGTCAAAGTCCTTTGGATGAGGCCCCTATGTGCAAACTCATGCTCATCATCTTGCACACACACTTAGAACTCATTCTGCCTTTTGGAAAAGTGGGCTGTTGTGTGCCAGTAGGAATGGATGACCAAAAAAACAGCATGCACACAGGTGTCGTGTTTAGGCACCATCCCCGAAGTCAGAATGTGGCCACATACATTATGTAAATCTCATGATTGATGAGCCTTGGAAGTCTAGCCAAGGAATGAAAAAAAAAAACACCAAAAAAAAGCAAAAAAAAAAAAAAAAAAAAAAAATCCACTATTTCAGTATTTGCTAAGAAGATTATGATTCAGGAATAAAAAAAAATAAAAAAGACAAAAAAAAAAATAAAAAAAAAAGACCTCACCGAAAAACTATAACTTTGACATGTGTACAGAATACTTGTCATCTAAAGATGGAGTAAGAAAATTAATTTCATGGTCATGACAACTTTTCCTGGCATGGGGGCCTCGTTCTAGGCACCAGAAACATGACAGGAAAAAGAACACTGAAGAGGATGAAATTGTTCTTGAATTGTGCTCCTCATGAGTGGGGATTTTGTTTGTGTTTGGTTTTCTTTTTGTTGGTTTGGTTTTTTTTTACAAACATATCACTTACATTTTTATTCTTAAACAAATTTTTTGAACAGACATCAAACTGACCCACATACAGAGTCCGATTGTTTGACTGCTATGGACACACACACACATACACACACACACACACACACACACACATCACACATCACACACACATGCCATGCACACACAAACTTTTTTTTAATAGATGGATGAATTGATGAAAAACCAATTGAACTGCATATTCAATGTCCATCTGGAAAAAAAGTTAGACTCGACTGACTTGACACATACACTCTTTTCATTTTTCCTCTTCTAATATAATTTGGAGTGATGTAAGGTTAGTAAGAGTTCTCTCTCTCTCTCTCTCTCCCACTCTACACTCACTACTCTCCTCCACTCTCACACACACACACACCCCACACACACACACACACACACACACACACACACACACACACACAGTATATATTTTTCAGACAGCACCACAACCGCACTAAAACAAGCCAAACACACACACAGGCACAAAGCACTGGCAATATATTCTGAGATTCATTCAAAATGATGTGTGGTATACAGGTACGTAAATCCACTCTGTGCATAATCCACTGACAATGCTCACCACTTTGCTGACATAACACAACAACTCCACAGACAAAGCCTAGCCCCCAAATCTAAAACACTGCCCAGATGACAAAAACAAGAATGTGAAAACCTTTGAAGACATATCTCTAACCACTTGATCTCAATCACCTCACTGTCAACCAGCTGCTGCTAAAATGGACATTATTCTTTTTGCCTCATTTTCGCACACACAGTTTGTTTTTATTCCCTGTGCCTTTTTTTTTTTTTTTTTTTGGGGGGGGGGGGGGGGGGGGGACACAGCCAAATTTAGGCTTACCCAGCTATATTCTGTCACAGTGCCACATTCAAAACCCCACAAATTTGCTACTGTTTTGGCCATCCAACATCAGGCCACAAGCCAAACTCGACCCTACACTGCAGCAGGGTCATATTGGGGACCTACAGTAAGGCCATTATTTCATCTGATATAATGCAGGATCGCCTACTGCTGTATTTTTCCTCTTTTTTTTCATTAAAGCAAAAGCCTGGAGTTTCACCTTGATAGGATACTTGTGTCATGTGACTTTTTCTAAGTCCATTATAAATGCAGCTGCATTTCATCCTCAGGCACAGGGTTTGGTGATATTCAGTGAAGCCTCCTCTGATCTGACATACTGGGGACATCCAGTTCTATGTATAAATTTGAGATTATCATACAAGGCTTGTCATCATTTCATTTGTTCAATTCCAGTATTGAAATAAACACATTTCATCTTCAGTGATAAAGTTGTCTGTAATGTTTTAGAAGCCTCCTCTGATCTGACATCCATAGGGCATCCACGTGATATATATCACTTACATTATAGGTTTAGTGGTGGTCAGAAAAAGTTCTTTTGGGGGGGTGTTTACAGGCAACTTACCACATATTCATTCGACTCATGCCCTATCTACAACTTGAGGACATGTCATGACTGTCAACAAATCCTACAGCAACTGAACAAAAGTTCTATTTTTAAAAAGTAAGCATTTTTGTAAAAGCCCTAAAACTAAGTAAACCGATCAAAAGTGGCTATTTTTTTAAAAAATCAAATAAACCAAACAATAACAATTAAAAAAAAGAAAAAGAAAAAAGAAAGATAAAACAAACTAAAAACAGAAAACATTCAAAACAAGCTTTAAAAAATAACCCCCAAAAGCAAACAAGCACTTGAAACAAACAAACCCTTAAACTCATCACCCTTAAAAGAAAAAAACAAAAAAGAAAAAAAAGCAAGCAAATAAAATAAAAGCATAATTCTGTAACAGTTACACACCACAAATCAAAAAACAAACCCAAAAATGCTACTAATATGGGATTTACAAATGCTACCATTTTCACCTGAAGAGCCCATAACAAGAAAAAATAAATATCACAAACAAAAAAATCAAAAAATACAGAAATACATCAGAAGGAATCTCAGAATGATAGGTGATGATGCTCACCAAAGCCTCTTGTTGCTGTTGTTGTTTTGTTGTTGTGTGTCACTGTTAATGTTGTTGCTGTTGCTGCTGCGTTGTGTGCTACTCTGCTGCTACTTCTGTTGCTACTTCTGTTGTTGTTGCTTTAATTAGGTTATTTCCAGAACATCTCAATCCGTAGGGTATGAATAATAAACCTCAATACAGAAGAAGGGTATACACAACAATTTATTCCGGTTTGTTCCTCAGTGGCATCCAATTTTACTGTCCACGTTCTCTTGGATTCAAATAAGCTAACTCCCCTTCCCTGAAAAACTCATGATGAGTATGATAACCAATGAGGTCTTTACCATATTCTGAATCTCTGTTGTTATGTAGACTGCATAACTTAATGTATTCTTCTCTTTAATGTGCACTGTTTCACAATTGTAAGTACTGAAGTACAGTGAAAGTGTTTTTTGTGCGTGATACACAAGAGATGATGACTCTGTGTGTGTAATACCCAAATTCATACAGTGCAGGCAGTTCTATTTCTAAGTTACAGCGTTTCCTTTTCACAGATTTCACTATCATTTACAAAGACTGATATAAATCTCAACTTTGCAGCATATAAATTATCATTTAAAAAAAAAAAACTTATTCAAACAAGTTGCTTTTGTCATCTTAATGAGTATCAAAGATATGCCTGGGTGGCTCAAAAATAACACCCTGATGTGGTTTAATTAAAACAGCTGGCAACAACATTGTCTCAGGGACCCTCTGATGGGCTGCTGTGTTCAGAAACCATATTGATCACATGAAAATAACCTGTTTTCAGTGCAAAATACAAAGACAATGACACTGGGTTAGTGAGATTAATTTATCATTACAAATTTGTTAGTACTCTGATCTGTTCATTCTTTTTAAAGAATTAGCCGAGTTACAACAAACCAAGCAACATTACCAATGACACAAGTGCATAAACACTAAGAATGAGAGCTTGTATTGTTTCTTCACTGTATATAACACAATGATTTGATGTCGGGGACATGTTTATATAGAATGTGCCAAACTTCCTGTAAGATTCAATGGTATACTCATAACTGTGTGTCTGGAAAGCTATTATCCCTCCATTTTTTTCTAACTGAAAAGGTTTTGGGGCTTGGCGGGTGGACATAAACTGAGTTGAAGGAGCTGAAGAAGATAAATACCCCAGTTTCAGGATAGGAAACTGATTCAGTGAAACCTGAAGTGTCATACATGCTAGTTTAAAACTGAAAGCAGTGAAGATCAAGACCTGATCTGTAGTAATGAAGGGCAGGACTGATTAAGTATACTTTGAAAGTTTACTATACATCTATTTTTGTTCCTTTCTGTCTGTAGGTTATGTCACAACAGACTAACTCCCCCCCCCCCCCTCCCCCATTTCTCTTTTCTTGGATTTTTTGGGCTTATAGTTTTATGACCATGAGAAATGCTACAGCTTGACCAAAAAGTCCCCCCTAACATACACCACATGGAGGCATCTTTTACAAGTCTTCTGTTTCTACCCCATTCCCTAAGTAATTCATTGACAAAATTTTATGAATGTTCTATCAAAAATGCTTTAACACCTTCAAATTGTGATATAAATCATTTTTCTTTGCAACCATTAAAATTACAACAACGACAAAAAAAATCTCCAGAATTTTATCACTGCTTTCATTTGCAGGCTGACAAATTTCTGCCATAGATGCAACTCAGCTGCTACCAAAAGTCTGTATACTGAAAGGAAACAGAAGTGTTCCAAAAACCTAATTAAAACCACAACAAATGTGGACAATCTTGCCAATGTTTAACACTCACAACTCAAGATGTAGTAGACCACCACATAATGTGTTAGGACTGACAGGCTCTCATTTTGTCCCCTGACTTAATCTTAAATAAGAAATAAAACATTATGAAACATATCATGAAGATAAATGCAAAGAATATTTGACCACAAACATTACTATCAGTGTATGTACCACACCTGATGTTATTTCAACAAAAGAAGACAAAATACTCCTCCAGCCTCTCTCCTCATGGCACTGAAACTGTTATTCAGCAAAACAGAGTTTTAAACACAAATCAAAAACACCACCAGTACATTGTGGCAAAATTGCATTTCTTATGTAAACCAAAATGATACCAAATGAAAGCAAATACAAGCAAATGATCAATTGTAGTCAAAATGTAAAAAAAAAAAAAAAAAAAAATTAGGAAACTGAAGCAGTCTACAGGTTTGATCTTGTAAATTACCACCTCCTATGGCTCATGCACTTATACACAGTATTCCTGGGCATGTCCACTTTTGCCAATCCGGACACTCACTCGCTAACACACATACAGATACACACATTTATACACCTCAACTTAGTGGCAAACTCTATATAAAAGAATCACCACATACATATGCTTATACTGGCATTCGTCTACACATGTACATATGTACATGCCTACATGTATACATATACAAGCGTTCATAGACATTAAGTCAATTTTCATTTTACACCCATTCATTTCAACTCATATCCATAGTCTTATTCAAACTGCTAGGATGCATGCATATAAATAACCATTATGATAAAATATTCAGCTTCAAGACTGAAGATTTTAGTATCCTAATACACTTTATTAATTAATAAACATTCATGTATCAAATATAACATACAGATATATATGGTTGCTTAAATTGCTTTTTGAACACTCTCTTTTCATTTGATTTTTGTTCCAAATATTATAAAGCTATGTTGTTGCAGTTTTCCTCGCTCAATATCTGTGCTAAGGAGATACTGCTGCTCACCCCTGTCCAAACCAGCCCAGAAAAGGCTGTGTAATGCTGGTACATCTCTGCTCTTCCCAACACCAGTAATCGCTTCATCACAGAGCCAGATAGACAGTGATGACAATTGTTACCTTGTTCCTTTAATCACAGCCTCCCCCATTTAATCCAAAGACTTTGACAAAAAATTACCACAGACACGGCGGTAGAGGAGAAATGGATGCTTAGATCACATTGAGACCACAGTGCAAAATGACACTGAACTGGAGACAACTTGCTTTTTATTGTGGGATGATTGATGATGGTGACGATGATGATGATGATGATGACGGATGATAATGAGAGATGATAATCATGATGTTATAGAACTCCATTAAAGTTTGAGAAAATATGGCAGGAACTGTTCTCTAATCCTTTCATGATATATCAGATGTCAACAGACTCAACAAATACAAATGTTAGTCAAGTAACTTGCTCAACGCTTCAAAATTTGCATCATAACTTGAAATGGTGATTAATAGCTGTAGGGCACAATTTCCCTGTTGATTACAGCACACTCAGTTCTGGATAACAGAGAGTCAGAGCCAGCAAAATCCTGCCAACATACTGCCTCTGATAAATTTAAGCCTATGACCTTCTGGAAGGGAACCCACTGTTTAAGCACTGCACCACAGGAGATGATTTGCAAAGTTCAATTCATCTTGTTGTTTATAACCCTGCCCACCACGTCGTAAAGTTAATCCACTTCAGGCAATCTCTAAACATCAGAGTGTTTAGAATAGTTATGCTTCAGCTTTTCTTGTTCTTGCTATGGTTGTATTGTTGCAATGGTGTAAAAACCTGCCTTTTTCCAACACCTACAGTAAGTATGGTTGTGAAAGAGGGGAAGTGCACAGGTTATGTCCCTAACATAAATATTGCCAGCAGTTAAAAAAAAAAATAATAATAAACACATTCTTTGGACTGGCACTGACAAAATGAACACTCCATAGCAACAGTGATAGGTGGCCATTTAATTTGACAAAAGGAGGCAATAAAATTCACAGAAGTCGGAGTGTGGCTGCCTACAGGTGAGGTACTATAACAAAGCCCTGGCAAACAATCAATCTTTTCATCCAAATACACTCACAGTGTCACAGTGATTGATGAATGAAGTGAGACTGAGTGCATATGCTGGCTAGTCCCAGTATAGTACACCCTATTTTATTAGGAAGAGGCAGTACATGTAACAAAAACTGATAAATACATGCAAGTCAAAACACATAACTCTCCACTATCATGAGGTACACTTGATGTGTTGCACTTGTGTTAGAGGGCTGGATCTGGTTTGGGTTTCTTTTTGGGATAAGTGCAGTTTGTCTGTTAGTTTATGACGATTCAGAAAGACCAACAAGTAAGAAATGATATCACCCACTATCTAATAAATGTGCTGTATTTAAGAAAAAAAAAAAAAGACAAATGCAGTCTCCTGGTTTTTACAATTTCGGAGGTTTTTACACTGTACATAATTTCTGATTTACAATATATACATCTCTGAGGCACCTACTGGGTTGACAGTAAAGGACTCATGAGCTATTCAGTGAATGCACCTTTCACATGTTAGGAAGTGTGTGCATCACCAATATTGCACAAAGACATTAAAACAGAACTGTTCCACCTTTAAACAGCACTGTTTTCATTCTTGCTATATCATCCCATTTACACCTGGAGAATAGTCATCACTGTTTGCTGATACATGTCAAACGGTCATTTATGGGACAGGTATCTGTCATGTTGTATCATCTGTATAGACAGATCAACTGAACATTTACTTCCTCCTCTAGCTTATGAAGTTTCCATACTCAGCAGTTCTCGTCTCTCCAGTTCATCGAGATCTTCCCACAATCGAGATCTTCCCACAAAACAAAACGAATCTCTTTTTGGTGTGTGAACTGAGATCTACACATCAGGAAAAAATATATATATGTATGTACAGTAGAGAACCTTGGTGAATCCATGCTAGCAGAACATGAGGAACAGGTTGTACCTGAATGAGTATCTATCACTACAGCATAGTCCATCTGATCACAGTGCTTTTCAAACACTAACTTTTCACTTCAACACAAGTTTACCAACAACTTCTGAAGTTTTGCAACCACTGGCCCTAGATGGGGAAAAAAATGAAACAACCATACTGTGTTTTAAGAGATAAACAATACAACTGGAGATATATCCCTCTGTCATCTGATCAAGAAAAACACACACACACACATGTACATGAAGAGAGATTCACACATGCATGCATGCATAACTGTCCACACACACACAGAGCTTTACCTCCCCTTACCCCCTCCCCTTCCCCCGTCTTCAAAACACAGCAAAACAAAAATGGATAAATAAATAAATAAATAAATAGACAAAATCAGCTGTAAACATATTTGAGGGCAGTTTGCTATAGAGGAGAACACTCTAACACTGATTATCATGACCAGAATTACAGACCCTAGCTGTCATGGCTTTCACATGAACCAAGTCAACACACAGTCATGCAACCCTCACCCCTCACTGTCCTGATGCACATGGCACTCTCTGCTCCAGAAAAACACACCTGTATCGGCGCTCACTCACCCTGGTGTGGACAGGAGGGCGAAGCACTCCTCTCCACATGGCTGATTCACACAATGACAATCAACGCTCCGGCCATACCCTTCAGGACAGACAGGAGACGATCCAGACAGGCTGCCTGACTCAGGTGAGAAGGATGGTCTTCCCGCGTGGAACTATTCACACATGCACACACTCATCTAGCTGTCTTTGATGTTATACAAACACTTTGGCCAGAGCATCGGCGCCTGCACTGGCGATGTAGGGTTTCTGGGGGTGGAAGGCAACATCATGAATGGACTCGTCAAACTTCTTGCGATGGGAGGTGATCTCTTGGACACACGTCTTGCTGTCTAGGTTCCACAGCCTTATTGAACAGTCTGGCCTGTGGGAAATAAAAGGCAAAATGTGTCCATTCAACACTGACCAAAGGTCGTCTTCGTGCATACTGTATGAATTCTATACACCTAATATTTCCTATGTATATCATTCCGATGGAATTTGCCTGTTGACAAAAAATCCAGTACTGACATGATTAACTTTCTATATTTCTGTTATTGGTTTGCATGGGCCCACTTTCTTTACATCTGTCATTGTGTTCCCAGCCTAGACAACAACTACTGAGGCCATATCAAGGCTGCTACTCTATTTGGCATTAATCTAAAGATGTAAGCCTATTTACAAATGATAACACCAAGATTAAAATTGACCATTTGTTTATTCCTCTTCAGTTTTGTGTATCCTAAAAGTGAAAATAAGAGGACAGAATAGCTCAGTGGTCAGAGCACTCGCCTTCCCAAAGCTAAGGTATTGAGCATGGTTACCATGTGGATGGGTGACTGTTTGCATGCACTGGCTTCAATACAGTCCCCCAATTCACCCAGCTGTAAATGGGTACCTGCCCTCTTTTGGGTCAGAGAAGGCAAAGCAGCAAGGGAGAGGAGATGGGCACCGCCCTCAATACATTAGCCCTAGAGAAGCTAAGGTCTCTGATGCCCCATTCCCCTACCACCTTATAGGTTATGGGACACCTTTACCTTGTTTTTTCATAAGTGAAAAAAGGAAGTAACATACAGACAGAAAAACACTGAGAGATGGTGTGTGTGTTGTGTGTGTGTGTGTGTGTGTGTGTGTGTGTGTGTGTGTGTGTGTGTGTGTGTGTGTGTGTGTGTAAAACATAGACTGCAGATAAAAAGAATATGGGACGCAAAAAATCCATAAGGGAAAAAATGTTCACTTCATATTAAAATTTATGAATGAAGTTGTGTCTTAGATCTTTCAAAACACAACCACTATAAATGAGGTTTCATAAACAAAATGAATACAAAATACAGACTAGAGCTGTTCTGTCCTTCACATGCCAAGCAGAGCTACATCACTGTCTAGCATTTTGCTGCATTATATCGCACTGTATGTTCCAAATGATGTCTGTTAAGAACTTACTTCCAGATAGCAGATACAAGCCATTAGGGTCCACTGCCAGACTGGTCACTGAGTCCAAATGGGCAACCATTGCATGTATCAGTTTGCCTGCAAATCAGAAAACAGCAGTGGATAATGACCTCAAATGTCTGCACAATCTGTGCCACAGAGAAATAAGTGGAAGAAGTAAAGGGGAGGAGGATGGAGGTGGAGAGAATTATACATGCATATATATAAAAAACTGCACAGAAAAAAAATTCTTGTGAACTCCAGGTGTGTGCATGATTTGGCAACAGTGCTTGGTGTTTTGCTCACTTAGATTACTTGTGAACCTGGTGTGTGTGGTGTTATGCTCATTTCTTTACTGAAGTTGAAAATTTCCCCGATAACCATCTTTGTTTTATCTCATCCCTACATTTGTGTTCAAAGAGAACACCCCCAAGATGGCCATAATGGAATTTCATCTTTGTTAAATGCTCAAACAGGAATTATCATTTTCTGTCATAAGAGCGAAAAAGTGTTGCGCTGCAGTTAACCCTTTGCTGGGCACAGCAAAATCATTTGTCACCTTCCTGCTGGGCAGAGAAAATGGAGGTGGATGGCTTGTGAGTGGGTGTATGTATTTAACATGCAATAACTCTACAATGGTCAGGTGGATTTTGATGAAATAAAAACAGCAAGATGCAGAAATGAATAAAGAAATTGCTAATACCCAATTTTTGTCATTATTTTTATTTTCTTTTAGAATTATAATGCATAAACACACAAAGTCATTGATTGGTTTGCGTGTGTTACAGTTAGCGTTGCAATAACTTTAGAATGCGTGCATGGATTTTGATTAAATAAAAACTAAAACATTAAGAAACAATTATAGAAAAGATATTTTCAACCTACTGTTGGTTTTATAGTTTTTTTGATAAATGGTGCACGAACACATCGAACATTCCGACGACCGCCATTTTTGTTTACCGATGATCGCGATCAGCTTAACGTTTAAGTTTGAGCCGCTGCCGTATCAAAATCCCGAATAGCAACCAAATAACAAAATATATCAAGTTCTGAACCATTGCCGAACTTGAAATCCGCGATAATTTCCCCAAATCTAAGAGTAGAATTCAAAACGCGTATTGGCCGTGTTAGATTTGACGATCGATTTTCGTCTCGAACTTCGCCGTAGTCAAAGTCGTCTCTCTCACTTCAGTCAACAAACTCAGAAGTGCACACACTACTAGGATCGATTACATCGATATTTGAGCCTAGATACACATCTCACAGCGTCATATTTTCGGCATGGAAGCTGTAAAAACGATCGTACATGTCGGGTTCGAAGATAGCATCCATCTTGGAAAAATTTGCGATTTTTTTCCTCCAAAACTTGCAACAAACTCACTCCAATCGCCGCCATTTGTAATAAACATGCGGAAGTCTCGCGGGCAGTCTCGTGGCTTCTATATTCACGAGATTTGAAGCGAGATTGGCGGCAATTATGAATGTATGATCGCTCTAAAGTGACGGTCATGTCGCCGGGCGCTTTGGGGCGTTTTGCCCAAGGACAGGGTCGGGCGCTTTGGGGCGTTGTGCCCAGCAAAGGGTTAAGTGCCTGACAAACCAGGCCTAGCGTATCCAACTTCAGCTCAGGAGAAAATTGCTTTGTTTTTTTTTCTTTTTAGTCTTTCTTGAAAAAAAGCAGGAGAATGGACAAAGAGGGCAGAAAAAAGATAAGAAGGAAGTGACAAGAAGAAAAGGAACAAGGCATAAACAAAGTGAGGGATAGAAAAGAGGCAATTCTTAGCACAAAAGGTGGGGATGCTATTTATACTGACAGGCCCCTGGTATCCCCACAGGGGATAATGAAGCTTTGCTTTTGACCTGCTTTCTCATAAACTCGCAAAAAAATAAAATAAAATAAAATATATATGTATATTTAAAAAATAATTTTTAAAAACCTCGCATCTCACCATGCACAAAGAGCTACTTCCCTTACATACTTTTCATTTTATTTTCAAGGAATCAGTATTAGCGTGTTCACTAGCAACTGTGCAGCAGCAGAGATTATGTCAACACTTCCTAAGAATTTTTAAAAAAATCATACAGATAGGAAGGTTTGGAACTTCCCATTTGTTCAATAGTCAATGCAAATGTCTGTCCTCTCTGTGTAAGCGGTGAAGTGAATGTGTCGGGTCAAGCAGCGCAGCCAGTACCCACCTGTGTTGTTGTCGAAGAAGCGAATGTGTCTGTCCTCATGGGCAGTGATGGTGACTGGCATGGTGGGATGGTTCAGGACACAGTTGATCTGGTTGCCGCTACTTGTGTCTGAAAGTAATGAGATGGGGTTGATTAACGCTACCCGTCTGTCAATGCTGTTAGATCATTTATTGCGGGGGAGTGGGGGGGTTCTCCAACACTCATGCACACATGTACACGTACACACACACTCTCAAACACACACATGTACACACACACATGCACACGCACAATTGGGCACACACACATACACACACACGCGCACACACACACACACACACACACACACACACACACACAACACACACATACACTCACTCACTCACTCACTCACTCTTTGTGTCTAATATCACTTCGAGTGAACAGATGTTAAATTAAAGAAAGCACACACACACACTCACTTTCTCCATGATGGGGTCAACAGCAGGTGAAGATGACCTTCATTATAATATACAAACCTATACAACACTACACTACACTGCATTGCACTACACTGCACACATTCATTTCACTACATCACACTTAACTGTACTACATTACGTTACACCACATTACGCAATCCTCCACTGCACTACACATCCCTATCCTACCTTACATTCTGCTACACGAAACTACAAACATCTTGTGCACACGTTAAAAAAAACTGTTCCACCTATAGGAAGAGTAGGCCATTGTGTGCCACTGAAAACAGGCAACAAAATAAACCAAAACCACCAGCACACGGGGTCTTGATACTAAAAAGCACACAAGTGCTTATTCGTCATCCTCGAAATAAAAGAATGTAACTGAATAAATAGATAAACAAAACATGGCACTTACAATACCACACCACATCCCACTACATCACACAAGAAGACAAGACCAAAAGCCTTACCACAGTGGGCCAGAGTGTCCAGTTTGAGGACCTGCTGGGCAGTCTCCAGGTCGAAGATGTAGGCAGTGGAAGTGGTGTAACTGACCACCATCTGCGTGGGATCACAGCGCACAAAGTCTACAGACGTCGGCACGCCTTTCTCTGAAACGCATCAACAAACAGTTGTGAACACCATCAACCCTCTCACAGAGAAACAGTCGCTTTCTTCCGAGTTTTCCACCGTTCTTTTCTCCGGCTATGATCTATCTCCAATTTTTCTCTGGCAGGTTGGATTTTTTTTTTTTTTTTAATCGTTCCGTGGCCAGAGCTCTGAGGTTCATCAATGGTAAGATTTTGTATCCACGACCGTTTTTGCCCACCATGAAGGTAGCCAAATTCCTACTTCAGGGATGTATGATGAGTATGTTCATGTTTCTGTAATCCACACAGAACGCTGACATGAATTACAGGATTTTTCAATGTGCATATCTGATCTTCTGCATATGTATATATATGAAGGGAATGAAGGTACAGGTAGGTCTGTACTGAAGTTGACCTAGAAGATCATAAAAAATCCCCACCCCTAAATCACCAGATACCACCCAGATTCCAACCCACAACTTCACGGACCCATGGGATATAAGTTGAATGGTCTCCTTCTTCGCCGAATGCTCAGACAGCAACTTTTGTTGTTTGTCATATTATAAGTGAAAATGCGTCACGCTGCCATAAAGGGCCTGGCAAGTCAGGCCCAGCACATCCCACTTCAGCATGGGAGAGAATCATTATCTCTGCAGTCTTTCTGGAAAAATGGCAGGGGAATGAAACCATGAAGGCAGAAAATAGGCAAGAAGGAGGTGACAGGAAGAAAAAAAACCAAGGCAAAAACAAAGAAAGGAGTAGAAAAGAGAGGGAATTCCTAGCACAGAAAGTGCTCACAAAGAGCACTCTAAGCTATGAAAGCTGACCTGATTCCACAATGAAAGTGTTGAGCAGTGGGGACTTTGTGCCAGGGCTCCAGAGTCGAACGGTGCCATCGCTGGAACAGGAGAGTAACTGCATCTTGCTGCTGTGTATGGACAGTCCCCACACTGCGTCTGTGTGAGCCACCAGCCTGTCCTGCAGCACACTGCCGTCTGCACACACACAGTCCCTGCTGATTTAGCACAACTTTTTTCACCATGCAAACTAGTGAAAGAAAAGCAGAAAACTTGTCCTTTTCATTAAACAAAAAAACTAATGCATTATAAACACTCAGCACACACAGGTTTAGGATTCTTTTATGATTTTAAATAACTATCCTTTTTTATTGTTGTTCCTTGGCTAGAGCTCTGAGGTTCACCAATGGTGAGATTTTGCATAGGCAACCCTTTTTGCCCACTATGAAGGTAGATGCATTCCAACTTCGAGGAAAATAACTTTCCATAACCTACTAAGCACTACTTGATTAGCAATCATCCTGAAGCCCAATTTTTTAAAAAATCTACTCCAGTCAACAACAAAATGTTGACATGAATTCATGTTTGGCTAGAGTATTTACCACATCAGACTGTTGCTGCTACTAGAAGCCTGATGTAATGAAATAGCACAATATTAACAATTTTTAACTACACTATAAGCATATGTACATCCATACATACACACACACGCAAAACACAGCACACAAATCCAACATCACTCAGTCAAGAGTGCTAAATTTAGCATGACCTTTCCTTTTACTTAGTCCAAGTGTGGTCAGTTCCTGCTATAATTAGCACCAGCTGGCCCATCTAGGCTGGGAAGGGAAGGATTAATTAGCAGCTGAGAGGAGCTGAAAATGGGGGAAACTGACAGCTGTGAAAAGGTTACTCACTCCCTGCCACACACACTGGTCTCACCGAAAGAATCGTAGGGGTCGATGTTGGAGCTGGGGATGTTCCAGCAATGTATGGTAGAGTCCATGCCCCCACTGAAGCATTGCTCCCCTGTTGCGTTGACAGCCAGACTCAACACAGGGCCCACATGGCCACGAAACGTGTACACCGGCTCCACGTCTAAAGAGGTAGCTCTGAAAATGAAGACATCACATTCACTAACACCACCTCAAAAGAGAAGACCAAGTCATAATTCTAAGACTCCGCACTGGGCACAACAGGCTAAACCACCATATATCCACAAAGCTGAAACTTGCTCCTTCTCCCCTGTGTGCCTGTGGTAAGGAAAACCAGACAGGTGAGCACAACCTTCAAAGGTGTACGCTATTCAGCGACCTGAGGAAGAAAGTGTGGCCAATGGCGATAACCTTACAGACCAAGCTGTACGGCCCACGAGAGGAGCTGGAAAGGACATGCCATTATTTTTCCCGGACACATCTGACAGTGTAAAGCAACGAGATAAGAAGAAGATTCATGGAAAAGACAGCGACAATCACCCAAAAAAAAAAAAAATCTTTTTCTTTTTAATTACAGCCTCCTAAAGACGGAGCAGAGGTTATAGCTGCTATCAACATTCCTATACAATCACAAAATTATAGCTGCAATTAACATTCAATTTCATAACTTTTTTGTTGTTGTTGTTGTTCTTTATTTCCATCATTCTTCAAGGTTCCCCACATGTAAGGCAACCATATTCCAAGCTAGGGGATGATGTCTTAACATGACACCGGTATGCATGCATTTTGATAAAAAAATAAATTATCCATTCCTACTGGCATAAAATGGCCTACTCCTCCAAAATGTTTGTTCCCAAGATGTTCTGCATGTATTCACACAAGGACCTTCATTTATAGTCTCATCCAAAGGACTTTGGAGGACAAGAGTCGGCACTGGTGTTAACTCCAGGGAGAAAATCCCCTTGAATGGATGCATCACTGGTGGCTGGAACCCAGGCTGTCAGATCATGAACTCAACACTCTGACCACTAGGCTATCCCGCACCCAGGTTAACAACAATGATTTTGTCTTCTGCAATCAAGGAAAGGCAGTGCAGAATGGTTAAGATGTTCACCTGCCAACAAGTAAACCGTGAAGTTCTGGGTTCGATTCCTAGTCTTGCCCTTTCTTCCGGTTTAACAGAAAAAATCTGCCCCATGTGCAAATGATCTTGCTCACATGTTAAAAACTCATTCCACCTTTTGGAAGAATAGGGCCATTGTGTGCCAGTAAGAACAGATCCGATGACAAAAACAAAACTAGAATGCATGCACACAGGTGTCATGTTTAGACACCATCCCTAAATCCGCTTGTGGCTACCTAAATGATGGGGGGGGGGGATATTGATTTTTGATACACAACTCCTAACCAAATCAAACCCACTGTTGTAATCTCAATTGATAAAAAGAAAAAAAAAAGAGAAATTATTACTAAAAAGGAACTTAACCTTCTTCAGCCATTCTTTGCCTCCTCAGTTTTCAAAAAAGAAAAACATCTGGGCTCAGGTCTTAAAAAAAAAAGAGTATTTTTCATTGAACCTTTTAAACTCCTGGGAGGACTTCTGAAGGAACACAAAGACTTCATCAAACAGAGTATCATGCTAGACCATCCTAGCCTTTGTCTGATAACAACACAGGTTACAGTATCTAACAACTGTCACAGCAGACTTAACACAAGATCTCACTCTGAAAGTAACAGCTTGCCAAACAAGCAGTATGCTGGTTCCATGACTCCTGCCCAGGCACTTACTTCTTAGCGGGCACAGTTTTCTGCAGGTTCCACAGTTTGACAGTGTTGTCTTCAGAGGCCGTCAGCAGCACAGGCTCCACAGGGTGGAAAGCCAGCCCCCTCACCCCGTCAAAATGGCTGACATCAAACACACGGCCATCAGTTCCACATCTCTAGAGCATTACAAACCTTAAACTGAGTAACAATACTAAGTTTCAAACGGTGTCAGCATTTTCAAGCTTGTTTAATCTATCACAAAACAAAAACCACCATCCCACAAAACAGTGGGTTTTTTCACTTCTAGTTCAGTGTCCATTTCTAGTTCAGTGTCCATTTCTAGTTCAGTGTCCATTTTGTTCGTGTCATAAGTTTTCCCAGAGTACAAACTGGCTTTTAAAAAGGCAGTCTCCCGTCTTCACTGTGTGATATTTCAGTGCAGCTTGGCCAAAGCAGAAACTGTACAAGTCATACTCATACCTCTCTTCAGAGGTACTCTCATCTCACTCTCTGTCTCCCATGCTTCTTGATACTATTTATTCATAACAATAATATCTGTCATTCTTCCACATTTTCACGATTTTTGTTTGTGATCTTTACAATGACCTACTCTCAAAGTTATGCTCAGAAGGTCCTAATCAGGTTTTTTTTTCTCTTTACAGTCTCTTATCAGGTGTTCTTCATGTTGAATTGACATGTTCTTGATTCTATCAATGTAATGAAATAGCAAAATATCAGTTAGTATATATAAACAATGTATAATTTGTGAAGTCCACCTTACTGCCCATGCAAACTACAAATTATTGACACACATTTTCAGCCACACGTGCACACCCTTAAACTATTCTACTCCATAAAGACATTGTGCAGACAATACACTTACCTTCGAAGTGTATATTTTGCATTCCAGGTTTTCCGAAAAACTTCTTTAGGTGCAGATATCTGTCAACAGTCAAGAAAAAGGATTGCTCAACTTATATCTGACAATATTTTATAACATCTATTTTGTGTATATCTTTTTTTGTCTTTAACAAGTGATAAAAACACTATTAAACTGAAAATGTTTATTACACTGAGTGCTGGAAAACTAACATCTCCCTGATGGATTTCCTAAATTATCCTCCAATTCATAAATTATCCTCCAATCCAGCACACACACACATACACACACACACACACACACACACACACACACATACACACACACACACCACACACACACACACACACACACACACACACACACAGAGGACCAGATAAAGTGGTAGTCAGAGCATTGCGCTCACAATCTGACAAGAACATCTTGCGCACAAGTTAAATCCTGTTCCGCTTTTTGTAAGAGTAGGCCATCGTGTGCCGGTGGGAACAGATGACAATATTTACAAAAAAACTGCATACACACGGGGACCGGATGAAAAAAAGCACATGATTGCTTATTCTGTTATCCTCGATATAAAAGAATAAATAAATAAACAGTTGAGTTCAAGCTCAGGCTCAAACCACTCAGACCCATTCCAGGGGATTTTTCCTCTGGAGTAAACTTTGGTGCTGACCCCATTCCCTGGAGAGTCCTTCGGATGAGACTATAAACAGAGGTTCCGTGTGAAAACACACGCAGAACATCTTGCACACATGTGAACCTGTTCTACTTTTTGGAAGAGTAGGTCATAAAGTGCAGGTGGGAACAGAAGACAAAAATTTACAAAAGCGCATGCACACAGGTCCTGGATGTAAAAAAAGAAAAGCATCTGATTGCTTGTTCCATGATCTTTGAAATAAAAGAATAAAAAATAAATAAAACACACAATCACAAAACACACACACACACAACACAACACATACAACACACACACACACACACACACACACACACACACACACACACACACACACACACACACATACTCACTGTCCCCCTCCTCCCACTCACATCATAGCTGGAGGGGTCTGCTTCATTGGTGACGGTCAGCCCAGCCAGTTCTCCCAGCCCAAGGCACTGTTGAACTCGTCCACATCAGAGCCCCCCAGCATTCCCTTGTGGGAGCCTGGGGAAAAGCCCAGTCCTCCCCCGCCCTGCAACCCTGTGTCGCCAACAAAACACAACAGAAACCTCATAAACACCTTGTCCCCTGCACATACTGCGGCTGCCTTTCTTGCAGGAGATCAAAAAATATAGGGGGGATTTAAGTGCTTTGACTTGAATAGCACCAGCAGGAGTTGACAGCCTGTGTATTGCAAACGAAGAGTAATGATAAACTTTTGGGTGATGGAGAAACACAGTTTGGTTAACGAGTCAAGATGTTACATGATAGGGTCGTGCCAACCAGCCTACGCTATACTTTACCTACCCTGTTTGAACTTATTAATACAGCATTTGCTTTGTTCAGGCTTTTCCTCAGATTTCTTACAAAGGGGGTGGGGAAGAATTCCAGTACATAGTGTGTGTAAGTGTGTGTGTGTGTGTGTGTGTGTGTGTGTGTGTGTGTGTGTGTGTGTGTGTGTGTGTGTGTGTGTGTGTGTGTGTGTGTGTGTTGTTGTTGTTTGTGTGTGTGGCTACTGAACAGATGGTATGGCAGTAACAGAAATGCAATAACCTTATAGAGTGGTTGACATATTACTATGATCTATGACCAATTATTAAGCTTTTATTACATATTTTACAAAAGAATTGCTGTTTAATAAAACCAGCTATGTCAGAAAATCAATTCAACTAAATGTTTTACCTCTGATGATAACTTCTGACAGACAATGTTAACTGTAAAAAGGCCACATGTACATTCAAAGATTTTCAGAAATGGCATAGCATTTACTGTAATTCACTTTCAGCATGGTTACACACAACTTTTATGTCACCACCATTAAACATAAATTTATACATGGCAAATATAGGCAACATTAGCTGGTTTGTGGAAGACATGCAACTATAAAAACAAGTATAAAAGATCAATAAAAGATCACAGAAAAGCCAGCGTTGCTTCCTGACAGATCAACTACACTATTTGATTAACCTGATAAATATTTTGATAGAATTTATTATCCAATCTTTTGCAATACCAAGCGCATTTACAGAAAATAAAGACTCAAAGTACAGGCATTAAACAACATAGAAAAGTACACCTTTCCCATTACTGTCTACTTATTCCAACCCATTCATCTCTCTTCTGATACTGTCACCAATCTCCTGTCTCTCTCTCTATCTGTCTGTCTGTCTGTCTGTTTGTCTGTGTCTGTCTGTCTGTCTGTCTGTCTCTCTGAATCATTAAGTTACTGCCTGCAGCACTTATAGTTAGCAATGGAAAGCAGGCCAGATCACTAATACTTTAGAGGTTAATGGCAACAACATCCATCACCATTATATGATAAGCTTTCACAGCCAGTTCATACATGCAAAGCAAAGTAACAGGGCAAAAAGCCTTCATTAAAGAAGCATACTCTCAAGCTTCCACAAGCAGCAACATAGAACAAGGTCTACAAACATCAAATTTGATATCAAATGTCTCAAAAAATGAAACAAGAATTTGAGGGGAGGGGGTGGGGCAAAAAGGGAAAGAAAGACAAAAAAGAAGCCACAACAAGCAATATGCTGTGCCTGTGCTGAAAGTAGAAATTCTGAAGCGCTGAACTGCAAGTGCGCAATATTCTTTTTGCCATTGTCGACTTCAATCTGGATATTGAAACACTGATCAGCAGAGAGATGTATACATACAGAGATTGAATCTGATAAAGCAGCATAAGGGGACAGAGGGGCAGGGGCAGCCTACCAGTATCCCTTCCTGGAGAACTGGATGAGCCAGGGGAGGGCAGTTCGTCATCTGATCCCAACCTAACTAGCATGGCTTGCAAAGCAGACCGAGAAGGCCCTGGTTACATACAGCATTCATCACTGAACGCACATGTATACACTCGCGTGTGTACTGTGACCACACATCAATGTTTGTCATGTACATTAACACTTTTGCTATGGTTAAGCACACAAAATATTAACCACACAAAGTACGCATATGCTATCTTTTTGAACCACTTAACGAGTTTTGAGCAGTTGCTTCAAGCAGGCAGAGAAAACACCAGTCCACAACTTCTTAAATAAATAAGTTTTACACCAAACATGTTTAATGAACAAAGAAAGCAAAAGAAACATATCTAAAATAAAACTGAAGTACTGATTTTACAATACTTTAACTTTTCATAACAACAAGTACATGCTGAAATGAGCTCCAGGGTGCCTCCTTATGGAGATAAGTACAACTACACATACACACTGTCAGTGGCTAGAAAATAATCACTATCTAAGCAAAATGTGAACTCTGAAAAATGCCAAAGGGCCTTACAAGTATATTTCATAGTACAAAAAACTAACTTTGAATTAATCATTTACCTATTACCTGAACTGGTTGGACACTGATCCAACCACTACAAAAATATGGATATGTGTCCTGTTCACAACTTACCAAAAACACTAGGCAAAATATATACTAAGTGTAATCCTGCTTTCTACGAGTAAGTAACAATAAAAACTTTTTTTTTTAAAACTCGAAATAGTTAAATCCCTCATACAAGCGGGTAACACGCTAACACCAAAAAGTAAATAAAGCCACAAAATGACTGCAAGCTAACAAGTGAAAGCAAGCAAGTGAAAACCGATACAGAAAGTCAGTCTGTGACACTTACTGTGCTTCTCTTTTCTCTCCTTTCTATACTGTTCTTTAAGCTCTGATATATGGCGCTGGTCAACCCTCCACTCCGCATTACAGGTTGCATCTTTTTTGTCTGTACAGTGACACACACAGATTCAAAACAGGCTGGCTATGGCAGCTGTGGCCAGATCACAAGGCTTCAGACAGCAGACAGCACAAATCCTAAGCCACACACTATGTCTTTGCATTTGCCTCTTTCCTTTTTTTTTCCTCTCTTGCTCCATGATTCATGTTTCAATATTCAACATGGTAACAGGTGGCCTGTGTGCTTGGCTGGGCTATAAACATCAGGCCCAAATGACTAACTGACTTCCTTTTTTTTTCCATTCTCTTCAGGAATATGGTGGATTTTTTTGCAACTTTTCAAGTGGAATTAGCTCCATGTACTTACCAAGAAAAAACTTTCCACAGTTGGCAAATGCACACTGAAATGAGCGAGCACAGATTTCACTATCAAACCATTTCAAATACTGATATGGAGAACAAGATTCCACCACAATACATGTCACTTTAAATCTCTGTTGGGAGTCTTAATGTTTGGGTGAGAATCAAACTTGGGAAACGACAGACACAGGTGAGTAGAAATCCCAACAACAACAAAACATTAATCACAAAAGCCATTTGTGGGAAATAAATCAAAAACATTCTCAGCAAGGATGTGATGAACTGGATAGGAACATATCATAGGACAGACATAAAAAAAAATCCTCTGTTCCAGTCACTTGTCCAACCTCTGTACAATATTATACATTAGGATGACTGCATCTGGACCTTGGAATCTGTTTATGTACAAAATCATCTGATTGTTTAAAATATTTCCAAAGTCCAAAAACTTGACATTTTGATATTGAATCTACAAAAAAAGATTTTAAGACAAAAAAATCTTCCAACTTTACAAAATGCTTGTTTCTCAAATCAGGTTCCTGGAAACAGAGGATTTTTTTTTCTTCTTTTCTTAACTTCAACAGAAGTATTTCCTAAAAGAGGTTAAAACCATTAGCCTCAACAAAAGTAGTTCACAACAAGTCATGGTAACTGTTAGTTTCAGAGAGTAAAATAAATATATAGAGAATAGATAAACTGATAAGCCCCCTCACCACCCTAGCTCACATTATCCCAGAGACAAACCAAATACGACATGGTACACCAGCATTTAACAGACAATAACGGTTAGTGCAGCGTAACAGACACATGTGTCAGACAAGACTGTGACAACCACATATACCCCCCAACCCCCGCTTCCCATATAGTACAGTCAGTCTCACCACTCTCTGTGACGAGGAAATCAAACTCTGCCATGGCCTCCTCTGTTTCTGGGTCCTCAGCAAGTCATCCCCTCCCATTCGGTCATTGCCAACAACCTGAAACAACCACTCCTTCTCTAGAAATTAGATTTCTAAAAATGAAAACACTCAAAACACAATCACCTTAAAATAAAACCAAAGATCTCATTTTACCAAAAACAAGAACTAATATATATTCTATTTGTAAAGAGTCCAGGGCTGTAAGTGACCACATCACCAAAATGAGGAAACTGGACTTGCCCAAGTCCCCCCTTACCACCCCTCTTTCCAAAACCAGAAAATACTCCCAAATATGCCCATGCCAAAACCTTACCATAAAAAAATCAGACAAAATGCAAATTAGAAACAAACTGTAGTTTTCCAAAATCATTTTTTGCGGCATTGCTTTAGAACACTTTTGCTTCAATTTGGGGGGGGGGATGGGGCCCCGGGGGTAGGATGGGGCCCCGGGTTTGTTGGCTGTTACAAAAACTATTGTAAAACAGTATACTTCAAATACTATATGCTCTGAGTAGAGTCAGGTCACTCTTCCCTTGATGTTTTTTTTTTCAGATCTTCTTACTCTCTGAAATAAATACAGCCTAAAATTGTAGATGGACAAATGCCATGCCATGCAAATGCATTAGGGAAACAAAACTACTCAACAAGCCCCAAAGATGTCCCTGGCACATTTAGTTCTACACATAGTGAAGCATCAGTTACATGAATTCGTACAGATATGGTTTGCAGTTCTTCAAACTTTCTGCACATAAATGCTTCATTCAGGACACTGAACTGAACTGAACTACAGAGATCCAACATGCTGAACTTTTCATGGTCAAGATATGAGGCCATCTGTATCCTTGCAGAGGTAATGGAAGCAACAGCGCAACCAACCCAAATGAGAGAATGGTCTGAAAACTGATAACACACCAGATGCACTAGTACAGCCTGGGTAAAAACAAAGCAATATCCTTAAAAGATTTACAAAAAGAATTACCAAAGCCATACATCCAGTCATAAACTGCACAACAAAGATAAGTAACAGACAGGCAGCTTTGCCAAAATTACAGTACAGCCAGTCTTGTAAACCACCCCAATGAAACATGATACAGATCCCAGCACAAACAGAAAAGACCCTTGATGGGTCTAGTCTCCAGTAACTGTCTCCTTACCTTAATCTTAACTCCTTTCCTTTCCAACCTTTCATCAGCTTCATCGTCCGCAGTTATGCCGTCTTCACTGTCATCACTGCAACATGCAAAAACCATGCTTTTCTCAAAAACATGCAAAACAGAACACATTAACAACAATAAAAAGACAACTTCTGCAAAACATTAAAAAATATACATAAGTGATTTAGCCTGTTGTGCCCAGTGTGAGTCTTAGAATTATGACTTGTTCTTCTCTTTTGAAGTGATTGTAGCCATCCTTTCCTACTCTTGGTCAGGCCATGATTTGATGATTGTCTCTTTTCATGAATGTGAGGCTGCTTTCGCACTGTTCTTTCTGTGCCCCTTGTTTTGCGAGTTCTTCAGCCCATTTGTTGCAGGTATGCTATGGTGGGCAAGGATCCATGCAGCGTTACCCGCAATTAGTGTAAAAGCTGTAGCTCTGTTTGAGTTCTGCCTCTTTGTCTGCAGGATTGCCAATTTCTGTCTTGCCTTTCCTTCAGTTTCTCGATGCGAGGTCTCCATGTCAGGGTTTGTCGAATGTCACACCAAAGTAGGTTGCTTCATTGTAGTTCTTGAGCCTTAATGCTCCCTAGTTTGACGATTGTGGTTTCTGTTTTTAGGAGAATGTGAACAGGGTTGTGGATGATTTCTCTTCACTGATCCTCACACACCAATCCTCAGCCCAGGCTGCAAGCTTGTCAAGCGCCATTTTGTAGGCAATATGCTGCCATAGTAGCATATTCTTCAGTGCACCACATCACAAGGTCATCAGTGTAGAGGGCTGCTTTGACTCCAGTTGGTCCGGGGCTGCTTTTGCAGCTAGCCCCCTATCCGCCACCCAGGGACCCCCCTGGTTGAGAGCGGTCACCTGCCAGGTGGTATTAAAATAAATATAATGCTGTTTTCCTTTTTTCTGTTACAAATCTTTAGTTAAAACAAACTGGAAGGCAATAAAATTGCATGTTGTGATATGAAGCTGAAATCTTTAATTATAAATTCAAAGAATTTTTATAAATTAGACCATAATTTATTTTGAGATAAAATTTAAACTGAAATGCACGCCACACTAAGAGGCATTTCTTAATCATCCCTGACAAAGCATCCACATTGGTCAGATAAATGAAAGAGCCAACTTAGCCATATACTGTAAAAATCTGTCTTGGAAGACCCTGTCTGCAACTTCACACTAGGTCAAAATATGACATCTAATCTAGCCTTTTTTCTTAAAAACAAATAAATTCAAAACACACAGATTCCAATATAGTTTCACAGCATCCTTGTTATATCATTATTGCTACAATGTTTTGTGTATACTCCAATAAAATAAATCTTACCCCAGTGTTTTCTGGCTATCGGTCATATCACTGTCACCAGCCAGAAAGTCAAAGGTGCTCATGATGGAGTTTTCTGTGTCCATCAGAGCACTGTCCATGGGTCCAATGCCAGGCAACCTCCTTAACCCTACCCTGCACAGTGCAAGCACAACAGTCCACTCTCTTCTTTTCACAGTCACAAAATCTCAGTAAATAGACACAGTTCATTTTCTATCTGTTCATATCAAAACATAACTCCTTTTAATTCACATATATAACACCACTTTCTCCACAATGCATATGCTGCATCCATCAAGAATGATTGGAAAAGAAAAACAAAGTGCTATTTTCGTTGTTGTTCACAACCTGTTTGAAGGTCTGCATTTTACTATATTGTACCTTCAAGTCTATGAAAATTAACAGTGATCAAAATGTAGAGAATGTATACAATAGCTAATGTGTTTTATCATCTGGTGTTGTTTGTACATTTGTTTGACTGTCATGGATTGGTGCTTTACTAAAGCGATTACATTTGACCTGAACATAACAAAAATGTTTGCAGATGTGGTAAGACAGACAACAAAACCCACACCCTCTGCAGTCAGTACCTTTTTCCAGTGCTGTCTCTCTTCATGGGCTGCTGCTCCCCATTGGTCAGTGCTGGCTGACCATCCATGTCCATCTCCCCAGACACTGGCTGAAGACCCAGCAGGGATCTGACCCGGGCTGAGCGAACATCTATGATTGTGTCTGTGTAGCCAATCTCCTGCAGGTATCTGCACATATATACAATATACATGAGCATCACATGTTATCAGTTATGGCATTCTACCTCATCAGCAAGAAGATAAGCAACTTAAATCAAACTTTGTTTTATGTTTGGGGTCGACTTTATGTTCATATCCACAAAACTGTTAGAGCAGACTTCATATCCACAAAACTTTGTTAGAGTAGACTTTATGTTCATATTCAAAACAGCAAATAATACAAATGAGACTTTAAAATGAACTACAGTTAAATCATTTGTTGATGAAGCAAATCTGCTAAATCCAACATTAGCAACCTCTTCAGTTCTCGACAGAATGCGAGTACAATTTAAAAAAATAACTAGAGGCAATTCAGTCACAGTCAAAAATTACCTTATACTTTAACCCTCTCCCATTTTCTAATGCCGCAGCGGGCTTTTCGGAAAAGGCCCCATTTATTTTATCGTGCCGCAGCATGCCGAGAATCGCTCGCGGCCAGTGGGTATTTTCCATCACGCTGTGAGCATGAACAAGTTCACACACACCATGAGTGACTTTTCCCGCTATAGTAAGGATAGCCCAATGGCTTTTCAGTACTATTTTTGGCACCACACATCCTTCCATTCTCAAGAAATTGGTCAGCGTCTCTCATTTTCATTCACACATTTTCTCATAGTTAAGAATGGCGGCAAAGCACGAAGATGAAATGTGGGAAGATTTTCCAGAAGATGAAATTGACGAAATTATGCGTCAAGTTGAGGAGATTGAAAGACAACAGAATAGAGAATCTGATGTTGAAATTGAAACTGAAGAAGGAAGGGATGAAATAGATGAGGATTATGCAGTAGAAAGTGACCCTGAAGACAACATTCCACTACTAAATTTGCAGACGACGTGGCGCGCGGCGCACACAGCGCTGGCAGTGAAAGATTTTCAGTTGCCTGCAGGCCCTGTACACACACTACCGCTCAGTGCCAAGCCCCTGGATTATTTTTTTCTGTTTGTTTCCCCAACTTTTTTTCGTAGTGCGGCAGATGAGACAAATAAGTATGCTAAACAAAAGATCGCTGCTAGAGGTGTGGCTTCTGATCCTTTGTGGACAGACACAACACCTGAGGAGATCAGGGCTTACCTGTCTATACTGATAATGATGGGAATCAATCGTCTGCCCAGAATACATATGTACTGGTCCACTGACCCCAAGTTTTCTCACTCATGGATCAGTACTGTCATGCCCAAAACAAGATTTTTGAAGCTGAATCAATATTTTCATTTGAGAGACACAAGTGACACACCTGGACGTGACAGCCCCCAGTACGACCCTCTCTACAAGATCAGGCCCTTTCTCAATGACATCAAAGCCCAGTTCAAGGCACGACGCAATCCATCCCGTGAATAAATAATGTACTGTGTTTGCGTATTTTTTATTTCTCTTTAGTATGTAGAAAAACTGTACAATCCCAGACAATGGACTTGGTGACAATCTTCATGTGATGTGTATTATTCAATCGATTACCCTGACGTGGAATCCTACAGAGGGCCTGTAGGTAGGACACTATTTTTTTAAAAATTTTGACTCATACTAGTGCATGATGTGCATGTTAGAGCATATTATTTTACTAACAGCATGAAGTGAACATGTTGTCACCTTGATTTGGTGACAAAAAGGGGGACAGCAACACGACATATATAAGCAGGACTGTCAAATTTTGATGCAAAGTAAACTATGACAACTTATGAACATTCCTGTCAAATTTCAAGACTCTACTATCAGTAGTTTTTATATGGTGGTGTATATTACTAAGGAACTGTGTTTTACTAGAAAAAGATTGAAATTTTCCGAATACTAGGAGGAGTTTCTTGGTCAGAAAAGCGAATGGAAGAGGGTTAAGGCACGTAATAACAGGAACTTTTGAAGTCAAGACACCAGAGGAAACTGAGTAATCTGGACACTAGCAGAATTTGATGTTTGTAAACTGGATTACGCCGCCGCTGTAGTCTAGTGGTTAGGGCGTTGGACTCGTAATCTAAAGGATGCAGGTTCGATCCCAGCTTTCAGCTATGGCGTTGTGCCCTTGGAAAAGGCACTTTACAGCTATTTTCTCACCCCATCCAGGTGTAAAAGGGGTACCAACCTTGTGTTGGGGGTTAACCCTGCGATAGACTGGCGTCCTATCCAGGGGGGAGTCTACGACTCTCAGTCGCTTAACGCCACAGAAACCAGGATAAACACCGGCCTGATTAGCCTTAGGCTCGGGAAAGACTTTAAACTTAAACTGGATTTCCAGAGTAACTGATACATTTCCACCCCTACATATTTACAGCAGCTCTAGTAACCTAACTCTGTCATTCGTATACAGAGAGAAGAGATGTGTTGGTGCCACATTAAAAAGTTCTGAAAATAACCCCCTTATCATGATATAAATAGCAGAAAAGTCACCATGGTCAAATGACCATGACTGAATTACGAAAAAAAAGTCACTATCATTACCAAATAACCATCACTGAACAGCAAAAAAAAAAAAAATCCCCAAAACTGGAGTGTACATACTGACGCAGCAGCTGCCTTCCCTGCTTCCACTGAGCACTGGAGGTGGTTGGTGAAGTAACAGGTTCTGCATCCACCTGGTCTTCTGCAATACCACAGCATTACATCTCTTCAGTGCCATGCACCACTACAGGTACAGTCCTCTCAAAACACACCTCCAAACAATGAGCCTTCAATGCAGACGGCTGGACCAGTAGCTGTGCGCTGGTCTAGAAAGCGATAGGCAGCAAGTTCAAGCCTGCCTGAAGCTAGACAGTCCCCCCATCCACCAAACCAAGAGTGGTGGTGTGGGTGGAAATCTTCCAGATAACTGATGCACATGTCAATCACCCTTAGCAAAATCCTGCAGTAATAAAACCAAAAAACAAAAAACATCACCACTTTTTACACAAGCCGCCGCTGTGGCCTAGTGGTTAGGGCTTGTACTCGTAATCTAAAGTTGCGGTTCGATCCCAGCTATTCCGCATGGCGTTGTGCCCTTGAAAAGGCACTTTACGGCTATTTCTCACCCCACCCAGGTGAAAAGGTACCAACCTGTGTTGGGTAACCCTGCGATAGACTGGCGCCTATCCAGGGAGTCTAGAACTCTCAGTCGCTTAACGCCACAGAAACCGGATAAGCACCGCTGATGACCTTATGGCTCGGGACAGACTTTAACTAACTTTTTACACAGAGAAACAAGTATACAGGGGAAAAATTGGGTGCAATTTCACTTGTGGGGAAACAGTCTTTCCCAAAAAGGCAACCCAATTTTCTTGCAAAAAAATCTGCAGTGACTGCAAGTAAAAGGTCACTGGTGCAATCAACATTTGTGGCGATAAACACAAGCCCTCATAGCAGCAAGCCTTGCAGAGGTGTATGGCAAGTATAATACGGTGCATCTGCAAAGCCATGTACACTAACACACTCCATTCGTTTACTGCACTTCTGAGCCATAATACAGTTTGTATAATCAAGATACAAATTAGAGTTTATCTGTAATACAAAGCACCCTGCATGTACACTAAATGATCTGTATAGTCAACCATTTATCACACGTCATGGATTAAATACTAACACCAACACAAGATCATCCCATCAGCTTCATTACCTATCTGAAGTTTCAGGGGATGAATGAACCATTGTCTGGGAAAAGCTAGGAAACCGTTAAAAAAAAAAATCAGTCAAACCCTGATACTCTACTGCAGTCTTCCTTGACAAATTTCATATGGCCTCAAGCACAGCACACCATAGTCCTGCAGAGCACAGATATGATTCAGATTGATTCTATTTATCAATACAATGTAAACAAAAAATTCAATGCATAATATAAACACATCATCAAAACATACCATCCTTTTTATCAAATGTTGGTGGTGTGAGATCCTCTGGATTCATATCAGTTCCATATTTCAGTTTGTGGTATTTGCCTCTGGAACAGCGAAAATAATTAATAGTGAATTATAATCTTTATATTAACCATTTCAACTAAAAATCAGTTGTTTTTACTTAACTGATAAATTTCAATTTAAGACCCAAAACAAAAATGAAAAAATTTACAAACAAAAAGAAGGAGATGAGAAAAAAAGAGAACCAGTTTTAATTAAACAAAAAAATTCAGAGAAACCAGACTCACTTTCTTATATTCTATCAATTACATGGAAGTTTGTTTTCTTCCAGACACTCTTGCCTTGGGTTTTGCAAAAGCAGGTTTCTTAAAAAATGCAAAAATGATGAAAGTGTTGAGAAAAAAAGGGGAAGTGATAAAGAATTATGATATGGAATAAGAAAAGAAGTCTAACATATATAATGAAACAAAATGAGAGAAAAACGGGATAAATCATAACTGGTTCAACAACTAAACAAGTATTCACCATTGTAACAACTTTTTTTATGCAACATAGCACTTTTTTCTACAAGCTCAATGAATCATAGCATCTTATGAGGAGCATTTACACTATTGACTGACTGATTTTTGTGAATGCTTGTTAGCAAAACACTCAACAAATTATGTACTGATCAGTTAATGATAATCACTTACCTTTCTTGCTTTAGGGCAAATTCCAACATTTTGATTCTACGGACGAGATCCTGTTTCAAATTTTCTTGACCTTTCCTTTCTCCTTGCAAAAAGGCAATCCTTGCCTATAAGGAAAAAGAAAAAAAAGTAAATACTGAGGTCAACATACTGATCACAAAGGGTAAAGAAAAAACAAACAACCAACCTTTAAGTTTAAACATGATTGAGAGCATGAAAAGCTGGCTGTGAAAGAAAGTTCAGCATCCCACAAAACTGTGAATAAATCTGAAAAGTGCAAAATGCATCTAGATGTGTCATGAGGTTATAACTATATCACATCTTCATGAATACAATGGACCAGAATACCAATTTAGTTAAATTACATTTCTCATAGTCATACAGATTACCAGAAAAATGTTTTAACAAAAGTGGAGAGAAAAAAAAAACCAACAGCAATACTTTCAACAAAAACATTTGCTTACATCAAACAAAAACAAAACCAAAAAAATGAAAAACTATGAACTGGAGAAGAAGAGTAATTTTTTTAAGCAAAAACAAGATGACACAAACTGACAAAGAAAAGAAAAAGGCAATTTAAATAAAGACTAAACAAAAAGAGAAAACAGCACAGAATTCCAGCTGGCAAACACTGAAACAGTTACTAAAAGAGCTCCTATCATCCCCACATGTGAGATCCATGGTACAAATGC
The DNA here is from genome assembly GCA_030674155.1 of Stramonita haemastoma. Taxonomy (NCBI): domain Eukaryota; kingdom Metazoa; phylum Mollusca; class Gastropoda; order Neogastropoda; family Muricidae; genus Stramonita; species Stramonita haemastoma. The sequence continues at coordinate 20,236,749 of CM060320.1, forward strand.
ACAGATCTACTTTGCAAATACCACTTTAAAAAGTGCCATTGTGAATGCCTTGCTTTGTTGACAGAGATCTGTTAAAAAAAGCAAGCATCACTGTCTGAGATCACTAAACTCAATAGCCAAGTATCAATTAGTAGTGAATTACATACAATTCTAAACCTTATATGTCGTGAAAAACAAATCATCTTTCAAATTTAAAGCGTTTTTTTTTTCTTCTAAGTACTCTGACATATAATATTAAATCTGAAAATAAACAGGTGTGCAAAACCAAGGCAAGACACATAGTTGGCAACATATCTAACTAGCTCTGAAGTCATACAGGATCAACAAATGACTAAAGTTTGCTAAAAGCATTTACTTTTTCCGTTTGACCATCTGGATGATAAAAGAATAACTTTGCAGTTTACGCTATTGTTCATCATTTCATGCATAAATGGTAAGTGATGCTACTCAGAAATCTCAAAACATTTAGCATTTAATGATTTATACTATTTTTATCTGCTACCAACAATTCAAACTGAAACTAGTGAAAGAGCCACGACCATCATGGGCAAATATGTAACTTGCAAGAAGCACATATACATATTTGAAATTTGTGACACTTCTACATTAGTATATTATTTTTATTATATATATATATATATATATATATATAATATATATATATATATATATATATATATATATATAAAAACTTTTTTTCAACAATTAGACTTTACAAAATCACACTCCTGTGCATATAAAATATATCTGAATAACTGAACTGAATACCAATATATTATAGGCCTACAGCTCACATGTCTGAAGATCTGCTGTATTACATGACCCACATACTGCTCAGTGTGCAATCAATTATATATTAGTTATAATTAAAAAAAATTAAAAGCACACACACACACACACACACACACATACACACACACACACACACTCTCTGCTCCATTAGAAACTTGTGACACCACTAATTACTAGTTATCTTGACTGAATGAAAGGGGTGTGTGTGGGAGTGGGTGTGTCCTCGATCTTTTAGTTATGCAATTTGCAACAATGATTATCAAAACTTGCTAACTTATGAATGGATTCCGCCATCTTGCTATCACAACGATCACGATAAACAATAAACCGTGAGTGTATCACAATCATGATGATCGTCAGGGGCTGTGTTAACTTTTTGGTGCATTCAGATGACCAAAAGGTAAGAGTTCATCTTCAAGGTTCCATTACTCTGCACACTGCTTTAACATTAAAAAAGACTGCATACACTTATTTTTTACACGTGTACAGATTTCATGCAACATAAGATATTGCAATGACGCAAAACAGGTTTGTTTATTTGCATCACCTGCAACTCGGCTCTCTCAACTTCCCACTGCGATCGCTCCATCTCGAACCTTGCCCATTCTGTCTGCAAAAAATGCAGGATGCCGGGCATCGAATACTGTGGTCGCTGACCAACATCATCTTGCTGCTGTTTGGTTACCATTCCTATTCCACCAGTTCCTGGCCCAAGATGGCCCGTGTGTTGCGGTCCTGGCTGTCTTCGATCATCTTTGCAAAGTCTCCATTACAACTTGCTGT
>CM060320.1:20243323-20303323 GCA_030674155.1 Stramonita haemastoma
TGCACTCATGCACACACATGCATGCACACACACGCACGCACACATGCATGCACACGCACTCGCACACACACACCCACATGCACACACATGCACGCACATGCACGCGCACATGTACACACACCCACACACACATCCACCCACACGCACGCACGCATGCATGCACACACACACACACTATACATACGCATGCACGTACACAACACATACACACACATGCATGTGCACATACGAATACACACACGCGCGCGCGTGTGCACACGCACGAGTGCACACACACACACACACACACACACACACTCACACACAAATGTATGTGTGCAAAACACTCTCTTTCTCTCTTTATCTCTCTTTTTATTTCCCTCCCCTCTCTCTAACAAACAAATTAATGAAATTTTGATAAATACTTTTTGCATACACGGTGATATGGCCATCTTAAATATGAACTGGTTCCTTGAATATGAATGATAAAAATTACATGATTAAAGAAATTATATATGTACTCAGTGTGCTTCCAATGTTTTTCTGTAATGCATGGGACTAGGTAGGTGGTTAAGCATCTGTAAAACAATTTTTTTTGTAACAGACACAGTGTAATTATTTTGAATGGTCTGATACCTACTTGGGAAAACTGAACACTGAAAAAAGTCAGTGCAAATTATCCTTTTGGGACTTTGCTGTGGTTCTCTCTCTGTCTCTCTGAGTTTCCTTACTTGGTTGGGTGTGTAGTGCCTGGTCTTCTACTGTACTTGTGGTTTTGTAGGAGGTCTGCTTGCAAATGCTGGCCTCAGCTGACACATTCCAACTTCAGAGCAGCTTGCTTCATTGTACAGGTTGCATGCTGAGTATGTTTATGTTTCTATAACCCACCGAATGCTGACATGAATTATGGAATCTTTAATGTGCATTTTTGATCTTATGCATGTGCATATATCTTAAGGGAATGAAGGCACTGGCAGGTCTGCACCTGAAGTTGACCTGGGAGATTGTAAAAATCCCCACACTTGATTCGCCAGATGCCACCAAGATTCAAACCCATGACTTCATGGACCCAAGGGATTTAAGACAAACAGTCTCAACCACTCGTCTTATAGCATCCATCGAACTTTGCTGTGTTTGAGAGTGTGGTCATTAGCAATATGATTGCAAAAGTGTAGTCCTTGACCATTTTTCAGATTATGTTCAATTCAGACAGAGTCTACATGATTCTGGATGAGATGATTGTGAATGGGACAGTGGGCCAAGCAGCAAGAGAACGAGTACTAGCCCCACTTCAGATTCTGGATACTGACTAAGAAAGAAATTTTGTTTCAGAAGTATTTTCATGTGATTGGAATGTAAGTGTGTGTGTGTGTGTGTGTGTGTGTGTGTGTGTGTGTGTGCGCGCGCGCGCGTGTATGCGTGTGTGTGTGTGTGTGTGTGCGCGCGCGCCGCGCGTGTATGCGTGTGTGTGTGTGTGTGTTTAGTTTTGATGTACTTTCTTGTAAAGTAATAGCAGACAAAATCAGGTGTTAATGAGTCTTTGATTTTACGTCTGTTCACTAAAAGTGATATTAGACAAGAGGTGTTAGTGTTAGTGTGTGTGTGTGTGTGTGTTTGTGTGTGTGTGTGTGTGTGTGTGTGTGTGTGTGTGTGTGTGTGTGTGTGTGTGTGTGTGTGTGTGTGTGTGTGTGTGTGTGGTGTTATGTATATTGAATAGTATCTGGAATGAAATCACAAAAACCATCTTTTTTTTTTTCTTTGAAGTGTTTCATTACTGCATTTTTTGTAAATAAAGTTTTAACTATAATCAGTTGATGACAGCTAGTTAATTTCCTGTATAGAAAATATTTTGTAAACCAAAATACTTTTTACTGTTGTACCTACTCAAAGTATTCATAACTGTGATTTTTGTTGTTGTTTTTTGTAAATGGAGGCAAATAAACTTTAAAAGCAAAATTATGAGTCTGCCTATACTTGTTTACCTGTTTGTTGATTGGTATGTCTCATCTGTGTATCTGTCTGTCTGCCTGTCAGTCTGCTAATAAGTTTTTCTTTTAATCAAATATATCTGTCTTTCATTTAATTGATCTCTGTATCAGATAGTTGACTGATTGATCAATTAATTCATACATCTATCTACTTGCTTGTCATCTCTCTCTCTCTCTCTCTCTCTCTCTCTCTCTCTCTCTCTCTCTCTCTCTCTCTCTCTCTCTCTCTCTCTCTCTCTCTCTCTCTCTCTCTCTCTCTCTCTCTCTTTCTATCTGTTAATCTTTCTGTTCATCTGTCTATCTAAAACTCTATTTGCCTGCCTGTCTATTTCTTCCCTTCTGTCAGTTACTTATCTGTTTGTCTCTACCTATCAATTAGTAATTCATTTGTTTTAACACTGTTACTGTCTGTCCATCAGCATATTGCCATATGTGGCGCTCCACCACGAAATGAGTCGCTTAGCACATTACCCAATTTTGCGCTAGGAGCCTTTAAAGGCAGGTGGGGGTCAAGTTGTCAATTTTGAGATTTTGATTGATTATTAAACTAGATCTGTTTATTTACCTTATAATGAAATATCAAGGCATAATTTTTATTCCTTTTGCTTTTAAATGTGTTTTGAAAATACCAAAGCACTCATTCTGACAACCTGTTACTAAAATAAACTTGCCCGTTTCTCATTTTGTCCCATCCTGCAGTCTATCATTTCAATTTGTAATAATGTTGCACAGAATTGCCCGATTTTCAATCTGTTTTTTGTATTTGATAGCCACTTTATTGCACATTAATAACATGTCAATAACTTAAAATTGGCCTCAGGTGCACTCCGTCTCATTATGTGGTGGAGCGTCACATATTGGTTTTCTACTGAATTTTACTGCATGTCTACTTTTTTCATCTCACAAAGAGGGTTCTCTCTTTTTGTAGGATCACCACATTGCAGTCATTTTGAATCATGTATAGCGTGGCAAGCCAAAAGGCCAAATCTTTAATTTCTCTGAAAAGTTCACAGGTGAAGGTTCAAATTAAATTTCACATATCCAAAGTCCACCAAAGAATGTGTTTTCTTGGGGGTGGAGGGGGGGAAGGGGGGGTTGTTTGGGATTAGTTTTGTTTGGTGGGTTAGGGTATTTCTGTTGTTTTTTTTCTTTTTTTTCTTTATTTGGGGAGGGGGGGGAGGGTGGAGGGAAAGAAGTCTTTTAATAAACAGGGTAACAAGAACACCTGCAGACAAGAATTTTTTTATAAGTGGTGCTGTTCCTGTGGCAACTCACTCCTCCTAGGAAGAGCAGCCTAAACTTCAAGCAGAGAAATCTGCTGTGACTAAAAGTGGTATACGATGCTGCAGTACATCTGTGTGTCCTGTGAAAATTGACTGTCAGAAGATACTGCATCAATGTCACCAGAAAACAGCTCTGTCAAAAGATCACTTCTTCGTACTGCCTATCTGGCACTATATTAGTGGATGAAAACCTTTGGGAAGTCAGTGCTCAGTCAAATAATTTGTTCTTTTTCATTCCTCGACTAGAGCTCCAAGGTTCACCAACGGGGGGATTTTTGTGTACGTGACCGTTTTAATTCCCACCATTTAGGTTGCTACATTCCGACTTCTGGGATAGTGTCTAAAGATGACACCTTTGTGCATGCGCTTTTGTTGTTGTTTATAATCTTATCATCTGTTCATACCAGCATGAAATGGCTTACTCTTCCAAAAGGCAGAACAGGCTTTTTAATGTGTAAGCAAGATATTCTGCATGCATTCACACACAGGGCCTCGGTTTATGATATCTCATCCAAAGAAATTTGACATTTAGTTTGATTTTCTTGTCAAACCAGGAAGAAAGGGCGAGGCTGAGAATCAAACCCAGAACCTTACAATCTACTCATTAGCCAGGCAAACGTCTTAACCACCCTGCCACTTTCCTTCTTGGTCAAATCTTATGAAGGCAAGAAGGAAGTTAAGATAGGGATGTGGATTTACTGGAGATGTGGCTTGACAACTGTTGCTGGAAAATGTACAAGAACACGTAAAGAATCCAGTTTTTGTGGTGGTGTCATTTTTTTAAGTGTTTCAGTGAGCAACACATTCTCTAAAATCTAATGAAAACACACCAACACTGCATGACTGTAAGAGCAAAATCTTTTGACAGATAAACTGATTCTAACATTGGACAGATGGCTAGGTAGATTGAACAATCCAAGAAACTCGTCCTGACTCCTGGAATAAGTATCTCAACTGTTGAGCATCAACTTCGTCAATTCTTCTGCAGCAAAATGGCAAGTCTTTAAACACAGGCAAAATAGTAATCCCCTATGACATACACATCACAGAAGTTCCTACATTCTGGTGCATAAGTTAAGATGCTGCATCAACTCCTCAGAGAACAAAATAGAAAAGTGCTAAGTGTGGGTACAGTATCCACTGTTTCAGAATGTCCCATTGTTTTTATTTGTTTTATTTCTTTATTTTATACCACTTTAAGTCCTGGCAGATTTCTCTGCATGGAATTCGGGCTGCTCTCCCTAGGGAGAGCGCATTGCTACAAGAGCAGCACCACCCATTATTTTGTTTTTTTCCTATCTACAACTGTATTTGTTTCCCTAGTGCTTGGAAGAATGGAAAGTTGCATAGAAATGAACTAAGGGTGTTAAGAATTTTCTTCCCATTATTTTGCATTTCTAATAAAAAGCAAGGCCACACACACACACACACACACACACACACACACACACACACACACACACACACACACGTTATATGCATAAACAAAGTTAAATTAAACAACAAAATGGTTTCAAATTCTATTTATTCCAATTTTGTTCACAATTTGTTCATATGTTCGTACTAAAGAAATCATCAACCCAAAACCCCTATTCCCAGGAGAACTGGGATTTTATTGCTCTCTCCATCCCCAGCCATTAGGCTGTCAAGTATGCCTTAGACCTCAGAAGGTAAGATTGTAAACCAGTGTGGCCCAAGATTAAAACTGACTGAAAATGGAAAATCAAGAAGGCAAGTACATGCAGCAAAGTCCCCCCCCCCCCCCCCCCCAAAGCTCAAGAGAAAGCTATATGCATACCATGCAACCGGCAGAAACTGAGGTCTGCTTTGTTTGAGAAAAGCTGGGGGGGGGGCAAAAAGAAAAAGGAAGTGGGGGGGAGGTGGCTGCTCTTGACCCCACCTTTTTTATAATGTTTTTTGCTCTTGACCCCACCTTAGTTTATATTTCATAATCAGAAGTGAGATTGGGTCTAGGGTGCCTGGCTGGACACTGCAGTCAAAGAGAGGAGACAGAAGTGAACCAGGAGCCCAGATATTTCAGGCTTTAACTTCGTTCAGTCCAAAGGGGACGGGACACGACTATAGCATGACTTTTATATACCCTTCTGCACAATGTTGTCTTTTTCTATAGAGCGCCAGTCAGAAAGAAAAAAAAAACCACGTTTGCTGGGTTTCACAGATTTTTTAAAGTATGAAAAAATGCACTCTGAACTTGTTTTGGGGGTTGAGGCCATAGCTTAACACTAAGTAGTAATGAAAAATGGGAAATGATCGTTAAAATTTATGAGGATTGCTTGTGTTCCTACAGTTCCCGCATGCATATTGTGGTGAGGAAACTAGCCAACGACAAATGACTAAGTGGGTACAGTGTTTAGCGAAAAAAATTGAAAAAGGGCTCAAACCTACAAAATTTATTCATATTGTCCTGAGTTTCGAGTCAGGGGCAAATTTTTTTTTCTAAAAAAGGTTTTTATTTCTGTGGATGCTGTAGTAGGCCATACGTGCAGTACGAATGCAAGAGTATCTAGGCTAACTGTTGTGTGTAACCTGGGCATCGGCTGAGGCCTAACGGAAATTGTCACTGCGCATGCCGGTAGAGTAGCGTACTGCATTCTGCTCCATCATGGTAAGTAAGAGAGACTTCATTGTGTGAGAATGGATGTTAATTATGAGACATTTCTTTAAAGTAAATCATTCTTAGCAGTCATTATAGTGTTTTTCAATTATCGAATCTATTTAGCTCTGTAAAATATAGTAGCAATCAATAGATTCCACGTTCTTATGACGGTTAAACGCTGTGAGTATGTTCCGTGTTCACAGTTAATGAGTTATGCTGTTTTCTGTTGTTAGGCCTAAGGCAGACTGCACCACACCAACAAAGCAGTACATAGACAGATCATTGCACAGCTCCACACCTACTTGTACCTGTCACAGGAACTTATCTAAACCCAGATATTATAAAACAATGAAAAACTACCTGACAATTATAAGGTATTTTAGTATTTTTACAGAGATCCTAGCTAAACCCAGTTATTAATTATTATAAAACAATGAAAAACTACCAGACAATTATCAGGTATTTTACAGACAGAGATCTTAGCTAAACCCAGATATTAATTATTATAAAACAATGAAAAACTACCAGGCAATTATCAGGTATTTTACAGACAGAGATCTTAGCTAAACCCAGATATTAATTATTATAAAACAATGAAAAACTACCAGGCAATTATCAGGTATTTTACAGACAGAGATCCCAGTGGTGGTGTGCTCATCCTTGTGAGGATGGGACTGGAATGTTATGAGGTTTCTGAACTCCAAGAAGACTGGGCCTGTATTAAGCTTCATTGAAGAAAAACCCTCTATATAATTATGTGCATAATACTGACCAGATAAATCTATATATAATTAGCCTACAAGTCTTCAGAAGCTCCCAGAGTAAAGTAGCAGCCAACTTTGGGCAGCAATAAAAGGTTTAACAAAGTGAAATGCTTGTCATGGATTTTGTGAAAGTATTGGACAGTCAAACACTCACTCCTGATCGGATCTTCAAGCTTCAGCATTACAGCATCCAGAGAAAGTTTCTCACATGGATCTCCAACTTCCTAAGACTAAGACAGTAAGAGACCGAAGGTCTGGAGTACCACAAGGTAGCGTGCTTGGCCCCTGCTTATTTCTGGTTTACATCAACGACCAGCCAGACCTACTAATGAGCATGCCAGACTGTTTGCAGACGACACAGCTGTATGATGTGATTGAATCACCAGAAGACAAAGTCCATCTACAACAAAATTTCAACAGCTTGCCGAGTGGGAAAAGAGATGGGACATGGTCTTTCATCCAGGAAAATGTACCACTCTACCAGAAACCTGCAGCAGTAAAGGCTTGTCCTTACCCCAGTATGAACAGTTTGAGACAAAAGTTAGACTGTCACCCGACAGAGAAGCTACATGGGCACACATTGGACATTGTCAACAATGTCAAATACCTTGGATTGTGCAGTTTACCAAAGATCTCAGCTGGAATGAACAAATCAATGATGTCTGCTCCAAAACCAATAAGACTCTTGCTTTTTAAGAAGAAATCTGAAAATAAGCTCCCAGAGAATCAAAAGAAACAGCATACAAGACCGTTGTATGACCCATTTTAAGTTGATGTTTTAAAAAGAAAATGTAAGTCTAGGCCTATATCATAGGAGTTTGCGAATTTAACTTAATGAACGGCGATGATCAGGAACTTTGGTAACCGTATGCATGCAGCATGTCTTGGCATTTGAAGTTGACATCGTAGGCCCACTGGCCTGCTCTTATCTTTCTTAGATGTACCTTGTAGACACAACAGTAATAATTTTCATTTTCAGGAGAATGGACCAAAAGAGCAGAAAATAAACACAAGGGAGGTGACTGAAAGAAAAGGAACAAGGGAGAAACAGAGGGAGGGATAGAAAAGAGGGAACTCCTAGCAGCAGAGACTTTGCAGAGGGTGGAAATGCTATAAAATACTGACAGGCCCCTGGCATCCCCATGAGGGAAAATAGTCTTTTCAAGATACATGGTATTGGTTGACTGCTAAGAGTGACTAACTGGGTGACAGAAGATAGAACAGAAGCTCATACTACCTTTTTTGTGGGGTGTCATTAAAGCTTCTTTTCTTTTTTTTCTCTCTTTTTTTTTTTTGGGGGGGGGGGGTGTCATGAAAGCTGACATCAGTGGGTGAAAACGTTCTTAGGCAGTGGGCCAAGATTGAGAGACATAAGAAAAATGGGAGACAATCCAAGACAAGATACCATATTAGGCAGTGTAACTTTTTTTCTTTTCTTTTTTTTAAAGTTTTCTTCTGCATCTGTTTCTATGAATATTTAGTTTATCAAAGAGTGAAGCACCATTACTTACAGTAGTACTAGCAGTGCCAGCAGTGATCTTCTGTCATCTCGCATTACTAGGAGTCAGCTATGGCAATCAAAGACTAAACTATATTTATAAAGTGATGCTGACAATGATTGTTTAAAGGCTTGAGGTTGAAGACATATAGTCATTGATAGTAACTGCCTCTGCAGCAACAGATAGTCTGAGCAAAGTTGAGAACTTTTCAGACCTTTGCAAGGTATTTTAAGTGATGATGGCAACGGTCCTTTTAAACTGACTTGGGGTCCTTAAATATGTCCTTTAATTTTTTTAGCTTTATGCTCTGCACCTGGGAACCAATTGCACACTAAAACCCGTTCTGCCTTTCAGAATTGTAGGCCATTGCATGCTGGTAGTTCGACCGGATGATGATATTTTTAAAAGACATGCATGCTGGTGTTTGGTTTCTGAAGACATCATTCCCCAAGTGGGCATGTGACTGCCTTAATGATGAGCAAAAATCATCACGTATAGCAAAATCTCACCTAGAGTGAACCTTGGAATTGTAGCTTAGGAACAGGGGGGGAAAATCTACTCTCAAAAGATCAAAATCAGAGACTGATTTTTGTCGAGTAGTTTCACTGAGTCCAGGGTAATTGGAATTTCAAATTTCAAAGCTCTCAGTCATGAGAGAGAATATAAAAGAGAAACCCACTATCAAGGCTTTAAAAGTTTACAAACTTATCAAATAAAATGCTTAGATAGAAACACTGGGATTTTGTGCAAGATGATTGTGGACTTTGTTGTTTGTTGTAGGGTCAGAAGCAGTCCGGAGGATCTGGTGGACAAGGAGGTGACAAGTCAGAAGACAAGGTAAATCGGCTTTTATATCATTGCTGTTGTGCACAAACATGCATGCATGCAGGCATTCACTTTTCACTCTTTTTTCTCATAACGCTCTCATAGTCGTATGTAATAATGTGCACAAAGTGTTTAGAATGTAAAGTTGAAAGTTGCTAATCTTTTTTTTTTTTAATTTGAAAAGAAAAAATTCAAGCAAACAGCAAATGAAAATTTTCTATTACTGTATTTTTGCTACTGTTAGTTAATTGGTTTAGACAATGACAAAAACTTATATATTGGCTGGTTTATACCTGATTTCATGTGTTTTACTTTTTTTACTTTTTTTTTGTTTCGTTTTTTTTGTTTATTTTTAATTAATCTATTGCTGCAAATAAACATATAGGTTTTTTTTTCTTAATTTGGTGTATGATAAATGAAATAATTATGTAGGTGCTGATTCTTGTTTGGTTTTGGTTTTTTTGTTTGGTTGGTTGTTTTGTTGTTACTTTTTGGGGGGGGGGGGATCTACTGAATTAATTCCTAAATATCGAATATTATTACCAGTCTTCTGGATGAGACTATAAACAAGCCCAGTGTGTAAACACACACATAACTTGCGCACATGATAAACACATCCTGCTTTTCAGAAGAGTAGGCCATTTTGTGCCAGTAGGAATGGGTGACAAAATTTTAAACTGCTTGTACACTGGTGTCGTGTTTAGACATCATCCCCAAAATCAGAATGCGACTACCTTAATGGTGGGTAAACGTTGCAATCACAAAATCTCACTGTTGATGAACCTCGGAGCTCTTGCTGAGGAACAAAAATTAGTCATTACCATGTTTGGTCTGTTTTTATGGCATGACAATGAAGCTTTAGATTTTGTTTTGTTTTGTTTTCTTTGAACAGCCATGAGATTGAAAGTTTTGCGCGTGTGTTTGTTTTTGTTTTCAGTCTTTATCTCCAATTCTGAACTGAAATAAAAACAATGCCTGAGCTAAAGAATAAGAATTTTATGGAAATTTCTGAATTGTTTTGCACAGGACAAGAAACGAAAGTATGAACCTCCAATCCCAACAAGGGTGGGCAAAAAGAAGAAGAGATCTAGAGGCCCTGACGCTGCCACCAAGCTTCCACAGGGTATGGGATCACTGTTATTTTCACCGTTTTGATGTGTGCAGCACAGAGTGTGCTGATTTGTATGTGATTGCATTCTTTTGCTCTTGTGTACGCACATGCTATTGTTTAAAAAGTATGATTTAAGCGCACATATTTCTGCATAGACAGATATACCATATCAATCCACATTTTTCGGGAACAACACACATACATACATAACATGCATACAACAAACACACACAAAACTTTGATGACAAAATAAGCTTGTGTTTATCATCATGTCAGGCAAGTGACCAATTATGAATACTTTTATATGGATTCATATATTTTCACTAATTTGCTGATTCATAGTATAAACAAGTCTTGTCTTCAGTCATGAAAAAAGTGGCTACCAAAATTTCTGCCTCAGGAATTGTTTTCATGTTGTTTTAAATGATTTTTTTCCCAAACAGTCACTCCTCATACACGATGCGATTGAAGCTGCTGAAGTTGGAAAGAATCAAAGATTATCTTCTGCTGGAGGAAGAATTCATCAAGAACCAGGAACGTCTTAAGCCCCAAGAAGAAAAACAAGAGGTATACTTTTTTTTTTTTAGTATTTATGTTCGCACAGCCCTACTCATAGTTAAAAACGTTCAAATAAAACCTATCAATACAAATGATATAAAAATGTATAAAGTTACAAATATACTGTTACAAAGATAAATATTGTTTGACAGTAAGCAAAGGAGACATTGGAAATTATGATTTGAATGATTTCATACTCATCCATTATTTTACAATGAGAAATGTGTACATGAATGTGCTCAGGCTTTGATTGTGTAAAAACGTAGGTGAAAAACAGCAGGTAACTGAAATAGTTTGTATTGCCATGATGCAACATTGGTGAAAAACAGCAGGTAACTGAAATAGTCTTGTATTGCCATGATGTTGCAAACATTGGTGAAAAACAGCAGGTAACTGAAATAAGTCTTGTATTGCCAATGATGTGAACAACACTTTTTTTTTTTTTTGCATTCATTGTTTCAAACTTAACACTTTGTTTGTGACACGATGTTGCAGGAGGAGCGCAGCAAGGTGGAGAGCTGCGAGGAACTCCGATGTCGGTGGGCAATCTGGAAGAGATCATCGACGATAACCACGCCATCGTGTCCACCTCGGTGGGCAGTGAGCACTACGTCTCCATCCTCTCCTTTGTAGACAAGGACCAGCTGGAACCCGGCTGCTCAGTTCTTCTCAACCACAAAGTATTGGCTTGTTTTTTTTCCTGTGGCTTTCCTTTCTGTCCAATTTGGATTGTTTTTGCTTTGTTTTCCTTACATGTACTGTCTATGTTAATTTTCTTAGCTCTTTATGCACATCAGAGTATTAATTGTTTTCAAGTATTTGATGATGTAGATTTCCCAAGATAAGCTTCTTTTTTTTTTAATGTAAAAAGAGGGGGGGTGGGGTCAGCTACAATAATTGTATTTAGTTTGCAGAAAAGTACAACATACATTGTTTTCAGATTGCTTAGAGTGATTTTGTTTCCTTTGATTGCCAAATATGTGCACTGAACTTTCCTTTTCACAGTGGAGGTGCTTGAAGTCTCATGGCTTTGATGATTCTTTGTTGTGTACCTGTAAATGTGTACCTAGAAAAGATTAAAAAAAATAAATAAAAAAGTGGACAGAAGAAAAAAGGTAGGGTCACATTACATGTTACATGCCTGTTTGGCGTTTGAGTGTCATATTTCACGTTTTTGTCACTTTGTAGATAACTTTTTCAATTTCAGTTTGAATAAATTTAATTGCACTAAATATTCACAAGTGAGTAATTCCTGTTAATCGTTCAGGACATGATGAAGATAGATAACAAAAAATATATTAGTGACAACAAGGTAACGACTACTATAAAGACTGGACGGAACATGTTGACACCAGGTGCATGCAGTGGTGGGAGTGCTGGGGGATGACACAGACCCCATGGTGACAGTGATGAAACTGGAGAAAGCTCCACAGGAAACCTACGCCGACATTGGTGGTCTTGACAACCAGATCCAGGAAATCAAGGTTGGTGCTGTTTTTGCATGAGAAAAGGGGAGAATAGGGAATACACTGGTGTTCAGTTGCTCAAAGTAATAAGCCAATGCAGAGCAGTTGAAGATCAAGAAAAAGTGTGTAAAAAGACAGGAGTTTTCTGTTGTTTCAGAGCAAAGAAAGGGATAGAAAAGAATATGAGAAAACTGGATTTGAACCCTTTTAGATTAAAACCAAAAAAACCCCAAAACACCCTTTTTAGTGAGTTGGAAAATTGTGTCCATTTTTTTTTTAAATAGTTGAAACCTTTCTTTGTAATTCCTAAGAAATGTTTTGAGAGCTAATGAATGTGAGTTCAGTTAGATGTTGAGTTCAGTTAGTTCTTTGAGGGCCATCACATTGACACTGAAAGAATATCCAGTGTTGTGTTTCACTGTTTTACAAGATCTGTTGACTATTTCCTTCAGTATTTACTTGTCTTGTCAGTTAGCTGCTTCTTGGGAAAACTTTTAAGAAAAAGAAATACGAGAAAGGAAACTGTTTGATTTTGCGAGAACAGATATAATAATTTTTCTTCACTTGGTGCATCTGAATGAATATGTAGTAAGACACATGTGTATAGTATGTGTTCCACTTTACTGATACACACTTTCTCAGTCTCCTTTTTCTTCCTTTCCCTTCTGTCTCCATAGTATTGTGTATCCATCTAAGATTGTCTTCGAAGTTGCATGCATGTGCAAGAACTTTAATCACAGGCATAGTTGCCTCACACATAAGATGCATGCAGAGTAATTATCACATCCACAGTATACGACTTTGCTTGATGACAACTTAATTCCTGCACAACATACTTCTTTACTTGCTGATACATGCAATTCTTGCTCTGTCTCAATCCTCTTCCTTTTCTTTTTGCGGGTAGATATATTTTTCTCTAAGATGATGGTGTGTTTGTGGCCAGGAATCTGTGGAGCTTCCCCTGACCCATCCAGAGTACTATGAAGAGATGGGGATCAAGCCACCTAAGGGAGTCATTCTCTATGGGCCACCTGGCACAGGTCTGTACTCAATGACAGAACATTGAATTTATTTATTTTTATTTAAAAGGTAATGGAATAAGCACCTTGAAATTAGAATTGAATCTTTGTGTCAGGGCTCTGGCTACAGGTCTGGACTTGATGTAAATTAGACTGGATCTTTGTGTCAGGGCTATGGCTACAGGTCTGGACTTGATGTTGCAGGTAAAACTTTGCTGGCAAAGGCTGTTGCTAACCAGACATCGGCAACATTCCTGAGGGTTGTTGGATCAGAGCTCATTCAGAAATACCTTGGTAGGTACTTCAGTGTTTTGTTTGTTTTGTACATGTGCTTGATTCTTTGAGATGATAGACAAAAGCATCCAAGGGGATGTTGTTAAGTGCCCCAGTGTTAGTTTGTATATTGTCAAAACCTGAATGGAATAGGATTAAAAATAAAGGATCTGATATCACAAGACAGGGTAGTAAGATGACTTCGAGGTATGTATTTTTGTGATATTTACACTTGGCAGAGGGATGTTAGCTTTTTATTTGAATTTCTTCTTTTACTTTATCAATAGGTGTATCAGATAAGATAATGATGTTTATATATTTAAGACAGCAGGAAACATCTCACCTGTCGGCATCAGTGGGTACGGTGTTAGCTGCTGCACCCAGTGCACAAAAAAAGAGGGGGGTGGGGGGGGTTTCTTTTATTCAGCACAGATATATTGAGAAGGCAGATTATTTATATTCTTTTTATTAGTGGTTTTGCTTGGTTAACATCTCTCCAGGGTAATGATATGCTAATGTGATAAATGATGAAAAGTGCTGTGTTGTGTATGAACGTAATGAATACTACAGAGTGCTGTGCTGATGATGGGGAGATGATATATCATAGTATGCTGTCTGCATGAATAACTGTGTTTGTGTTTTTCATGGGTCTATGGACACTGTGGTTAAGACAGCAGTGTGTGTCACAGGGTGATGGACCCAAGCTGGTTCGAGAACTGTTCAGAGTGGCTGAAGAACATGCTCCCTCCATTGTCTTCATTGACGAGATCGATGCTGTGGGCACAAAGAGGTGAGAGATTTTTTGGTGGAATTTGTTAATTTAGACTCCAAGGACAGAGATGTATGCGTGTGAGCACGCTGACCAGTGAATAGTTTGTTGTATTGATGAATGATGTCGAGTTTATTTTGTTGTGTCAATAAGTCCATGTGATTTTTATGGCAATAAATAATTTCTGATTCTGATTCTGTTCTTCTGTTAGTGGAGTGCAAATCACTGATTTGTTGTTCATGTTGCAGATACGAGTCCAACAGTGGTGGTGAGCGTGAAATCCAGAGAACTATGCTGGAGCTGCTGAATCAGTTGGATGGGTTTGACTCCCGAGGGGATGTCAAGGTAAAGTTTTTCAGCTTTTGGGAATAGCAAAAATTTCTTGCTATAAACTGAGCTCAGAGACAAGAAATGGAGATATAGGCTGAGTTACACATAAAAATGCTCATGCCTAAGAAGGAAGTTGGCAGGATGGTTAAGACAGTTTGCCTGCCAGCAAGTAAACCGTGAGGTTCTGCGTTCGATTCTCAGCCTTGCCTTTTCTTCCCACTTTGACAAAAAAATCTAACTGAATGTCAGAGTCCTTTGGATGAGACTATAAACCAAGGCCCCATGTGCAAATACACTTAGAACATCTTGCGAACATGCTCAAACTCGTTCCACCTTTCAGGAGAGTAGTCATTGTGTGCTGATAGGAGCGGATGACAAAAAAAATAGTATGCACACGGGTAATGAGTGGATGACAAAAAGAATCGTTTGCACACAGGTATTGTGTTTAGACACCATCCCCAAAGTCAGAAGGGGGCTACCTAAATAGTGTGTGTGTGTAGGGGGGGGGAGGGGGGGTTGCGACCGTATACACATAAACCTCGCCATTGGGATACAAACATCAGAGCTCAAGTCCGGGGAGGGGGGTGGTTAATGTATGAATTTTTTTGTGTTTATATTATGTACATCCATGTATATCTTTGTGTGTGTGGGCAATGCCCACTGTAGCCAAAGATTACTTTCTATGTCATGTGATAAACGACAAAAGTTGCCGTGCTGAAATGACCAGTTTTCTGCAGTTTATGACACAGGTTTGTCTTGCCTTTTGCAGGTTATCATGGCCACAAACAGAATTGAAACCCTTGACCCTGCCCTCATTCGCCCAGGTCGCATTGATCGTAAGATAGAGTTCCCTCTGCCTGATGAAAAGACCAAGCGCCGCATTTTCACCATTCATACTTCACGCATGACGCTGGCAGATGATGTCAATATCGACGACTATGTCATGTCCAAAGATGACTTGTCTGGGGCTGACATCAAGGTGAGAAGCTGGGGGAGGGGGGGATAATAAAGCCAAAAAATAGTTATATGTTTATGTCCAACTCCTTGTTTGACCAGGTAAGTAATATGTTGTGTATATGGTTCAGTCCTAAAAGAGCCAAAGTCACAGGGAACTGTATGCTGGTTAAGTTGACAGGTTTCAGGCAGTAGTTCTCTGCTGCTAAAGCTTTTTTCTATGTATTTTTCCTCTGTTTCCGAGTCAAATATGGACTCTTTGACTTACATCTATTCAATTTGCACATTTGTTGGAATTGACTTCTGACCTTTTCCTACAGTTAGGAGGAAAATATTTTGGGGGATGTGGAAGAAAAAGGTGTGTGAGAGAGGAGGGATCGATTTGTTAAGTATAGAGCTCTGTTTTAATCTGATTTTTTTTTTTTCAGGCAATCTGCACAGAAGCTGGGCTGTTGGCTCTGCGAGAAAGACGAATGAAAGTGCGCAACGAGGATTTCGCCAAGGCAAAAGAGAATGTTCTGTACCGCAAGAATGAGGGGACTCCTGAAGGATTGTATCTGTAGCTGTTTTCTTTTTGGTGTGGTCAACAGACTTTTCAATTACACGTATAAAGAATGTGTGTGTATGTGTTAATTTTGTTTTTTATCATGACTGTTTGCGTTGTCATTCAACTAAGACATCAGTTTCAACTCAGATACTAAAGACAGGTTCACTGTGAACATTGATCGTTTGCAACATGTGGTATCATTCATACCATTGCTTGTCGATTACTGTTAAAGCTAGAAATTCATGCAAACTTCATAAACATAGATCTCTCTCTTTCCTTTGTTGGGTTTTTTTTGTTTTGTTTTTTTCTTTATTTATTTGAAGTATAGCCATTTATTTTAAATGTTACGAATTCAAGATATAAAAACTCTGATGGATAATGAGGAGAAGAGAACGAAAAAAAAAGCCCTGGAAGATGGTTTACACATAAAAAGGGATTTTGGGGGGGGGGGGATGTCTGCTTCTCATGGAACTCAAATTGTTAGTAGAGATTTTTTCCTCCGAGGGGTACATGAGGATTCCCGCCCCAATTTTTTTTGGTTCTGAACTCACTAAATTAACTACCACCATCTCCACTTTTTTGTGTAAAAGAAAAGGATTAATAAACATTGTGATTGTAAAACATGGTGTGTGTGTGTGTGTGTAAGTAAATATTGACTCCTGAGTTACTACAATGTAATTGTCACACAAACAACTACAGTTAGCAATGTCTCACAAGAACGTGCGCTACCACACATGAATCTACATAAAACGATTAAAAGAAAAAAAGACCATGTCACGGCTTAATTATAAAGTTTCTGAACAAATATGATTAAATGAAAATAGTAGGATGAAAATCCAACGGCAACTTTATATTGATGATTGATTTACAATATTTTCCTTCTGCCAGCCAGATACATCTAAGGTGCAGAGTTGGTCAGATAGTTCTACCAAACACATGTGTGATTTACACCTCTTTTCTCTAGTTTTTTTTTTTTTTTTTCTTTCAGTGCCTTGTAGAGTTTATGCATTTGATTTGTTTCGATAGTTTAGATTATTCGACTTCCAGCACCTTTTGTGAGTTGTTTTATGATTTTTTTCTGCTGTTCTGTATGTGTGCAAGACATGTCAAAGAATAGGAATAACAATAAAAACCTTTTTTTATCTTTTAATACAGATTCTGTTTCTCTTAATTCTTAGCTGTTAAGAATTTGATAAACAATGCCTTTCTTTTCCAAAATAAGGAACGTTCAACTGTCTGTGTTTTTGGCGGACACTTTAGCTGAGTGGTTAAAACCACTCGACTTCAATCCCATGGGTTGGATTTGAATCTCAGCAGCGTCTCGTTAATTATTAAAAAGGTGAGGATTTTTATGATCTCTGAGGTCAGCTTCCAAATGCAGACCTGCCAGTGCCTTAAATCCTTTATGTATATATACACATGCAGAGGGTAAATATGCACACTAAAGATCCCGTAATTCATTTCGGCATTCAGTGGGTTATGAAAACATGAACACACCCAGCATACAACCCTGAAGTCTACTTTCAATGAGGGCAAAATCGCACCATTGGTAAAATTGTTTGACGTCTGTGTTTCCAGTTTCTACATGACATGTTCAAAGGGAAGAACAAATCCCATTTATCGAAAACTTTTATTTCCCTTTTTCTAACAAAATAATTTGCATGGAAGGAAAGAAAAAGCTGCTTTCAAATTCAAATTAAAAAACACTTTAACTCATAAAAAAAGAAATTCAAGCGGGTACAAGCCATACATCCAAAACGTTAAACATGTAAATGTATTAATATCACGGAAAAAATACCCACAAGACAGTAGCCGAATATCAGAATGCACCTATCACACTCTAAAAAGCACCCTTATATCAGCAATACCTCAGCCAGTCATGGACTTGCCCATGTAAAATCACCATCATACACGCACCAGAATTCCCAAGCATCCACACTCACACAGCCCCACGCGGGAACACACACACACAATGGAAACATTTGCACATATTTTTATTATGATATAAACAAATTTTGATAAAGCGCTGTAAGTAAAGACAATAATTAAAAACTAATACTCTATTCTATTCAGATACTGAACACAGTCTAAAATAATAGCATGCACACGCATCTTTATGACATAAGCCAAATTGTTATAAGAAGTTGTATGATAAGATATATATCAATGAAATCATTAGAATATTGAACACAGTTTTCACTCTGTGACTTTATGATCCAAGTTTCTGGTGATAAATCAGTCAAACTTCACAGTGTTTGTACTTACTGATTTATAATTTTGTTTCGAAAAGTGTAGTTTGCTATGAAAAAAGCATCCTTGTAACTGCTCAAAAGGTTCTTGACTTATTGTGTATTCAAACCACAATTTAAATCAAGATGCCATGAGAAAAATGTGCACTTGTCAACATCTTGCATGGACACCTGTATACCTCAAGGGTTTGCGGATGTGGCCTGTATGGATAATACCACCTGTTTATTTTTGGGGAGGATGATGCAATCTAAAACATACTCACCATGCAATCCATGATAGGAGAGAGAGACGGACTCCATCAGACTTATCCAGGGCATGGTCAGAAAAAATACAGTGCCATGCCCAAAATGACAAGGTGGGACACTGGGGTCAAAACTAATGAAATTTTGTTTACAAACCCATGTTAAAAGTTATGCCGTATATTGAAAGGGCATCACTTGTAAAGCATAAAAATCAAAGAATTACTGTTTTCTGCACAGTTGCCATGGAAACAATCCAATATGGCCACCAAAACTGAATATTTCAAACTCCTAAAGCTGTTTATCTATAACAAGTATGAGTAACCTGTTTCTACAGACATATTTTATGGCCTGATTTCTTTAAATTCACACAGGGAAATCTCCATAAATGTATCCAGCAATTTGTAATTCTAAAAAAAAAACCATTATTTTGGCTACTTTTGGGAGTTTTGAGGGAGAATCGTGTGACAGTTTGACTGAAAATTGTCTGTCAGCATACACAACTGAACTTCATGAAACTTGAAACACTCTAGTGGTAAGGGAGAATGTTGTGACATGTTCATGAAAATTGCATGAAAAACATTACTTTACCTTATGAAACATGAAATGTTCCAATTCAGTTTTTTTCCATTCACTCACTGTAGTAGCCTACAGCTCAATATTAATGATTTAAATCATGCTATGGGAACACAACTGAGTCCACTGGGTTATTGAAGAGTGAAAGATGACCAGCATATCCACAATCACTGAAAATATTCAATTACAACCAATTTAGTTCAAATACTTTTACTATCTCACAAACAGAAATTCATCACTTTGAGTTTGTGTATACAGAAACATATCCAAAGACTATTTTGGCTGAGATCATGATTGTTTCAGTTCCATGCCCTTGCAAAAACTACCTGCAAAAGCACCTTTTACTGTTATCATTGACAACATTTTAACAGCATGCAAAGTTTCACAAGTGTGTGCACTACCAAGTTTCTGATGCAAAAGAAGCATTGGGTTGTTGTTTCCCCTGCTTAACACTCGGGGGTCACCCAGAATGTGCACTCTGACTCACTCATCCCACCTGGGAATCACTGTGAGATTGAAATTGCACACTAAATGAGAAGTTTGGTGTATGACTATTTTCAAGTACCTCGCCATATAGGCAGCCATACTCCGACTTCAGAGGATTTATTCTCCTTTGAAGGAGAGTGCAGGTTGTTCTGTTAAGAGCTTGTCATGGCTGAAGGCAATCTCAACACACTTTACAACATCACAACATTTTAGTGTAGGCCTTGGCAATGAGCTGACATCAATAACTGACAAAACTTTTGGCATAGGCCAAAGCATCAGGTAAGACCTGGCTTTTTTCTTCTTCAAACATGGATAGCTCAGTCTCTGTGATGGAGGCAGCAGAATGCTGCAGGTCCTTGACAGCCTAGATATGGCCTCTGATGGTCGGTGGGGCGATAACAATATTGCATTGCATTGGTCTGTGGGACCTAGTCTCCATAGAGCAGCTTGGCCATTGGAGTGGGGTCAGGCCAGACCTTTCGGAGTGCCTCATGTAGTGGGCAGGACTACAGCACATGTTCTGTTGGCTGGCTGCCAGTATTGCAAGGGCACACACACCTCTGTGCAGCCTATGTGGAGTTTCATGCATGTATGGTAGTCTAGATGGCTTGTGGCCTGTCCCGAGTCTGAATATACACACACCTGCTCCCTTCTTCTCAGCAGGTAGTAGGAGGCTGATTTGTTGTAGTGTGGATGTTGTATATGTTGTGGAATAAGCATCCATATTTAATAATGGAACAGTAGCGTGTTCGTCTGTATGCTCACACATCTATCAATTCATAAACTGCACAAGATACATGCACTGAAATGCAGGCATAATTCACCATTAAAAAAATCCCAGTGAACATAAATTTTTCCAAGTTAATAAAATTGAACTCAATGAAGATACCCTCTATAAACATGTATCTGAAATAGTGTAAGTAGAATCAATTCCATCAAAAATATTTGGAGAAAAGTAAATATGCCATAACTATATTGTATGAAAATTTTTCTTTTTTTCCTAGCTATCTTTACCCCCCAAAAAGTCTCAAAACCAAAAAGCATATGATCAGATCATTCACAACTCGTGTTTTAGGACACACCTGCGAATTGCGCCACTCGCTGTTTCCTTGGGTGGTGGTTGAAAACCTTCCATACTCTACACATTGCCAGGCCATGAAATGTAGAATAGGCCAATATGCAGCTAGAGCTCCGAGATGACAGTACTGAACAGGGTCTTGTGGAGGTCTTCATGGTTTTGGGATCGGGATCGATGTTCTCCCCTACGCATCAAATCCTTGAAAGGGTTTTTGCCCTTCACGGCATCAGCAGGGTGACCCTAGCGCCCACCAGTCGATCATCTGGGTTGAGGCGTTGCCTGCCATCTGACATCTCAGGCGCGAAGAAAAGGGGTGTCCCAACTGCCTTGTAAGCCTCAGAGTCGTCGTGCATGTGGAAGGCGTGTCCAAAGTCGATGATAACTGCGTGTCCCTCCCTGGTAACATGATGTTGGCTGGCTTCAGATCGCGATGTACAATCCCCTTCTTGTGGATGAAATCTAAGCCTGAAACCAGCTCTGCCGCCAGGAAGGTGAAGGCTGACGCGGCAGCTATTTTTCGTGCCTCCTGAGACAGTCTTGGAGGCTGCCACCATATAAAAGTCTGTGACCATGTAAATATTAGAAGCAGTCTGGAAGGAACAGAGGTGCTGAATGCAGAGCGGAGAGCCAGCATACTTTGCAAAAGTCGTTTTCTTGCAGGCAGATTTTAGTCGCCAAGGCTGTTCAAGACTTCCTCCTTGAAATCTGTTTTAAAGCAAGCAGCCCTCCATTCCTCCTCAGACTTACTGTTCCTTCCCAGTTTCTCTTTTAAAGGAGACAGAGCTTTTGCGGCATACACCCTTCCAAAGGCTCCCTGGCCAAGTTCTTGCAGGATCTGGAAATTGGCCAGACTGACGGAGGTGACGGGAGTGGAGTGCTGGGAACCTCGGAGTCTTTCTCTGTGGCCATGCTGAACACTCAGTACTTGCTGCAATGGGAAGCGTTCATTCAGTGTGGATGTTGGAGAATCAGGTACCTTCACCAGGATTTGTACCTTCCGTGAAACAGGGACTGATCTGCAAACAGAAAAAACAGAAACAATCTTAGTAGGCAGCATTCAAAGACAAGAGTTGACACCAATAACAGAAGTATTACAATGTTATAGTTTTAAAAAGCTGTAATATTGTTGATTTTTTTTGTTTACTGCTGGGTCATTATTCAAGCCAAAAGAAAGTTGGGCAGCTTTTATCTTTCCAGTATTTAGTATTTACAAAATCTATAGGTTTTTTTCCCCCTGATGGGTCAGCATTAAATCAAAAGGAAGTTGGGCAGTGTTTATTATTCCTGCTTAAAAGAGTGCATGTTTTTCAAATTTATGCCAGAAATAGGCCTATATGGAAATTTTTTTTTAAAATGATATCACATTTTCAGTTTATCCATTGTGCAACTAGAGAGTGATGAAATTACAACTCGTAGGCCATGGATCGCTGAAGTGGGATTCTTTGCTTTCCTATTGCTACTTATTGATGGACATGAATTGAGTCATGCATTAGTCTCTCTTCTCTGTCTCTCTCTCTGTCTCTGCTCTCTCTCTCTTCTCTCTCTCTCTCTCTCTCTCTGACTTTCATTAAGGAAATTATTTTTTCAAGCTTATTTACAATCCTCAATAGACAACAGCTTAACACTGTGGGATTCTGCAAGTGCAAACACCTTGAAACCCTTATTAAGCCTGTACAAACTGCTCTTAAACTTGTCCTTTAGAAGAAAACAACCTTGCTAGAAGTAGATTATACTCAGTTAAATATTCGTCCCCTACACCAAAGACTAAAATATAACAAAGGCAGCATGATATTCAACATAATGGCAGGAACTATGCCCACATCCTTAAAAGATAAGTTCCCTATGAATCATTCCAAATACTGAAAAGTCTTGTCCCCATCCCTAGAATAGACTTGTTCAAATCTAGTTTACTGTACTCGGGCCCTATGCTGTGGAATTCCCCTACCTGATTCAGTCAAACAGCTCCAATCATTGATAACCTTCAAAAATCACCTTCTAATCCACTTGGTGCTCTCTCTCTTTTTCTGTCTGTCTGTCTCTTCTGTCTCTCTCTCTCTCTCTCTCTCTCTCTCTCTCTCTCTCTCTCTCTCTCTCTCTCTCCTCTCTCTCTCTCTCTCTCTCTCCTCTCCTCTAATGAGTGCCTTTTTATATCATTACCTTATTATGGTACCTCTGTCTTATTTCTTACCTGTTGTTTGATACTTGTATGGTTTCTTGCTCTTGGTATTTGGATCATGATAATTGTTGTTGTTTAATTGAGGTTATCTTTTATCTTGATGTTATCCCTGAAAAGGCAGGGACTGGATGTAAAAAAGCACAGGAGTGCTTATCTATTATCCTCGAATAAAAGAATTTGCCTTGCCTCCTTCTCTCTCCTCCTTCCTTCCTCTCTCTCTCTCTCTCTCTCTCTCTCTCTCTCTCTCTCTCTCTCTCTCTCTCTCTCTCTCTCTCTGTGTGTGTTGTGTGTGTGTGTGTGTGTGTGTGTGTGTGTGTGTGTGTGTGTGTGTGTGTGTGTGTGTGTGTGTGTGTGTGCCCGTGCGTGCGTGCGTAAATGTTTACATTACTTTGTGAATTTGTAACTGATTCTAAGAATTATTTTCACTGTCATATTTTGTATGCAAAATAACATGTATCTAATCATTGTATAATTGTAACCGATTTAAGAATGAATTTCATCGTCTTACTTTTTTTTTTTTTTTACTGATGTCAAGTCCAGGGTAAAAATCCGGTACTGATGTCAAGTCCAGGGCAAAAAAAACCCTCAAAGGGGTGCCTCCTTGAAGGCTCAGTCCCAGGCCGTCAGGTCACCAGCCCAGCAGTGCAACCACTGAGATTTCCTCCCCTCCCAGCAATGCACTCTTCCATGTCCTCGTCAGCACTGCTGCTGTCCTCATTTTCGCTGGGCAGAGATGCTGGAGGCACATCAAATTCCGGAAAGGCAACAGCAGGAAAGGCACAGTGGGGCGGGGTGGCTTCCACGGGCTCCTCCATCTCCTGACGTGGGCGGAACCGCGGCAGTCTGCAGGGCAACACCGGGCTGGCAGCTGATGCTGGGCGGCCTGCTCCCAGTGTGCAGGGTTGGCAGGAGCGATGCGAAGAAAGGGTGCTGCTTCATCTCCTCAGCTCCCCTGGAGGCCCCAAGGCGGTGACCACGGTTCACCCTCAGGAGACCTTTGAGGAACGAGCGAAGGAGGGTGGGTAAAGACCTCGGGATGAACAGGGTCTTGTGGAGGTCTTCAAGGTTTTGGGATCGGGATCGATGTTCTCCCCTACGCATCAAGACCTTGAAAGGGTTTTTGCCCATCACGGTCATCAGCAGGGTGATCCCTAGCGCCCACCAGTCGATCATCTGGTTGAGGCGTTGCCTGCCATCTGACATCTCAGGCGCGAAGAAAAGGGTTTTCCCAACTGTCTTGTAAGCCTCAGAGTCGTCGTGTATGTGGAAGGCGTGTCCAAAGTTGATGATAACTGCGTGTCCCTCCCTGGTAAACATGATGTTGGCTGGCTTCAGATCGCGATGGACAATCCCCTTCTTGTGGATGAAATCTAAGCCTGAAACCAGCTCTGCCGCCAGGAAGGGGAAGGCTGACCCGTCAGCTATTTTCCTGTGCCTCCTGAGGCAGTCTTGGAGGCTGCCACCACTATAAAACTCTGTGACCATGTAAATATTAGAAGCAGTCTGGAAGGAACAGAGGTGCTGAATGCAGAGCGGAGAGCCACGCATACTTTGCAAAAGGCGATTTTCGCTGCTGGCAGATTTCAGCCGCCAAGAGCTGTTCAAGACTTCCTCCTTGCAAATTTGTTTTAAAGCAAGCAGCCCTCCATTCCTCCTCAGACTTCTGTTCCTTCCCAGTTTCTCTTTTAAAGGAGACAGAGCTTTTGCGGCATACACCCTTCCAAAGGCTCCCTGGCCAAGTTCTTGCAGGATCTGGAAATTGGCCAGACTGACGGAGGTGACGGGAGTGGACGTGCTGGGAACCTCGGAGTCTTTCTCTGTGGCCATGCTGAACACTCAGTACTTGCTGCAATGGGAAGCGTTGTTCAGTGTGGATGTTGGAGACGCTTCACAGTGTATGTACCTTCTGTGACACAGGGACTGATCTGCAAACAGAAAGAAACAAGAAACAATCTTAGTGGAGCAGCATTCAAAGACAAGAGTTGACACCAAG
Source organism: Stramonita haemastoma (assembly GCA_030674155.1). NCBI lineage: Eukaryota > Metazoa > Mollusca > Gastropoda > Neogastropoda > Muricidae > Stramonita > Stramonita haemastoma. Next base: position 20,268,104 of record CM060320.1, read on the forward strand.
AAAAGAAGTATTACAATGTTATAGTATTTAGAAACTGTAATATTGTTGATTTTTTGTTTAAACACTGCTGGGTCATTATTATAGTCAAAAGAAAGTTGGGCAGCTTTTATTGTTCCAGTATTTAGTATTTACAAAATCAATAGGTTTTTTCCCCCCTGATCGGTCAGCATTAAATTAAAAGGAAGTTGGGCAGTTTTTATCATTCCTGGCTTAAAAGAGTGTATGTTTTTCAAATTTATGCCAGGAATAGGCCTATATAGATTTTTTTTTCAAATGAGCTCACATTTTCAGTTTATCCATTGTGCAACTAGGGAGTGATAAAATCACAACTGTAGGCCAAGGATGCTGAAGTGGGAATCATTGTTTTGCTATTGCTACTTATTGATGGACATGAATTGAGTATGCATTACTCTCTCTCTCTCTCTCTCTCTCTCTCTCTTCTCCTCTCTCTCTCCTCTCTCTCTCTCTCTCCTCCTGACTTCAGATGAGACTTTAAACCGAGGCCCCGTGTGCGAACGCACGCAGAACATCTTGCGCACACGTTAAATCCTGTTCCGCTTTTCGTAAGAGTAGGCCATCGTGTGCCGGTGGGAACAGATGACAATATTCATAAAACTGCATACACACGGGACCGGATGAAAAAAAGCACATGATTGCTTATTCTGTTATCCTCGATATAAAAGAATAAATGAAAAATGAATGCATGAAATGAATGACTTTCATTCAAGAAATTATTTTTTCAAGCTTATTTACAATCCTCAATAGACTACGCTTCAACACTGTGGGATTCTGCCAGTGCAAATACTTTGAAACCGTTATTAAGCCTGTGCAAACATGTTCTTAAACTTGTCCTATTGAAGACCTTGCTAGAAGTGGATTATACTCAGTTAAATATTCATCCCCTTCACCAAAGACTAAAATATAACAAAGGCAGCATGATGTTCAACATAATGGCAGGAGCTATGCCCACATCCTTAAAAGATAAGTTCCCTATGAATCATTCCAGAAATACTGAAAAGTCAGTTGTCCCCATCCCTAGAATAGACTTGTTGAAATCTAGTTTACTGTACTCGGGCCCTATGCTGTGGAATTCCCTACCTGATTCAGTCAAACAGCTCCAATCATTGATAACCTTCAAAAATCACCTTCTAATCCACTTGGTGCATTTTCTCTCTCTCTCTCTCTCTCTCTCTCTCTCTCTCTCTCTCTCTCTCTCTCTCTCTCTCTCTCTCTCTCTCTCTCTCTCTCTCTCTCTCAATGAGTGCCTTTTTATATCATTACCTTATTATCCTACCTCTGTCTTATTTCTTACCTGTTGTTTGATACTTGGTATGGTTTCTTGCTCTTGGTATTTGGATCATTATAATTGTTGTTGTTTAATTGAGGATATCTATCTTGATGTTATCCCTGAAAAGGGCAGGGACAGGATGTAAAAAAGCACACGAGTGCTTATCTATTATCCTCGAATAAAAGAATTTGCCTTGCCTTGCCTTGCCTTACCTTGCCTTGCCTTACCCCTCTCTCTCTCTCTCTCTCTCTCTCTCTCTCTCTCTCTCTCTCTCTCTCTCTCTCTCTCTCTCTCTCTCTCTCTCTCTCTGTGTGTGTGTGTGTGTGTGTGTGTGTGTGTGTGTGTGTGTGTGTGTGTGTGTGTGTGTGTGTGTGTGCTAAATGTCTACATTACTTTGTGAATTTGTAACTGATTCTAAGAATTATTTTCACTGTCATATTTCGTATGCAAAATAACATGTATCTAACCATTGTATAATTGTAACGGATTTAAGAATGAATTTCATTGTCTTACTTTTTTTTTTTTTTTTTTTTACTGATGTCAAGTCCAGGGTAAAAATCCGAGTACTGCTGTCAAGTTTAGGGCAAAAAAAAACCCTCAAAGGGTGCCTCCTTGAAGGCTCAGTCCCAGGCCGTCAGGTCACCAGCCCAGCAGTGTAACCACTGGATTTCCTCCCCTCCCAGCAATGCACTCTTCCATGTCCTCGTCAGCACTGCTGCTGTCCTCATTTTCGCTGGGCAGAGATGCTGGAGGCACATCAAATTCCGGAAAGGCAACAGCAGGAAAGGCACAGTCGGGCGGGGTGGCTTCCACGGGCTCCTCCATCTCCTGACGTGGGCGGAACCGCGGCAGTCTGCAGGGCAACACCGGGGCTGGCAGCTGATGCTGGGCGGCCTGCTCCCAGTGTGCAGGGTTGGCAGGAGCGATGCGAAGAAAGGGTGCTGCTTCATCTCCTCAGCTCCCCTGGAGGCCCCAAGGCGGTGACCACGGTTCACCCTCAGGAGACCTTTGAGGAACGAGCGAAGGAGGGTGGGTAAAGACCTCGGGATGAACAGGGTCTTGTGGAGGTCTTCAAGGTTTTGGGATCGGGATCGATTTTTCTCCCCTACGCATCAAATCCTTGAAAGGGTTTTTGCCCATCACGGTCATCAGCAGGGTGATCCCTAGCGCCCACCAGTCGATCATCTGGTTGAGGCGTTGCCTGCCATCTGACATCTCAGGCGCGAAGAAAAGGGGTGTCCCAACTGCCTTGTAAGCCTCAGAGTCGTTGTGTATGTGGAAGGCGTGCCCAAAGTCGATGATAACTGCGTGTCCCTGGTGAACATGATGTTGGCTGGCTTCAGATCACGATGGACAATCCCCTTCTTGTGGATGAAATCTAAACCTGAAACCAGCTCTGCCGTCAGGAAGGTGAAGGCTGACGTGGCAGCTATTTTTCGGTGCCTCCTGAGATAGTCTCGAGGCTGCCACCACTATAAAAGTGTATGTACCTTCCGTGAAACAGGGACTGATCTGCAAACAGAAAGAAACAAGAAACGATCTTAGTAGAGCAGCATTCAAAGACAAGAGTTAACACCAAGAAAAGAAGTTTTACAACGTTATAGTGTTTAGAAACTGTAATATTGCTGATTTTTTTGTTTTACTGTTATTCAAGTCAAAAGAAAGTTGGGCAGCTTTTATTGTTCCAGTATTTAGTATTTACAAAATCTATAGGTTTTTTTTCCCCCTGATGGGTCAGCATTAAATCAAAAGGAAGTTGGGCAGTGTTTATCATTCCTGGCTCAAAAGAGTGCATGTTTTTCAAATTTATGCCAGGAATAGGCCTATATAGATTTTTTTTTTAATGAGATCACATTTTCAGTTTATCCATTGTGCAACTAGAGAGTGATGAAATTACAACTGTAGGCCAAGGATCGCTGAAGTGGGAATCATTGTTTTCCTATTGCTACTTATTGATGGACATGAATTGAGTATGCATTACTCTCTCTCTCTCTCTCTCTCTCTCTCTCCTCTCTCTCTCCTCTCTCTCTCTCTCTCTCTCTCTCTCTCTCTCTCTCTCTCTGACTTTCATTCAAGAAATTATTTTTTCAAGCTTATTTACAATCCTCAATAGACTACGCTTCAACACTGTGGGATTCTGCCAGTGCAAATACTTTGAAACCATTATTAAGCCTGTGCAAACATGTTCTTAAACTTGTCCTATTGAAGACCTTGCTAGAAGTGGATTATACTCAGTTAAATATTCATCCCCTACACCAAAGACTAAAATATAACAAAGGCAGCATGATGTTCAACATAATGGCAGGAGCTATGTCCACATCCTTAAAAGATAAGTTCCCTATGAATCATTCCAGAAATACTGAAAAGTCAGTTGTCCCCATCCCTAGAATAGACTTGTTGAAATCTAGTTTACTGTACTGGGGCCCTATGCTGTGGAATTCCCTACCTGATTCAGTCAAACAGCTCCAATCATTGATAACCTTCAAAAATCACCTTCTAATCCACTTGGTGCATACTCTCTCTCTCTCTGTCTCTGTCTGTCTGTCTGTCTGTCTGTCTGTCTGTCTGTCTGTCTGTCTGTCTGTCTGTCTGTCTCTCTCTCTCTCTCTCTCTCTCTCTCTCTCTCTCTCTCTCCTCTCTCTCTCTCTCTCTCTCTCTCTCTCTCTCTCTCTCTCTCTCTCTCTCTTATTTTCGTTTTTGAATGAGTGACTTTTATAACATTACTTAATATTGTATCTCTGTGTTATTTCTTGCCTGTTGTTTGATACTTGGTATGGTTCCTTACTTTTGGTATTTGGATCATTATAATTGTTGTTTAATTGAGGTTATCTATCTTGATGTTATCCCTGAAAAGGGCAGGGACTGGATGTAAAAAAGCACAGGAGTGCTTATCTATTATCCTCGAATAAAAGAATTTGCCTTGCCTTGCCCCTCTCTCTCTCTCTCATCTCTCTCTCTCTCTCTCTGTGTGTGTGTGTGTGTGTGTGTGTGTGTGGTGTGTGTGTGTGTGTGTGTGTGTGTGTGTGTGTGTGTGTGTGTGTGTGTGTGTGTGTGTATGTGTGTGTGTGTGTGTGCGTGCGTAAATGTTTACATTACTTTGTGAATTTGTAACTGACTCTAAGAATTATTTTCACTGTCATATTTCGTATGCAAAATAACATGTATCTAACCATTGTATAATTGTAACGGATTTAAGAATGAATTTCATTGTCTTACTTTTTTTTTTTTTTTACTGATGTCAAGTCCAGGGTAAAAATCCCGGTACTGATGTCAAGTCCAGGGGCAAAAAAACCCCTCAAAGGGGTGCCTCCTTGAAGGCTCAGTCCCAGGCCGTCAGGTCACCAGCCCAGCAGTGCAACCACTGGGATTTCCTCCCCTCCCATCAATGCACTCTTCCATGTCCTCGTCAGCACTGCTGCTGTCCTCATTTTCGCTGGGCAGAGATGCTGGAGGCACATCAAATTCCGGAAAGGCAACAGCAGGAAAGGCACAGTCGGGCGGGGTGGCTTCCACGGGCTCCTCCATCTCCTGACGTGGGCGGAACCGCGGCAGTCTGCAGGGCAACACCGGGGCTGGCAGCTGATGCTGGGCGGCCTGCTCCCAGTGTGCAGGGGTTGGTAGGAGTGATGCGAAGAAAGGGTGCTGCTTCATCTCCTCAGCTCCCCTGGAGGCCCCAAGGCGGTGACGATGGTTCACCCTCAGGAGACCTTTGAGGAACGAGCGAAGGAGGGTGGGTAAAGACCTCGGGATGAACAGGGTCTTGTGGAGGTCTTCAATGTTTTGCGATCGGGATCGATGTTCTCCCCTACGCATCAAGTCCTTGAAAGGGTTTTTGCCCATCACGGTCATCAGCAGGGTGATCCCTAGCGCCCACCAGTCAATCATCTGGTTGAGGCGTTGCCTGCCATCTGACATCTCAGGCGCGAAGAAAAGGGGTGTGCCAACTGCTTTGTAAGCCTCAGAGTCATCGTGCATGTGGAAGGCGTGTCCAAAGTCGATGACAACTGCGTGTCCCTCCCTGGTAAACATGATGTTGGCTGGCTTCAGATCGCGATGGACAATCCCCTTCTTGTGGATGAAATCATAGCCTGAAACCAGCTCTGCCGCCAGGAAGGTGAAGGCTGACCCGTCAGCTATTTTTCGGTGCCTCCTGAGATAGTCTTGGAGGCTGCCACCACTATAAAAGTCTGTGACCATGTAAATATGAGAATCAGTCTGGAAGGAACAGAGGTGCTGAATGCAGAGCGGAGAGCCACGCATACTTTGCAAAAGGCGATTTTCGCTGCTGGCAGATTTCATCCGCCAAGAGCTGTTCAAGACTTCCTCCTTGCAAATTTGTTTTAAAGCAAGCAGCCCTCCATTCCTCCTCAGATTTCTGTTCCTTCCCAGTTTCTCTTTTAAAGGAGACAGAGCTTTTGCGGCATACACCCTTCCAAAGGCTCCCTGGCCAAGTTCTTGCAGGATCTGGAAATTGGCCAGACTGACGGAGGTGACGGGAGTGGACGTGCTGGGAACCTCGGAGTCTTTCTCTGTGGCCATGCTGAACACTCAGTACTTGCTGCAATGGGAAGCGTTGTTCAGTGTGGATGTTGGAGACACTTCACACATGTTGTACCTTCTGTGACACAGGGATTTATGTACCTTCCGTGACACAGGGATTGATCTGCAAACAGAAAAAAACCAGAAACATCTTAAATGGAGCAGCATTCAAAGACAAGAGTTGACACCAATAAAGAAGTATTACAATGTTATAGTATTTAGAACTGTAATTTGTTGATTTTTTGTTTAAACACTGCTGGGTCATTATTAAGTCAAAAGAAAGTTGGGCAGCTTTTATTGTTCCAGTATTTAGTATTTACAAAATCTATAGTTTTTTCCCCCTGATGGGTCAGCATTAAATCAAAAGGAAGTTGGGCAGTGTTATCATTCCTGGCTTGAAAGAGTGCATGTTTTTCAAATTTATGCCAGAAATAGGCCTATATGGAATTTTTTTTAAAAATGAGATCACATTTTCAGTTTATCCATTGTGCAACTAGAGAATGATGAAATTACAATCGTAGGCCATGGATCGCTGAAGTGGGATTCTTTGCTTTCCTATTGCTACTTATTGATGGACATGAATTGAGTATGCATTACTCTCTCTCTCTCTCTCTCTCTCTCTCTCTCTCTCTCTCTCTCTCTCTCCTCTCTCTCTCTCTCTGACTTTCATTCAAGGAAATTATTTTTTCAAGCTTATTTTACAATCCTCAATAGACAATGCTTCAACACTGTGGGATTCTGCCAGTGCAAACACTTTGAAACTGTTATTAAGCCTGTGCAAACATACTCTTAAACTTGTCCTATTGAAGAAAACAACCTTGCTAGAAGTGGATTATACTCAGTTAAATATTTCGTCCCCTACACCAAAGACTAAAATATAACAAAGGCATCATGATGATAAAGATAATGGCAGGAGCTATCCCTTTATCCTGAAAAGATAAGTTCCCTATGAATCATTCCAGAAATACTGAAAAGCCAGTTGTCCCCATCCCAAGAATACACTTGTTGAAATCTAGTTTACTGTACTGGGGCCCTATGCTGTGGAATTCCCGTCCTGATTCAGTTTAAAAAGTTCAAATCATTTATAACCTTAAAAAAATCACTTTCTAATCCACTTGATGCATCAGGAATAACTAACTACACCTCGTCCTGTTGGAAAATCCTCTCTCTCTCTCTCTCTCCTCTCTCTCTCTCTCTCTCTCTCTCTCTCTCCTCTCTCTCTCTCTCTCTCTCTCTGCGTAAATATTTACATGTATCATGTTTTTGTGAAATTGTAACTGATTCTAAGAATGATTTTCACTGTGATATTTCGTATGCAAAATAACATGTATCTTATCATTGTATAATTGTAACGGATTTAAGAATGAGTTTCATTGTCTTCCTTTTTAATGCAAAATAACGTATCTATCACAACTGTAGTATGGGTTTTTATTGTACAATTACAACCAGAGTGTATTATAATGATAGTGTCGGTTAATTGACAATTGAATGCAATTTATATCTGCAATATACTGTGAACTCTCTCTCTCTCTCTCTCTCTCTCTCTCTCTCTCTCTCTCTCTCTCTCTCTCTCTCTCTCTCTCTCTCTCTCTCTCTCTCTCTCTCTACCCTTAATGTATCGTGTTTACTATTGTATTGAGAATTGTATATTGATATTTAATACTCTCTATTTTAATAATTATGTGTGTCGTATGAAACAGATTTTTGTGAGCCTTTTATCTAGCGATCCCTGCTTACGAGCCCCATAACTATGTCCAACATAATTATGTTATAGTTATGTATTTTTTGTGTGCCTAACGACGTGCCGAGAACCCTGTGTGTGTGTGTGTGTGTGTGTGTGTGGTGTGTGTGTGTGCTGCGTGTGCGCGTGCGTGCTGCGTGCGTGCGTGCGTGCGTGCGTGCGTGCGTGCGTGCGTGGTGCGTGGTGTGTGTGTGTGTGTGTGTGTGTGTAAATCATATGTGGGTTTTTTGTCTTTGTTTTGTTGTGTGTTTTTTTGTTTGCTTTGTTTTTTAAATCTGGGACATATGTTTTATGTAATTTGTCATTGGTAGTACTTCCCAAAAATGAAGATATTTATATTAAGGTGGTTTTTTGTTTGTTTTTGTTTTGGGTGTTTGTTTTTTCCCCTCTATTACCAAAATATTATGATCTCCAGGCCTATACTAGTTTTGTTGACAGATGATGGTTGGATATCCCAGAAGCTAACTTATGTTTTATTTACTACTTTTGTTTGCTTTTGTTTTAATTCCTACTTACTTATTATCGATTTGGTTTTCACTTTGTTTTTGTTTTTGTATTATAATGATCATTTGATTATTATCAATTTTAGTTCATTGTATTGCGCCTTTGTTATTCTATTTTATCTTCTGTCTTACAACTTGTCTTCTGTTCATTACTATCTTGTTGTTTTGGCCTTGTTGTTTGGTTTATTATTGTTATTAGTTGGAGGTGTTTCTTAGATTGATGTAATCCCTGATTAGGGCGGGGACTGGATGTAAAAAAGCACATGAGTGCTTATTCATTATCCTCGAAATAGAATAATTTGATTTGATTTGATTTGATTTGATTTGATTTGATTTGATTTGATTCTTCTCTCTCTCTCTCTCTCTCTCTCTCTCTCCTCTCTCTCTCTCTCTCTCTCTCTCTCTCTTGCCTAGTCTTATGTCTTTTCCTTGTTGTCCCCCTTCTCCTGGACTTTGTTGTTGTTGTTGTTGTTGTTGTTGTTGTTGTTGTTGTTATTGGTTCTTTGTGTTTCACCATCACTTTCCGTTCCTTATTTGCTGTAAGCCGGTAGATAGTGCGCTGGTCTTCAGGGCCACCAGGGCATGTCTCATTCTCCGGGTCGGAAGTCCACAGGGAGATCATCAATATTAGGCCGTCGTGGGGGCACCAGCCATAGGGGCCCTGCACTGCTGCTGGGTCACTTTGGTGGTGTTCAGTGGTGCCTGTTCTGAGCTAACATACGCAGGACACCACCTACAAACCTCCCTACTAACGACAGTATTAGAGCCGGCCAGAGCCCGAAAAATCTCTATGACTCTTATGGGAATCGAACCTGCAACCTTCCAGTCCGAAATCCAAGGCGTAAACACTACACCATGGCGGCTTGTCTCTCTCTCAGATTTGGAGTGGGACTTTGGAGGGGAGGGGGGGGGGGTGTTAGATCTATATGGTCAACTGATTTTCACTTAAGTAGGATTTTTTGTTCCGTGGAGATTTGCTATTGCGGTTTAAGTAACATACTTCTCAATTAAAGTTGTTTCTCAAAACTTACCATATCTATTTTTCCTCTGAAGTATATCTATTCATTTTCATTCATTTATTCTTTTATATCGAAGATAATGGAATAAAGCACTCGTGTGTTTTTTAACACCCAGTCCTCGTATGCGGTTTTGTAAAGTTTGTCATTTGTTCCCACTGTCACACAATGACCTACTCTTTCGAAAAGCGGAACAGGTTTTAATGTGTGCGCAAGATGCTCTGCGTGCATTCGCACACGTGGCCTCGTTTGAAAGTCTCATCCGGAGGACTTTTGGGGAGAGTGTAGTCTGCACTGATGTTAACTTCAGGGTTATATTATTGTGTTATATTCTATATTTGCTGATGCCCATTTTTGCCAGAATTATCAAATGGGTTAGGCTACTACTCTCCGTGTTGCTTGGGGTGTAAAGTGATTGTGATAACCTATAAGTATAGTGGTTTCTGGGATTGTAGGCCCTTAAAAGTTGTCTTATTCTTGCAACTTAAAGCAGCGTCGAGTATGGTTGGATGAGTGACCGTTTGGGCGCCTTGGCTTTAGTACGGTCCTCACAGTTCACCCAGCCGTAAATTGGTACCTGCCCTATTTAGGGTCAGGGAAGGTAAAGCAGCGAGGGAGAGGAGCTAGGCGCCGCCCTCAGTATGCTGGCCCCTGGAGAAGCTGAGGTCTCTGATGCCTTGCTTCCCTACGACCACCTAGATTATGGGACGCCTTTACCTTTTTAGCTTCACCTTAGGTTTCTAGCCAGGATAGAGAAGTTGATTGAGGAGAAGTGTTGTGAATTTGTATACGTATTCAGGCATTGATTTTTTTTTAACAAAACAGTTTCAACTATTCGTGTTAAGACTTGGCGAATAAAGCAACGAAAGTAGCCACTAGCGTTTTCTTTAAGTACACAATTATTCACTTCAGTCAATTTTGAAGATGTTTGTTTCGCAGATTCAGCCCTATCTATGCTCATGTGGTGTCCACATCTGGAGTGCAGAAAAAGCTTCTTCTCTACCAGAAAGGCTACACTTTTATGTTGATGGGGTTTCTTGGAGTAAGTATTAAAACACCCAATGACCTTGTGGTGTACGGCTGACCGGGCAGATTTCCTTTGACTGCAAACACTACTGTTTGTTGTGTTAAATATTGGCTGAAGATAGCGCATATTACTACATCAAGCTTTTAAGATGTTGGTGAATCTGGCCAACACAGGAAAAACTAGCCTAACTAGGGCTCAAAAGTTCATTACATGCTAGGAGTTTATGACCTTTATAACGTATGGGAACTTTTAAAGAGTGGCTGCATACACGCTTTTACTTGAATCTTCAAACAAAGACAAATTGGGGTTTGCAAAACTGGAGTGCTCATATCACCATTGCTAAGTTGGACGGTTTGTTCAACGAAGAATTTTTTGCTTTCGTGCCGATAGGAAGGGATGATTAAAAAAACTCAAAAAATACAACCACAACAACAAAAACGCAGGTGTCATATTTAGATACCATCCCCGAAATGGGAAGAGGATACTACTACCTAAATGGAAGGGGGTGAGGGGGGGGGGGGCGGTCGTATACGCAAAAATATCACTTCTGATGAACCTCGAGTTCTTACCGACACCCCCCCCCCCCCCCCCCCTTTTCATTTAGGCTTAGTTATTCAATTATTTGTAATTAATTACATACTAAAAGATTGTCTACAATACATCTTTATATGCCTAAATATTTCATTATTTGTAAAGATTGTCTACAGTACATCTATATAGTTAGAGTTAAAGTCTGTCCCGAGCTTAAGGCTCATCAGGCCGGTGCTTATCCCGGTTTCTGTGGCGTTAAGCGACTGAGAGTCATAGACTCCCCCCTGGATAGGACGCCAGTCTATCGCAGGGTTAACCCCCAACACAAGGTTAGAACCCCTTTTACACCTGGGTGAGGTGAGAAAATAGCCGTAAAGTGCCTTTTCCAAGGGCACAACGCCATAGCCGAAAGCTGGGATCAAACCCGCAACCTTTAGATTACGAGTCCAACGCCCTAACCACTAGACTACAGTGGCGGCTACATCTGTATAGGCCTAATTATTAAATTTGTAATTTATCACAGGCTAAAAAGTTGTCTACAATACATCTTTATAGGCCTAATTATTTAATTATTTGTACTTTATCACATGCTAAAAGATTGTCTACCATACATCTTTAAAGTGGATCTTGTCCAAGACTTTTCAGATATTATGATATAGATGATATATTGAAACACGTGGAAGGAAAGTCCGGATGACACTACAAACCAAGGCCTAAGTGTGCTAGCCTAATGTACGCATAACATCAACACGTTAAAAACCCGTTCCGACTTTTGGAAGAGTAGGTCATTTCATGCCGATAGGAACAATGAACCCCCCCTCCCCTCCCAACAAAAAAAAAAAGAAAAAAAAAGAAGGAAAAGTAGGAAGGAAAAAAACAACAACCCATGCATGCTGATTAGCCGCCGCTGTGGCCTAGTGGTTAGGGCGTTGTACTCGTAATCTAAAGGTTGCGGGTTCGATCCCAGCTATTCCGCAATGGCGTTGTGCCCTTGGAAAAGGCACTTTACGGCTATTTTCTCACCCCACCCAGTGTAAAAGGGGTACCAACCTTGTGTTGGGGGTTAACCCTGCAATAGACTGGCGTCCTATCCAGGGGGAGTCTATGACTCTCAGTCGCTTAACACCACAGAAACCGGATAAGCACCGGCCTGATGAGCCTTATGGCTCGGACAGACTTAACTTAACATGCATGCTGATTTGTTTAGATATCATCCCTACTTATGAATTCAAACAGATTTACTAGGTGTTTGTTACAACGATTTAGATTGGAATGTCTAACTTGAAAGTACATTTTTTCTTCCTATCTTTGGCAAGAACTGAGTTCACTAGCCTAATGGTGAGATTTGCAAGTGCCAACCATTTTGCCCACATTGTGGTAGCTGCATTCTGACTTTGGGATGATGTCTAAATACGACGCAAGCATGCGGGTACCCTTTAAATTTAAATTTGGTCATGGTCTTAAATTAAAAAAAAAAAACCTTCGCCCATGCATCAGACTTCCACCTGTTTCAACCATTGAGACACGAGCTACTCCAATCAAAGTACTAAACTAGTTACTCCCAGTGATGTTAAATTAATCATGTTTTAGGAGACAAATAATGAGAAAAGAAAGAGAAATTGCTGTCTAAATCTACAAAGCTTTGGCTTACCTTAAAGAACCAACTCGGCAAGGAAGAAACAGTCAACGTTAATTGCGAAAATCCACAGGAGACACTCTGAACAACAGTGTTACTTGCATGAAGTTCCACGAGGACATGGGCGTTTCTCTCCCTCGTGACAGTCGTCACGTGACCTCACAATGGAAAATTCTCGTTTTTTCTTCTTTCCATAACTCAGTAACTTGCCATCACAAATTCTGGTAAAAATATGTCATGGGCTGAAACACTATTTCAACAGTCTGGTAATCATTATATCGTGATCTGTATACATTTCTTTATCATCTTGGAGTGTTTGCACTTGCAGATGATATTTGGGTATAAGAGGATGTCACTATCTCCCCTTACAGCCAATGCTTTTAGTTATCAGGCAAACGTAATTATTTTTAAAAATAAGTTGATATCCACCTGGTTGCTAATGCATGTTATTGGTCTTATCTCGAGAATAGGCCACTCAATTTCTTGTTAAAACAACGAAGGCGAACTAGGATAAATCATTCAGATCGGGACCATCATTCTTTAAACTAATCATCACCAAGGTGGTGATACGTAATCTGGACATTGATGTTGACTAGCAATTCCTCTTACCGACCGGCTTTGTAATCACATGTTTGGACAAATCTGTTTGCTGAAATGATTAAACTAATTGAATTCCTGTATCCGTTAGTTTTATCCAGGCATGGTACTGGAGGAAAAGCACTTTTCCCTGAAACAAGTGGAGTCCAGGGTCATTGCCCCTTGGGGGTCAGGGGGCAACACCAGTAGGAATGGTTGACAAAATTTTAAAAAAGCATGCACACATGCTGTGTTTTGACATTACCAACTCAGTCAGAATGGTCGCATTCCCAAAAATCACACTAATAGTGAGCAATGCAGCTCTAGCCAAGGAACAAGGAAAAAAAGATATGAGGGGGATCTACTGATACCAGATTGAGATACTTGATTACTAAATCAGCAAGAATGTAATAGAACCCTATAAACAAACTACACTATAGTCTCTGTATCTCTTTCTGTGCGTTTCATTTCTGGGCGGGGTGCACAGTGTCTGGTCTTCTCCTGTGCTTGTGACTTTTCAAATCTGCCCGCTGATTATATAAATTTCAGTCCAAAGCTGAGTGACTGGTTGAAAAAGTGACATAAAGTGAATATATTTTTGGGGGGGTTCTGTTTTTTTGTTTTTTTTAAAAGTGAATAATTATAATGTGGCAAGAAAACTGATTTTCATTTAATTCTTTTCCTTGTCTAGAGCTCTGAGGTTCTCAAATGGTGAGATTTTTTGCACATGTGACTGTCTTCCACCCCCCTCCCCAACCATTTAGGTAGCAGCATTCTGAGTTGTTTTTTTTCCACATGCATTTTGACCATCCAGCTAACATGCACACAACTCCTCCCATCAAATTCAAACCACAATTGAAATATATTTCTTTTATTATGATTGGTTTATGTCTACATGTTACATTTTGTAAATAGACGACCTGGAACATCAAAACGGTACTGATGTCTGGCTACAGGGGGACATCACTATACATGAGAAACAACTGGGAACACATTCCATGTCGGCAGCCAACTGCATGAAACCAAACAAGCACATCAGTCACTGAAACAATGAAAAACAAACAACATCTCAGAAAGAAACGAACAGGTAGAACTTTGTCGTGTACAGACACGCGCATGCCAGCAATGCCTGTATATATATACGGTTACCCTCTGAGGCCAGCTCTCTCCATTCAACCAACCATGCTGACAACTCCAAGCCCAGTGCTTGTTAAGATCACTCACTTTTGCTTTCAGTCTCTGGAACCTTGTCGCAAGCTACCACGGGGAAGTTTATGTACACTTTGTCTGCATTCATGCCCTTTCTCCTTGTCCATTCTTGCTGACATCACCAAAGGTTCGAGTTCACGCACAACCTTGAGCCAAATGCAGTGTGGAATGAACACTATACTACAATCAGTCAACCACACACAAGGATTTTTCGCATCGTCCAACCTGATTACCCTGAAATAATTCAACTGCAATTCAGTTCCTTGCCTTTTAATGCGTTACATAAGAAGAAGAGATAAATTAGGCTGTATTCACAAATCATGGTCACAGTTTAAAGCAGCTGACAGCTGCTGAAGACTCCACTGAAAAGTATTTTTCTGACATTTTTTTTCTGCAAGTTGGGTAACTAAGCCATCACATGAACTTCTTCTGGTAACAACTGTTTTCAAAGCTGGGAAAACAATCCAATAGAACAAAACAAAAGCAAAAAAAACCCAAACGCAAAACAACCTTTTCATGCTTTATAATACTACCTACTTATGTACCTGTATGCACTGTTATTTTCACAGATAATGCTTTTCTATGGGTTTCACCTCTTAATAAATATCATCTACAAAAAGAATCCCTAGAGACAGTTTTTAGTTTCTGTAATAATAATCCCCAAAGTGAGGTTTTATCTATTTTTTATATCCAACAGCTAAAATGCATGGTCATTATTCTTACTGGCTTACGGCTGCATAACTTGCTATTTAGCATTAAAATCTCAATACCTAAAAGAAAAGAAGAAGAGCTGACGGCCGTTCTCTGCAGAGCTTACTTTGTACAGCAAGGAATCTTTGAACAACATTTTGAATCTAACAGCAAGTTAAAAAAAAAATCAGGTGTACAAATCACATCTGAAGTACACAGATAAACTTTTAGTCAATATGGCAAAGTGTAAATTCTGACAGCAGGAGAGAATGGATTACTTCACGTTATAAGTTAGACGACATACATGAATGACTATAATTTATTACGAGTAAAACCCTGAATCTGGCTGCCTCTAAAGCTCTTGCAATCCCATTAGTTTGCTCAGATCTGTAAGTCTATACAACCAGGATTGACCAGTCTCGCTGAAAATGCAGAAAACAATCTGAGATGTGCATGATAAAGAAATCAACAGTTTGAGCATTTATAATGACTATCCACCACCACCTCCTCCCCCCCCCCCCCCCCCAAAAAAAAAAGGTATGGATTTTACAGTTTAGAGTGTTTCACTTTGTGAATAAAAACTGGGAGCTAAGTGGTCAAGATTGTCAAACTCATGATCGGAGAAAAAGGTTCAACTTCTGTCCACTTACTTGTCTGGCTGAGAGGACATTAGTTATTACCTGGCATTAATATTGCTTTTCACCCCCGTTCCCCTGCAAGTCTTTCTAATGAGACAGTAATCTGGAGTCCCATGCGTGAATGTATGCGTGTTTTGCTGATTTGGTTTTCAGCCAACTGATGGCCCTGGAGTGAGGGCGACATGAACAGAAGTATGCAATATACAGGCTATAGAACATAATGGTGTTGATAAAGACTGCAAGCAAGTACTGGGTAGGACAAGAATAATTATTATGGCCATAGATGCCTTAAATTACGGATCATTCTCAATTTTGTTTGTATCACATCTGTATCTATATTTACTGTGTTGTACACTTCTCACAACAGCACAAGTGAATAAACCTCTCTTCCAAGCGCTCACACCACAATGTACCACTTCAGATCTATGCAACATTTCACGAAGCAATACTCCTGCAAACAACTATGATGACAAATGACACACAGCCAAACACTTCCCATGAGTGTTTGTGTATGCAACAGGCTTAGAAAGGACTGCACAATTAATGAACAATCATGATGAAATGTGTAATATGTTTTAGTTACAGAAATAAATAGGCGATCAACTGTATATGGCTCATAATTACATTGTGGTAAAAAACTTCTTTAAAAATATATTTTTTTTTAAAGATCTTTCGATTTTCCCAGCTGCCTGGAAAATACTAGCTTTCAGATTCTAATTTAAGATGTATTTATATATATATATATATATATATATATATATATATATATATATATATATATATATATATATAATATTACACACATATATGCACTGAAGTAAGTTTTCAAATTAACTTCTTTATGGACTTTGCATGTCAGTAGATAAGTCTCAGGTCTTTCTTCAAACAAATTCCAGCAATGCCCAATAAGCATAATAATATATGAAATCCTCACTGGACAAACTTATTCAATCATTACCACAAAGTGACAAATTTACTTCTTCCCCCTTAAATATATAGAGAAATAGTTTTGTTAAATAGACTGTTAATTTGTACATTAATCTATACATTAACATTGCAAAGGTAAAGTTTTGGGATAAATATGGAAGAGGTAGCTTCTTTAAACCCAGGACTTTAAAAAAAAAAAAAAAAAAGGAAAGAAAATAAACGCAATTACTGTCATATATTTCAATATTACAAAACATTATCTGTTCGTGTTACAGGTTGAAATCATTTACGCTAACAAATTACAAGCATGCAAAGTTCTATGGAAACACAAATACCTTTGAGTCAGATATGCATAGTATAAATATCATTGGTTTAAAATACTTTTTTTTTTTCACAGAATATGACAATAAAGCAGATATATAAAACAAGGGCCATCACCAGCAAAGCATATTAATCCATGATCTTTTCTTCAGTTCTCTCTCTCTCCCCTCTCTCCCCTCTCTCTCTCTCTCTCTCTTCTCTCTCTCTCTCTCCTTCCACACACATTACATGTACTGTAATCATGCTGAATAGCTAAAAAAAAAATCAAACGTACATAAGGAGAACATACACACGGATAAACCAATAAACTATTCTGACCACAATATCAGCATACAAACACTAACAAAACTTCACATGAGCGAATGATATAATGGCAATCACATCCACAATAACAAAATATATCCAGATGTATTAATTAAAGCACAGAGATTATATATTTTTGCCTGTATGGTGTTGAATAAACACAAGTACACCAGTTACACAGCACGCAAAAAATACACACAGAGTGTACACACCAGGTGTACAGCGAGCACAAAATACAGATAGATACACAATGAAGACCTAAACACCAGATTTGCAGCAAGCACCAGCAAAGTGGACACAATCTTAACCCTTACAGTACTGAATATCTGCTGACAATTACGCCCCTATCCTGAATTTCTGCCCCGGCGCTCTCCCCTTCAGTCCTGTTAGCTGATTTTCTGGCGATAATGGTACCAGAGGAAGGTTTGTTTATAGTGATCGGTCATGCGGCTAACTGGCATCACCGGACTCTAGAAAATAATTTTGATACGGCAAACACCGCTTCTCCTTTCCCACGAGAATGTTTATTAAGCTTGTGTTGTGTGTGTGTGTGTGTTTGTGTTGTGTGTGTGTGTGTGTGTGTGTGTGTGTGTTGTGTGTTGTGTGGTGTGTGTGGTTGTGTGTGTGTGTTGTGGGTGTGTTGTGTGTGTGGTGTGTGTGTGTGGTGTGTGTATGGTGTGTGTGTGTGTGTGTGTGTGTGTGTGTGTGTGTGTGTGTGTGTGTGTGTGTGTAGGTGTAGTGTAGGTGTAGACGTGTGTGTGTGTCAAAATTACCTAGGTACCCCTTTGCACACTTCTGCACCTCAGAAACCCAAGAATTGAAGGAAAATTCGGCTGTGCCAGCTTTCCTCCTTACAGGACTGAAGGGTAGCAGGAAGCTCAGCCAGAAAACCGGCTTACATACTGAAAGGATAGCTACAAGCTACAGTTGTAAAATTACCATAATCTACCAATGAAAGTTTGCTCTTTCCAGTATATTTAACATAACACTTCTAGCTCTTGTCTAGCTTCCTAAAAAACAACAACACCCTAAACAAAAGTACTCAAACATGTCAACAAGGGCTTAGCGCCATCGTGTGAATCTTACATAACCCAAATTTCAGCAGTTTGCTATAAAACCATTTCAGGAAATCTACAGCAGGCCCTTTTTAGTGATAAAATGTTTCAATATCCAATTAAATAATGACATTATTACCAATATTTCCTTAACATTTACAACAAAAAAAATGCAATTGAAGACATTAAATTTTCCCCTCATAGAGGCTAATGTATATGTGGGTTGATAAAACAAGTATTCTCTCTCCCTTTGAATTCATGTTGGGCTGTTTGCATTTATATGTTCTGTCTAAACAAAAGAATGACCAACAGTTTGCCATTAATATGTGTGCAAAGCACAAATAAATAATGGTCTAAACTTAACTTTAGTTGCGAACATGCACATTTTTAAATGGAAGTTCGCACAAAATAAAAACTTAAAATATGACTCCACAGCAGGCCATCTTAGCACAAAGGCTAGTGAAGCTCACAGCCCACAATAAGAGTTTATTTTGCAAAACATATTCAGATACAGCAGGTAACACTTAGCAGCAAAGCATGATACTCCAGTCAGAGAAGAAACGGTATTCGATAACACTTTAGACTTGCATAAAATACAACCCCCCAAAAAGTATCAGAGACACATCTTAAATCCGATCCCCAGTTTACTGATATTGCCGATGAATTTAAGCACTTACATAATAGAATTTCCTTGTTCTTTCTGCAGACAAAGCAACTCCATTAAAAAAACCAAACATCTTCCACAAAATGGTTTGGGACCAAAGGGAGAATGCATCGGAATATTCACTGGTTGTTATGTTTTCAATATCATCATCATAATGTCAAATTTTGCTCGTCTGTAAATTTCATGATTCACCCTCCATTCCCTAATACTGATAATACTTCCACTCTATACCCTTCGACATTCACTTTACCATGGAGGCCTGTCCAATGCTTGAATTTTACCACAGAAACACTGAAGGAGTTAAAAACAGCTTATATGACCACCCACCCACACCACACACACACCCACACACCCACACACACACACACACACACACAACACACAACCAACTTGAGATTAACTGCATTTCAGATTCTTGTAACAGGTCCATTTTTTTTCAGATTCTTGTCGAGGAAAAAACATTCAAGAAATCATGTCTTGCCCACCCCCCTCCCAAATCAAAATATCCTAAATACAAGAAGAAAAGACCAAATGCCCTTGGAAGCAACTGATATAAAGTGTGTCACCTCTCAGATGTGGTATGTTGATAATGTTACATATCATACAAGATAATACAGTAGAAATTACTAATGATAATAGAAACAAAAATATTTCATTTGTAAAAAATTGTAAAATATTCTTTCAAGAAACAAAGATAAAAAACACATTGATAATGAAAAAATTAATGACTGGAAAACTCTCTGTCTCTCACTCACTCACTCACACAAATGATGTGACAAAATAGACATCTGGCCTATGACACTATATCAGTTTCATGAAAGCTAAATAAAAGTAGAAAGCTGTGATCATAATTATGCCACATTTCAACTGCTACTTCTTGCTAGGTCTTTCAAACCCAATAAACAAGAAAAATATCAAAAGCAAATAAAAGCAATGTTATGGCAAATTCTTTGGCTGCCAAAAGCTGAAGACTAAAGTGCCTCCCAATCCTTCAAAACACAGCATATAAAAGTTTAGAGGAGAAGAGCAGATTAAATTTTTTTTTATACAGGTCTATAAAAAAAAAAACCCACATAACATGCATACATGCACAAATGCGCATATAATCTCGTCATTAAAACTGACTATACTTTCAATCAAATCAAACAGTAGAATGCGTAATCTTTGCATACAAATCACAAATTAAGTTAGAAAAAGATCTGAATGCTTAAGATCTAAGTGGACAACAAGCTGCCTTCATTACGCCATTCACTGATAAGACGATCAGAGCTGAATAAGATAGCCACATTCTGTCTCTGAAAACTAATTCTAATACACCTTCATGTCACTCACAATTTACATGTCACAATGCACATTCTTAACATTCTTTTTACCTGTAAAAAAACCCTAAAAATATTGAAAGTGATCTTTGTTTCATTATGCCATGATGAATCTGTACACGCACGCACACATCCCCTCACATATTAACATACGCAATCTGCATGCTATTTGTATAATATGCTAAATGAAGAGGTGAGCACTGGGGCGGTATAATAACTTCAAGAATGCTCAGTAACTTTTGCTTGCTTACATGTACATTATCACAACGCTTCCACTTCCATTCATCACTGGTCACAAATTACTTGTATAATGTTTGTCTTTCATTAAAAATGATCTTTAATTAATGCAACTTAGGAAAAGATAGTAGTCAGTATTTTGACGGAAATGACTATATCTGAAATAGCCAAGAAACAAAGCTAAGACTGATGGAGTAATATTTGAAAAAGAAAGTGCTAAATTTGAATAAAAATATTTGATTTCACAAAGCCAGTAAAAATAATCTTGAAAAAAAAACCCACCCAAACAATATAATATCAATAGAAAATTATATTATTTAGAACATTTGAAAAGAAAAAAAAAAAAAACCTTGAGAAAGACTGCTTAAAATTTTTGATGAAAAGTAGGATGCGCGCACACCCCACAACACACACACACACACACCACACACACACACACACACACACACACACACACACACACACACAACACACACACAAGTTAACATGTGTGCGGTTCACCCTGAGCAAACTACAGTAATGTTACCACTACCGAACAGTAGTATATATACCCAGGCATTTAAAATTATGTATTTCTTTCATGAACCTGAAATATATCTTTGTGATATAAATATCTAATCAGATATTGCACCAGCTATTATGGGGTGATCAAATGTACAACAGACCAACACATTTTACCACCATGTCAAGCATGAGTTCAGGACAAAACATCTCTCAACATTGAAGGTAAGAAATCGAACAATTTGTACACATTCGTTTTCTGAAGGAATAGGTACTTGATTTCCTTGTATCAAATTAAAGAGTACAGACATTTAAACAGCACAACTGAATATTACCCAAATTTAACATTTTGGATGCATTTCTGATCGCAAAACTCTACTGAGAAAAAGAAAAATTTAACTCGAAATTGTTCATCTCCAAATGTCTCTTTACAAAAGCTAAGTCTGATAGTCTGAAAAAGATTTGATATTAAAATCTTGATAAAAGTAGCGCTTCAAAAAAGTTTTTAAAACATAACAGCTTCCCTATTGAGCATTGGATCAATCTTTGGATGCATGTCAATTTTCAAGCTCGACACGGAACAGCCCCTATTCCACCCAACACTATCAAACAGCAACACTCTCCCGTGGGGAGGCCAGGGACCTGTCAGTATAAATAGCATCCCCACCTTCTGGAAATTCTGTGCTAGGAATTCCACTCTTTTCTATTCCTCTATTTGTTTCTATTTGTTCCTTTTCTTCAAATCACCTACTCCCTGTCTAATTTCTGTCTTTTGGGTCCACTCTCCTGCCTTTTTTTTTCTCTAAGAAAGACTTCAAAGAGAATAATTTTTCTCTCATACCAAAGCAGCGCAATACATTTTTGCTCATATGACAGACAAAAGTGTTTGCTGACTGTTCGATGAAGAAGAAGAAACGGCAACAAAGGGAATATCCTAAAGAGATTGAAGTTTACTGGAAACACCTTGTTGAAGGAATGATCGTGTCTGTTGTAATAATTCTGTGGTGCTTGGCCAATGAAATTGGAATTCGGTACAAATATTTCTGTTCACTTTTTCATTACTAGTGAAATGTGAGTGTGCGTGTGTGTGAGTGTGATTTTAAAATTTAAAAAATTTTTTTTATTCTTTTATATCGAGGATGTGTGTGTGTGTGTATGTGTGTGTGTATTTATGTGCGCACATGCATGTGTACCCACCTGCACATGTGCCTGTGTAGGTATGTGTGTACCCAGGCATGCACATGTACACTGCACATGCATGCAATGAAAACAAGATTAGCTCATGGATATTCCCATGCAGGTTTATGTACTTAGGAAAAAATTGCATCTGCTATCTTGCTAATTATGCATGTGAGCAATATTTCTGCTGTTTTCTTTTTTTTTCTTTCTAAAAACAACTTATTTCTGATTACGCATTATGTCATTATCAGGGATGATGTTTAAATAAATATCGTTGATATACATTTTGTAAAAATACACACAGTGTGCTAAATAAATACAGAATAATTAGGGCTACTTTACACAATATTTACATTCCAACTTAGGTTTAAACTTTAAAACTTTTTTTTATGCAGATTTCACAATCCCCATCCTTCATACAGAGCCTACACACTTTCATACATCAAATTTACACTGCACTATATTTCTTATGATCAACTACGCAAAGATTATTACCATTATGATACATCTTTTCAGCATAGTTGGTGACAGAAATACTGAACCTTTTTCCTCACAAAGACAGCTTATGAAGATGAATATATATACCTAACACCCCTGTGTAGTGATACACAATACCGATGGTACAGTCCTTTCAGACAGCTGTCTTTTAACTGGTGTGTCTAAATCGATGAGACATGTTTGGTCACAAGAGATTACATTATAAATATGTACATGTATGAAAAAGAGAACTTGCACAACTAGTCCATGCTGCTTTTTAATTCTTCTATAAAAAATACATTTTTAGTTGAAGAGTGATGAAATGGTATAAACCAAAGAACACACATTTCAGATCATTCACAGACTAAAGATGTAAAGATGACTTTCTTTCTTTGATGTCAAGGCATTTTCTAAAGTACTGAATTAAAAAGAGCTGCACAATGGAAAAGGGTAGAGTCCTTTTTAGTAGCTGTTCACCATTAAGTTGCTGAATCAGTCGATGCCCACCACTCCAGCCCCTGTTTGCTTTTTTCTTTAAACAAAATAAAACTGTAAAAAATATCAAATAGGGTACAAAATAAATCAACATACAAAAATCCCCATTCATACATATTTACAACACTATCAACCTATACAATAATTCAAACATACAAAAAAAAAACCCAACCCAACCCACCATCCACACACACATATTTACACAACTCTCACCCTGCACACAGAACACGCACAAACTGACAGACAGACTCAGGCGATGCCAATATTCTCTTTCAGAGTTTTATGGTGGCCTATGCTACCACTGTCTGCCACACTGCGGCCACCACTACTCAAGCGGGAGGGAATCATCAGCTGCTGGGCGATCAGCTCGGGGGAGTACCGATCCAGGGACCCCCCGTAGGGAGCGCTGCTCCCACTGTTCGTGACGGCCTGCGTCCACAACACAGAGTGACCCCCACTGGACGCAGTGGACAGGTCGTGGGGGAAGCTGCGGTGACTCTCCGGCACCTGCAGAGGGTGGGGGGGCCGGCGGGGGCTTGGGTGCTGCGGCACCACCTTCCTGCCCTGAGGCAGCACGCTCAGCGTGGAGTCCAGGTCAAAGTGCTCGCTGTGCCAGGAGTAGGGGCGCGTGCCTGTGCCCATCACCAGCATGGTCCCTGTGGAGCTGCTCCCCGACTCCGCCCCCACACTCGTCTCCATCGGCCCGCACGTCGACCAACGCCGCGAGTCTGGGTGTGAGTCACTGGAGCGCAGGGTGGACGTGTCGTAGGATCCCGTGGAGCTGTGCGTGCTCCCGGTCATGAGGTCATTGCACAGCGCCGTGATCAGCGGCAGGGACTGGGCCTGGGACTGGCCCAAGATCTGCTCGATGTCTGGGTGCAGGGCCTCTTTTTGGTTCTTCACCGACACATGTGTCGCTTTGCTGCGACTTCCCGATTTCACTTTAGCAGGCGTATGCGTTTTCCTACAGCACTCGTGCGGGAAGCACTGCCGTCACTGTAGTTGTCCTTCATACCTGAATCCTCTTCACTGGACTGCAACAAAGCAGAAAGAAAGCACTCTGAAAAACAAGCCACAGCTCCAAACACAAGTTAAATTATGGAAAAAAAAAGTTAAATATTATGATTTTCCAAATATTTCATAATGTTAACCAAGGATTCACGTGAACAATGGCAATCAATGTGAGGATGTCATAAATTATAACCTGCTACAAACTTGTCATCTGATATGCTGCTACAAACTTGTCAGTCTGATATGTAAATGAATAAGAAAAACCTAGTTTAAAGATCTGTCACAGAGTGCGTGTGCACAAAGGCAACATACCTATTATGATTATGATCGATGGCCGAGCGCCACATGCACGCACACACACACATATCCACAAAACACGCTCTATTTTAAAAATCAACACATCATCAAAACAACAGTATAACTCAACAGCCAACACACACACAAAAAAAAAAACACCTGAACTCAACCATCCACAACAGGCAAAAACAGAAAAAAAACAACAACCCAAAACCTTGCACCAAACATCCCAAACTGCCTCCTCACCTGAGCCGAATGCTGAGTACTGTTGCTCTCATCGACAGCACGTGCCCGAGTCGATGGACCCGCCCTGGGAGTAACTGCTCCCGCTGTTGACGGCTCCACTGCCCTGGGAGGACTGGGACGGGAAGCTGTGAGCATGGTCCGGGGGCCCTGCACCCCCACCACCCCCCACCCTCTCACTCATCATCACCACAGTGTCTGCGAAGGCGGGAGGGGGAGCCAGAATCTCCTGCACATCCTCCACTCTGACGTCGTTGCTGCGGTCCGTGTACAGGTGTTCCGGCACTGGCAGGGCGGGGGGGTTGTGGGGGGAGGGGAGGTGGTGGGCGGGGGCGGAGGAGGAGGAGGAGGAGGAGGAGGAGAGACCCAGTCTGGCCATCATGGGGGGCAGCATGATAGCTCCCCCCGGCTGTGAGGAAGAGGGAAGAACAGAGTCTACCTGGTACATCAAACCTCCCCCTACCACCGTCGGCGGCAACGTCTGTTGTGTAAAACTGGCAGGTGAGTAAGAGTACGGGGTGGAGCCCGCGACTGAAGAGTTAGGGTACTGAGGGATGGCCACACCTGGCGCCAGGTGTGCAGGGGGTGTGATGGGCGAACTCTCCACACTCAGAGCTACCATACCTGTAGAAGCCGTGGATCCCGAAGTAGTGGTGCTATCCCCCGACACGTTGTTCCTCTCCACGCCCATCAGCACGCCCCCCCCCTTCAAGCTCTCCTTGCGGCTCCCGCCCCGCCCCACACACGGTATCTCCTTGTCATGGGGGAGGAGGGGGAGGGGGTCAGCACCGAGAAGGGCGGGCCGGGGGAGAGGGGGAGGGTGTGGGCAGGATGTAGGACTTGCCCATGGAGGTGTACAGGCTGTGCGAGGTCTGCTGAAACTTAGCGCGGTAACTGCCGCCGCCGCCGCTGCTAGGGGGAGACAACTCCTGCAGCTGACTGGTGGCGGGGGCACCTTTACCGGCACTGCCAGAACTGCGAAACAGCTCCAGAGTCTGGGGAGGGAGAGCAGGGCTGTGGCTGCCCGGGGTAGGGGGGGTCATCTTGTAACCTGCAGTCACACACACACAAAAAGTTACCAATGATTGCAAATAATGACGAATAAAATACCGTTGCCCGTTTGTGATTGATGCAGGATAATCATTGTTTATTGAATATACATACATACACATACACATTCACACACAAACATATAATATACTCTCTCTCTCTCTCTCTCTCCTCTCTCTCTCTCTCACACGCACACACACACACACATACACACACACACTATTCAGATGAGACTATGAACTGAGGTCCTGTGTGCAAACACACGCAGACCATTTTGCGCACGTGTCAAAACGTATTCCACTTTTCAGAAGAGTATTGTGTGAATGGATAACAACATTTACAAAACTGCAGGCACACAGTGACTGGATGTAAAATAGCACACGAGTGCTTATTCCATTATCCTCAAAATAAAAGAATAAAAAAAACAATGCACACACTCACACACATGCACACACACACATAGCACCTTGCAACACTAATTACAAATTTACTATAATGTATTATCCAAGTGGATCGGTGGTCTAGAGGTAACGTGCCTGCCTACAAAGCGAGAAGTCCGGGTCAGAAGTGAGCAGTGGTTTGACCCCCATTTGGGCCCAAAACTTTTTCCCCATCTATTAGATCATGAGTGGTGGTCTGGTGCTAGTCTTTAGGATGAGACGATAACCTGAGGTCCCATGTGTTACACAAAATTGTTTAGCGCACCTGAAAGAACCGATAGCAACAAGAGAGTTGTCCCAGGAAAAATTCTGTTAAAAGAAGCCACTGTGATAGGGAAACAAATACAGTAGCAGACAGGAAAAGAAAAAAAAGTATAATGGGTGGTGCCGTTCTTGTGGTGATGCGCTCTCCCCTGGGAGAACGGCCCAAATTTCATGCAGAGAAATCTGCCGTGACTTAAAGTGCTATAAAAATAAAAAAGAACAATTTATGAGTACACTTATCATAAAGGGGGACGGGATAGCCTAGTGGTCAGAACATTGCGCTCACAATTTGACGACCCGGGTTCGATTCCCGTTTGAGGAGATTTTCCTCCTGGAGTTAACATCAGTGCTGACTCCACTCTCCCCCAAAGTTCTTCGGTTGAGACTATAAACCGAGGTCCCGTGTGTGAACGCACGCAGAACATCTTGCACACATGCTAAATCCTGTTCTGCTTTTCGTAAGAGTAGGCCATCGTGTGCTGGTGGGAACAAATGACATTTACAAAACTGCATACACACAGGGACTGGATGTAAAAAAGCTCGAGTGCTTATCCCATTATCCTCGATATTAAAGAATAAATAAATAAATAAATAAATAAATAAATAAAGACCACCCCCAGCCCAGTACAGCTTCAGACAAAATTCTGTCTGGGGACCAGTAGGGTCACCATGACAGACAGCACACTTTGCCATCCAGACAATTAAAATTTTAGCCTAGCCAGGGAACACTGAAGAAGAAGAAGAAGGTCATGCAGGGAATGCAGAAGGAGAAGAAGGTCATGTAGACCACCCAAAAGAAGCTGCTACTTACTGCCCCTCAATGGCACTTTAGCGTGTGACTGTGTGGGCATGCCATGCAGCGAACTCTGGCGTGGAGGGCAGTCGATGATGATCTCCTTACCACCCTCTGTCACACACCCATGCACATCGTCCCGATTACTTCACTGTTCCCTTTCATATCACACAAATCTATATCAAAACTTGATTATCTCAAAAACTAAGAAATCCTTGTCACAAAAGATTCATATATATCATACCTGATTTAATTTCATAAACAAATATCAGAACTTGAATATCTCATAAACTGTGTCACAACGTGGCTCATATTAACATACCTGATTCATCTTACACTAAATCAATTACAACTTCTGAACTTAATGATAATAATGCATATAACTTTTCAACAAATAACAGCAAACTTATACTTACACAGACATCGCTAAAACCTCTAAATCACATACATACCATACATAAAAGCAATATTTCAATGAAAAGATGATAAAAAATATTCATGGTGAAATTTTTGCATAAAAACTGGTTTCCCACCCCCTCCACCACCATTAAAGCTGCATTTTTA
Source organism: Stramonita haemastoma (assembly GCA_030674155.1). Lineage (NCBI taxonomy): Eukaryota > Metazoa > Mollusca > Gastropoda > Neogastropoda > Muricidae > Stramonita > Stramonita haemastoma. The sequence continues at coordinate 20,295,638 of CM060320.1, forward strand.
TTTCAAAGATAGATCCAAAAAAAAAAAAAAATTTTAAGTTTACAGACCCCCCCCCCCCCCCTTCCTCCTTTATCCACATAACTCCTTTTCTGAATATTTCATCCTAACATGCAAATTTTCAAGGACAATGCTATAACCTAAAACTTGAATACTACACACCAGTGTTAAACAGGCATACACATCATTCAGGAACAGCTGTTGTAATTTACCTTCCCCTTCATCAAAGCTGATGGCCATCTTGTCACTGACAATGCCAGACGTGGTGTTGGAGGAGACGTCACTGATGACGGAATAGCGCTGTGTACCTGCTGAGGACTTGCCAGGTGACTTGTTACTGCGGTACTGCACTGGGCCACCATTGGCGTGAAGGTCACGAGTGTCGCTGTAGATGTACGACTCTCTGTACCGCTTTTTGTCTGTGGACATATCAAGCATATGATGACTACTATTCATATGTACCGCTTTTTGTCTGTGGACATAGAAGTATATGATGACTGCTATTCATATGTACCCGCTTTTTGTCTGTGGACATATCAAGCATATGATGACTACTTTTATATGTACCGCTTTTCAAGTTTTTGTCTGAGGACATAAGAAGCATATGATGACTACTATTCATATGTACCACTTTTTGTCTGTGGACATATGAAGTATATGATGAATACAATTCATATGTACCGCTTTTTGTCTGTGGACATATGAAGTATATGATGAATACAATTCATATGTACTGCTTTTTGTCTGTGGACATATGAAGTATATGATGAATACAATTCATATGTACCGCTTTTTGTCTGTGGAAACTGGAAGCTTACGAATAACTACTACTCATATAATCACAGGTTCAGGCTATAACCTCACTACCCCTGCCCTTCCCTCTTCTGCTTTTTTTTTTTCATATACAAGACTTCTATAGCTTAGATGGGCAGTGGGATTTTTCTCTCACAACAGAAAGAGTGATTCTCTTGCCAAGGACTGGTTGTCTGAAAAGGTTCCTTCATGTCATTTTGACGGACATTATAGCTGAGTGGTTGAAGGCCGTTTGACTTCAACCCCATGGATCCATGAAGTCTTGGGTTTGAATCTCAGCAGCATCTGATAAGGGTGGGAATCTTACCATCTCCCAGATCAACTTCTAGTTCAGACCCACCTTATATACCTTGGTGTATACAATACACATTAACACATACATAAGATCAAATATGCATGTCAAAGATCCTGTAGTTCATGTCAGTGTTCGGTCAGTTACAGACAAAACAAACAAAATGAACAGGTGTTCCTGGTTACCCACCTTCTGCGTCCAGGTGCCTGATCTCCATCAACTTGGGCTGTATGGCCATCTGGAACATGTGTGTTGAGCGGCAAATGTGTAGCAGGTACTTTGACGTCACATCACTGTCCGTGTAGTACGCAAAGCGACGACCACCTGCACTCCCCACTGATCGAATCTCAAACTTCTTTTTCTGAAAAAGAGGACAAATTATGGTTTGTTAGCAAAATCTAAATGACGAAAGAGTTAGATGAATATTTTTTTAAAACCCCAATATAGAGTACATCTCTTCTGAGACAGAAGTATTCAGTGAAAAAATGCTTATCACACGCATGTAGACAACAAATACAATAGGATTTTTAAAAAATCAGTTTCATTAAATCTTTTTTCTGAAAAAGAGTACAAATTATGGTTTGTTAGCCAAATCTTAATGATAAAAAAGTTAGATGAATATCTTTTTGAAAAAAAATCAACACAGAGTAGATCTCTTCTGAGTAAAAGTATTCAGTGAAAAAATGCTTTTCACACACACATAGACAATACAATAGGATTTGACAAAAGTCAGTTTTATTCTTGTTCTTTCTTTTTCTCTTTATCATGTTCATGCTATTTTTTCTGCATCTACGTATAAGCATACAAACATATAAAGAACATATCAGTGTCCAAAGATTTACACAGAGAAATACCTACAAAGTGTTCAAATGGAGTGCTATTCTTAATGTGCTTGTTCGATTGCTTTCAGACTTCTCTATATGCATCTATATCTGTGTTTATACACAAGTAATCTGTGTGTGTGTGTGTGTGTGTGTGTGTGTGTGTGTGTGTGTGTGTGTGTGTGTGTGTGTGTGTGTGTGTGTGTGTGTACGTGTGTGTGTGTGTGTGTGTGTGTGTAAGTGTGTGAGTGTAATGTACACATGCGTCATAAGCCTGCAATTTGTTTCAGGTGCACATACTTGAATGTTCAAGAATGCAGAAGTGTAAATAAGAAGACTCACATCAAAGACAAGTCGCCCGATGTCTGGCCACAAAAATGTGGATATCAGATTCTTGAACCCTGCGTCATCCTGTTGACAAAAACGATCACATGTACTCCAGACAGTCTTGGATAACAGTCACTTGAGTCAGGCTTACGTGCCACTGACTTCAAAATCTCGATGTCATATTACAGTTTCAAATAGTTAACATTCTATGAAGTCAGCTGGCAAACGAAAGCTGTTATCAGGTTACCCCCCTATCTCTCTCCGACTGAAATTACAGAACACCGACTGAAACAAATACAGTATGTACTAGTAGTGTTGCACTGGGTTAGTGAAATGTAGGCTGCTGTTGTTGCATGAACTAGAATTAAGATATCAAATCATGCTGAAAATTGAGATACTTTTACTACCTGCAGACAGTAAATGCAGACTTCTCAATTTGCTAACAAAGTAACAGCCAAATAGAAACTCTTTCTTTTCACTGCAGAGACAATTTTCTTATGTAGCTTGGACAAAATCAGCAAACATATTTATCATATCAAAACAAAAGAAAACTCTAAAAACTACCAGAAACTGAAGAAATGTATCAAACATAAAAAAATAAAACTTTTCAAAACCAGCTAAACTTCATGGAATTTATCAAACATAATTTTTAAGAGGTTTACAAGATTATCTGAAAGCTAGGGAAAAAAATAACCCTGAAAGCATCTACACCAACCAATACCCACCTCGTACACTTCAACTCCCCGTGGGCATATAGCCAGCCAGGTGTTGCAGGCTTTGTCCGTTTTTTTCTTGCGCACCCGGTAGAAATGGAGGTTGTGGGCACCAGGTGCAGAGGAGCATTCGCGCACGTACTTGAGTTCAGCATCCGTGCGTGTGACGTTGTGCATGTCCTGGTGGATCAGAGGGCAGTTGTGGCTGAGGTAGTCCACCCCTCTCTTCTCCACCATCTGCACACATACAACCAGGCATTTTCCCTACGAGTTTCAAACTACTGTCTTCTTAACCAAAACAAAAAAACTTTTAAAAAATTTTTTAATACAACCAGGCATTTTCCCTCCTAGCATCACACTACTGTCTTCTTAACCAAAACACAACCAGACATTTTCCCTCCTAGCATCACACTACTGTCTTCTTAACCAAAACACAACCAGACATTTTCCCTCCTAGCATCACACTACTGTCTTCTTAACCAAAACACAACCAGACATTTTCCCTCCTAGCATCACACTACTGTCTTCTTAACCAAAACACAACCAGACATTTTCCCTCCTAGCATCACACTACTGTCTTCTTAACCAAAACACAACCAGACATTTTCCCTCCTAGCATCACACTACTGTCTTCTTAACCAAAACACAACCAGACATTTTCCCTCCTAGCATCACACTACTGTCTTCTTAACCAAAACACAACCAGACATTTTCCCTCCTAGCATCACACTACTGTCTTCTTAACCAAAACACAACCAGACATTTTCCCTCCTAGCATCACACTACTGTCTTCTTAACCAAAACACAACCAGGCATTTTCCCTTCTAGTATCACACTACTGTCTTCTTAACCAAAACACAACCAGGCATTTTCCCTCCTAGCATCACACTACTGTCTTCTTAACCAAAACACAACCAGACATTTTCCCTCCTAGCATCACACTACTGTCTTCTTAACCAAAACACAACCAGGCATTTTCCCTCCTAGCATCACACTACTGTCTTCTTAACCAAAACACAACCAGGCATTTTCCCTCCTAGCATCACACTACTGTCTTCTTAACCAAAACACAACCAGACATTTTCCCTCCTAGCATCACACTACTGTCTTCTTAACCAAAACACAACCAGGCATTTTCCCTCCTAGCATCACACTACTGTCTTCTTAACCAAACACACAACCAGGCATTTTCCCTTTTAGAGTCACACTACTGTCTTCTTAACCAAAACACAAAAACAAAAAAATTTTTAAAAAATAAACACAACCAGCATTTTCCCTTCTAGAGTCACACTACTGTCTTCTTAACCAAAAACACAACCAGGCATTTTCCCTCCTAGTATCATACTACTGTCTTCTTAATCAAAACCTGCCACATTTTAGGTTTCAATTACTGGTTTTGCTTTATTTGAAAATGTCATGACTTTGGTTCTTCACTATGGGTTTTCTTGTTGTTTTTTTTAAGCTAGCTAAAGAAACACTTTTTTTTTTTTTTTTTTTTTACTTATTGGTGTTTACACCCATCTGAAACTGGACTTTTCCCTCATCCACATGACCATGAGTGGTAGTCTGGGTGCTAGTCCTCTGAACAGGACTCTACATACACTGAGGTCCCATGTGCAACATACATTAAGTGAACATAAAGAACCCCAACAATAAGAGCAATGTCCTTGGTAAAATTCTGTACAAAAAGCCAATATCAGAGGGAAAATAAATATGCTTGGAAAGAGGAAAACTATTTGTTAAAATTTACAGCCCTTTAAAAGTGGCACTCTCCCTTGGGGCAGCAAAGTGACTTCAACACAGAGAAATTTGTCATGACTGATAGTATTCAAAATATCAAAATACAACACAACACAAGAAGAATAATGGAAATACACTGATCATATGCAATACATCAAAATACAACAACAAAAATTAAACTACTTTTTTGTTAAGCCCTTGGACAGCAACTATTGTCTGTCATATAAGCAAAAAAGCTTTGCGCTGCCGTTAAGCGCCTGACAAGTCAGGCCCAGCCCAGCACATACAACTTTGGCGTGTAATGGAGCTAGCCATATTTCCCTTTCTTTTATTCCCAACCAAACAGCCCTTACCCATGCTGGAAAGTACAGGCGAGGGTCGAAGTAGTCAGCAGTGTGTTTGTCACCGATGAAGTTCCCGCAGTCAGCCTGGAGGGCAAAGCCCACGATCTGGAAACACTTCTCCTCGTTGTACAGGTGGTTGTATTTGAGCACATTTTCCTTCAGCTGCAGGTAGTACAGGTGTCTCGTCACCTTCTCCCTGTTTTCGACACAGCATGAAACGTTGTGTCAGTATGAACAATGTGGATGTGAACAACAAGTATGGTGTAAAGACTCTTCATGAAATGATACAGGAGAAAAAAAGGAGGAAGGGTTTACTTTTACCCACAGAACAGCTAAAACTTACACACATGCATGCACGCACTCATGCATGCATGCATGCACTCACACACACGCATGCACATGCATGCGCGCACACACGTGCACATACACACACACAAATACAGATAAGGTTATTTTCCTGAAAAGAGTTCATCTAAAAAAAATTTTTAAAATCACAATTTTAACTTTTGTGTAAAAATGATAACAAAAAACCCCATGAATATATCACCCATAAGAGCAGAAAGTATGGATGCAAATTTACCTTAAAAGCACCACTTGATCGACATAAAACTGGACTCGAAACCACACAGTAAATAGAGGTCTTCCTTCATTGTCATAACCCTGCAAAAACAAATGAAGTATTCAACAGTCCTGCTGAAACAAAGAGAGAATTCAGCAATTCTAAAAAAGACAAAGACGGTAGTCAACAATTTTACAGTTCTAAACTGTCTGTAGATATTTTCACAACTGTATCATAGAAATGTCAATTTAAGTACCCAAAGTGTATCTATGACATTCTTAAGTACATGAAGGATTATCAAAGAGTTCATCCTGTCCCTTTCTTCTCTTTTAGTCCATCTAAGTACGAAATATTAACAGACATCTTACAGTTCTGTACTGTTTTTTCATGTTCTTTCCCTCTGCAATATACTGTTTACACAAGAAAGTAAGCCAAAATGTTTAAAAGATGATTCTTGTCTGTTCATTTCAATCATATGAACTAAAATCCACAAAACAGCCAGTCATGCTCTAGTGATGGACTTACTGAAATCCAGCTCAGTGAAAAAATAACAATAAATAGAAAATTTTAAAAACCACCTTAAATCCAATCATATGAAAAATCATGATCTTAATTGTAGACACAAATCATATCTAGAGACAATCCTTATTGACAAGAAACACGATATTCTATACACAGAATGAAACACATAATGTTAAAATGACAATCATAAAACAAGAGAAAACAATACTGAACAATCAATAATAACTTTGTCCAATATGACCACTAAGATATACCAACAGTTCACTCTTTAACAAAAACATAAACAATACCAGTCATTTAAAGATAATACCAATAATAAACATAATAAAATGAGTCCTCAGGATGAGACTATAAACAGAGTCCCCATGGTTAAATGCATGCAGAACATCTTGCGCACAAGTTAAAGCCCGTTCTGCCTTTTGCAGGGAGTAGGCCATAAGTGCTGGTAAGAACATGTGACAATATATAAAAAAACACATGCACACTGGTGTTGTGTTTAAACATTTTCTCAGAAGTTAGAATGCAGCTACCTTAATGGTGGGCCAAAACAGTTGCATACGCAAAAATCTTACATTTAGTGAACCTCTGAGCTCTAGCCGAGGAACAAAAAAAAAGTTATAAATTTAATAACAATAAGAAAACAGAAGAAAAGTACATACTTCGCCAGGTCCTGTTTTCCATTTTTTGGAGCCACTTTAGAGATTTTCTCATCCAGAATCAGAAACTGGTATTCTTCTTCTGAAATGATAAAACATTTTCATTGCCCTTTTGAGCTAAGTTTAAGTTTCTTAGTCAAGTTAGTTGTTATTATTTCTGTTAACATTACTATCTTTGTCATCATCATTATCATCATCATTCATCATATCAAAACAAACACTCAGGCCATATCAATGCCCATCAATATAGAAACAATTGTTAAAACTTTATAATCATACAATAGTATCAGGAATTTTCTATCACCATCATTATCTATAAATCAGAACAAACACTCAGGCCATATCAATGCCCATCCATATAGAAACAGTTGTTACAACTTTATAAACATACAACAGCATTACTATTAAGAAATATTTCTTCACGTGTACTCTACATTTTGAGACTCTACACATCTCTGCCAACAGACTAAAAGGTTTAATAAAACATATTGTAAATTCGATTCTGTAACTACCCTGCAACTGTTTTACACCCCAATATGTTTAGTTTGTGTTCTTTTAAAATGGACTATGTGTTCGGCAAGCTAAGTTAATAATTCATAGCTAAATGGGTAATGTGATGACATTGCATTCACATACAGGAATAACACACACACACACACACACACACACTACGCTATCTCATATCATTATCATAATAATAATAACAGCAATATATATGGAATTTATATAGTGCTATATCTTGTCAAAGCAAATCAAGGTGCTTGCATTGAGCCTATTCTTACACAGGCAACCAATAACAAATAGTTTTAACATATTCAATTTACACACACACACACACACACACACACACACACACACACACACACACACACACACACACACACACACACACAACTTTCTCA
>CM060320.1:20308323-20345823 GCA_030674155.1 Stramonita haemastoma
GACAAGTTAGCAAACAAACACTGTGGAAGGAGGAAGCCAAGGAGGCATCACATGAAGCAATGCAGCAGACAGAGAATCAGACGCAGCCTTTACCTAATCACAGTGAGACTGAGAGAGAGAGACACACACAGACTGGTGCATGCACTGGCACCTGGCCAAGTGGATGATCTCACTGCCTGGGCCCCTTCCTCACCTAATCCATCTTCCTTCATTTTTACTCTTGTCATTTTTATCACTGTCTGGTCTAGGCAGGAGGGAAGCAACATGGTTTCTCAGCTTCCAAGATTGTCTTGTCTTTTTTTTTTTTTTTTTGGGGGGGGGGGGTTGTTCTCTTACTCAACACATTACAAACTATGCAACAGTGTAAAAACTTGAGACAATATTCTCCAATGCTGAAAGAACAGCAACAAAGATCAAGGGACAACATTACATTGTAATGATAAACTGTAATTCTTAAAGAACTTTTTTGTTCTTACAAATGACAAAGACATAGTACATTAACAATTCTAACATTTCTGAGGAAACTTCAAAATTCTAAATCATTACAACAATAAATTATTATTAATGATCAAAATAGTATTTATCATACCTGTACAAGTGAGACTGGACTGAAAGATATGATAAACATCTAGCCCCGAAGCATTTTGCACAGTTTCAAAAACATCCATGATGTGCCATACCTGTTACAGTGTTAGAGACTAGACCAGTGTTTGACTTTCTAACTGTTCATAACTTTGAAGAGCTCCCAAAGCTGGTCACAATATTGACTTCGTTTGACTGGAAGTACTTTCACAATATTTACTTTATCTAATTTAAATTATGCCTTTATTTGAAATTGATTACATTGACTTCATTTTGATGACTGAAGAAGAGTGAAAGAAGGATGTTTAGACATTCACCTGCCTAACAAGTAAACCGTGAGGTTCTGGGTTTGACTTCAGTACCTTCCCAGTTTGATGACAAAATCAACTAAATGTCAAACAAAGCTTACAATCCAAAAAAAAAAAAAGAAAAAAAAGTCCTTCAATGAGACTATAAATCAAGGCACCATGTGCAAACATATTCACACTGTGTATAAAAAGCCTGCTCTGCCTTTCAGAAGAGTAGTCAGTAGGCCATTTACAAAAACACATGCACACAGGTGTTTGTGTTTAGTCTCATCACTGAAGTCAGAATGCAGGTACCTAAACGGCTGGGGGGGGGGGGGGGGGGATAGTTGCATATAATAATTTTTTAATATGCCAAAAATCACACCGTTGAACTCTTGGAGAATCTTGGACCCCTCACCAAGAAACGAGAAAATAAAACTTTTAAAAAAAATTACTTGATAACTGACTTTCCTGCAATTTGTTTGCTTTCAATGGTAACACGAAACAGGATGGTAAACCTTAACTTAAGTTGTCAGTGAAGATAAAAATTAAGAAGACGTGATTTTTTTAAAAAATCCCAATTTTGATTCATACTGCCAGATTCCTAATTTTTAAGTCAAATGTAAACAATAATTTTTTTTTTTAAAGATAAAATATAATAAAAATAATAATTAAAAATAATCAAAACCAAATTATGTGATCATTTTGCAGCTCCTCTTGGGATGCTTCAGAAAACATTATGAATTGATTTTAAATTTACATACCCTAAAACTAGTATTTCGTATTTAATGTTGAATTAACAAAACATTGCAAATAATAAGAACCATAACAGTTAAGTCATTACACACAAGTTGTATAAAATAAAAAATTAAGCAAAACAAAAAAAAAACCCTGGAAAATTACAAAGTCTCCACATAACAAATACTGCTGCCATACTGCTGAGCAACATGATAATTAGGGTAATGTAGTTTTCTAAGCCTTTCTGCTCCTACTTCATTTGCTTGAAATGTTCACTCCTACCCTATGTTCCATCTGCCCCCTCCCTTCTCCTCCTTACACCCCACGCCCGTTAAATGTTCTGTCTGCCCACACAGTGGGCTCAGTGCCAGGGAAAATGTCACCCACTGCAGGTAGCTGCTCATCTGCCACCACCACAAAACCCACTTCAGTCATCATCCACCCCCATTCTCTTTTCATTTCCATTTCTATGCCCTCCACCACAAACATCTGCTTTCTCTTCTGCTCCGCTGTAGTGTGCAGTAAGCATTAACACTTAGAGTAGTGCTTTACCATCTGTCCTCTCCAACTTTCTCAAGGAAAGAGCCACACTTCACTGATTACTCAATTATTAGTAAATTACATTTACAGTGGAGATCTCTTTGACTTTAGTCTTACTACTCAAAGCCACTTAATGAGCATTCAAGGCATAGAGAATAACAATTCCTGCTCAGAAATAGATACTTTTATACATGAGTAATGGCATTCTATTCATGCTCAGATAGTATCTATAAAACTATTTCTCTAGCCACTAAATATATCAAGAGTATTTCATCATATGGTCCATTACTGACACAAGTTGAAAATGATCATGTTGACAGCATCTGTTTTTCCTTCATTCAGCTCAAGTAAAAAATTATACACATTGTTTTTAGTGTATTTTTTCTAAAGATACTTTTGAGCCACTTTTTTTTTTCTGTGCTGAGCTACATAATTTAAGTAGGGTGTTTTGTTTTGTTTTGTTTATCTTGTTGCTGCTGTTTTAATAATTTACATCTAGATATATTTTGATTTTTTTTGGGGGGAAGGGAGGAGCAATTGTCGATGACATGTACATCCCTAAGTCCGAATGCAGCTACCTAAATAGTGTGTGTGTGTGGGGGGGGGGGGGGGGGATGCATTATGCAAAAATCTCACTATTGCCTTAGTTTTGTAAATAAGTATGACACCATTTGTCATGGGTTCACCATTTGTGAACCCCAGAACTCTAGCTGAGGAGGGCAGCCCCCCCTCCAAAAATAAAATTACACTGTATCTGTATGTATTGTACAAGTTGTAAAATAATCATCATCAAGATTCCTTCTTCTTTTTTTTTTTTTTGGGGGGGGGGGGGGGGGGTTCTTGCCCTAGTATTACTTTCTCAGTGAGTACTTAGCTAATCTATTGAAGCAGATATATTCTGTGCAAAAGGGCATGTCAGGTTTATCTATAGATAGATGACCTGCAGTTGCTTTCCAACAATATAATGCTTAATAATTCCAATTTTAATATGCTTGATAATGGCTGAGGTTGGTTATTGAATGTATGACTATCAGTATCTGTTCCAGTAAGATTTTTTTTAACATTCTGATATTTTTTTCATGGTTGATATTAATGATAAGGTTCGTAATTAAATACTGTATAATGTATGATTATCATCATAAAGATAATAAGTGATGCTGGCATTTGTGATTTGCTGGGCCCAGTATAATTAAGCCATCATTATGATGACCATAACAATAACAATATAATTCATACCAGACATTATTGGACATATATTATACATGTGTGTGTGTGTGTGTGTGTGTGTGTGTGTGTGTGTGTGTGTGTGTGTGTTGTGTGTGTGTGTGTGTGTTTTTGTTCAAATTCATTTAACGTCTTTTCACAATTTGTGATATTAGACGGGAGGGGAAGGTGGGCGTGTGAGTGTCAGGGGAAAGAGGTGTAGTTGACAATGTGTAGGATAAAGATTATATATGGGTCGTGTGTGTGTGTGTGTGTGTGTGTGTGTGTGTGTGTGTTGTGTGTGTGTGTGTGTGTACGTGTGTGTGTGTGTGTGTGTGTGTGTGTGTGTGTGTGTGTGTGTGTGTGTGTGTGTGTGTGTGTGTGTGTGCACACGTGCGTGTGTGTGTGTACATGTGTGTGTGTGTAACTGTGAGTGTGTGAGTGTGAGTGTGTGTGTGTGAGTGTATGTATACAATGCGCTCCACAAAAACTGAAAAAGCCCTTCATAATTTTTGTAGCAATCATATTATAACATTATCAGTCATACTGGAAGCACCGCAATATCACTATATATCAGTCATGCTGGGAAGCATAAAAGCCTTATCATATTAAATTATTATGCTGTGTACAGTGTTATAAAACACCAAATGACAGATAAATTTACATAAAATAAATTCTATTAAAAAAATATGATTTTGTCTTACCAACATTGTTTTTCCCAAATATAATGTACTCTCTCTCTCTCTCTCTCTCTCTCTCCTCTCTCTCTCTCCTCTCTCTCTCTCTCTCTCTCCCTCCCTCCCTCTCTCTCTCACACAACACACACACACACACACACACACACACACACACACACACACACACACACACACACACACACACACACACACACACACACAACATTGAAATGCTATCTAACTTCATAAGGCAAAAGGGCTTCTTTTAATTATTATACTGATAAGGTCATCAACAGGGAAATTAAAAAATTCATTGTACATGAATACTGACACTAAAATGCCACAGAAAAATTCACAGTTATGCCCTAAAGCCCTTACTTACAGTCTGGTCTGTGATGGAAACACCATTTAAGCTTTTTCACAGGTCTACATTGAATACAGATTTATTTTAAATGAAAAAGTTTCATCTTTCACTGTCTACTTTATGTAAACATGCAAGGACTGTTTAACTTTAAGCAGTAACAAAACATAACAATAACATAACAATAACAAAACATAACAGAAATTCAATCTAACTATTTCTATAGAAAAACAATAAAATCAACTCAATAAAAAGTGAGAACCCAGTATTGTATTGACACTAAATGCAGCAGAAGCATCTTCGAATGAGAAAAAAAATAAAGACATACTACACTCTAAAAAAAACAAACATGTCTCAATGGGCAATCCATCATCCATACCTCAAAACTTTTTTCAACAAACTGAAATAATTACGTCTTTTTTTCTGAGTTTAAACTCTGAATTTAAATAAAAACTGACAGTTCGGGGGATTCAGCTGGCAACTCTACCTTAACATGTTTATCAGCTCTGACATGTGCTTAAGCCATTTACACCACTTGTTCTGATACAGTTTCCACCATTTATCAGTGCCACGCTCCCTAGGGCCCAGGCTGTGGCATTCCACAGCAGTGTAGTAGAGACTGTGCACACTTGCCGCACAGCAGGAAGGAAGAAGGAAGAAACAGCTAGAAAGACCTCCGAAATACATCCTGGATGTGATAATCAGTGTGAAGTACAGCCATTACTCTTGAAACCTAAGCCTACTCTATCTCCTTCTTGGGTCTGGTCTGCTCTGGTTTGGTCTCGAATGGTTATGGTGCATTTGCGTTGCCCTGACTCTCTGAAGTTCTTCTAGAACTAGTTTCAGTCTTTTAGAGAATCGACATCGTGTACATACATGTAGATTGTAGTACACTGGTATGCACACACACTTTTCTTGTGATGGTTTAAATTTGCGCTCTGGTTGCAGCAGTGTATGTTGGAGAGGAAGGACAGGGAACAGTGAAAGTGTGTCTTGTGTTGTGTTGTGTTGTGTTGTGTTTGGTTTGTGTGTGTGTGTGTGTGTGTGTGTGTGTGTGTGTGTGTGTGTGTGTGTGTGTGTGGTGTGTGTGTGTGTGTGTGTGTGTGTGTGTGTGTGTCTGTACACGTGCGTGTGCGCGACACGTGCGTGCATGCGTGCGAGAGGATAAAGTAACTAGAAAAAGAATACAATGTCTTTGCTCCCAACTTCAAGTTTATCTTGAATTTTTACAAGCACATGTATACTTTTACATAATGAAGTGAAGTGCTACATGCAAATATAATATTTTATCTCAAAATTTGTTTTAAAAATAAGATCCGATTTAAAATTAATCTATTTCAAGGATAATGAAATGTATTATAAAAGCACTCAAGTGCTCTTTTACATCTGTGATCCAGTCCCCTTGTGCATGCAGTTTTGTACATTTTGTTTTCTGTTCCCACTGGCATACAATGGTCTACTCTTCAGAGAAGTGGAACAGGTTTTAATGTAAACTGTACAACTCATCGTCAACTGCAAGATTCTGTGTGTGTTTGCACACTGGACTTTGGTTTAAACTAAAGTCTCAATTGAAGTTCATGAAAATGGATTGATATCAGTATAGCACACAGAGCTCTTTGTCTGCTGATTCAACAGGCATGATAATATTCTTATTTAAATAAATTATACGCATTTTTCAGCTACAGTATAACATATTCTGTCTACTGAGTGGAATTTCAGTCACAAAAGGTACACGTACATAATCCATCCCAGGTAATGGTCTTAGTCAGCTATTCTGTCCCCTGAGTAGAATTACAATCACAAATAGCATGTGTACACGAACATAATCCAAGTATGGTCTTAAACTCAAGATTCCATTCCAATGATTTAAAAGCTGATGGTGTAATACATGAGTATACTTCTGAAAGTACAAAAGAATGAACTGGGTAAAAAGTGAACTGTGACTGAAAAACTGTGACTAATTCACTAAGCATGTGTGAGGTGACAAGCTCTAAGGTTCCCACCCCCTGCCCTGTTTCAATCAATGTTTGTTATGCTGCACCTACTCCCTTGGTTTTTACATTCTTCCCAAAGTTTTGGACTATGAGGGAAGGGGCAAGAAAAATACTGGTCACAGAATAAACTACTTGTTGTTAAACTTAGAAAAAAGATCCCCCCCCCCCTTTATCTACAGGTGATTACAACTTCTCCCCCTCCCCCCTCTCTCTATCTTTCTCTCTCTTCTTCTCTCCCCCCCCCCCCCCCCTCTCTCTCTCTCTCTCTCCCTCTCTCAGACTCGGAGTGTGTGTGTGTGTGTGTGTGTGTGTGTGTGTGTGTGTGTGTGTGTGTGTGTGTGTGTGTGTGTGTGTGTCTCTCTCTCTCTCTCTCTCTCTCTCTCACTCACACACACACACACACACACACACACACACACACACACACACACACACACACACACACAACACACACACAACAACACACACACATACACACACACACACACACACACACACACACACACACACACACACACACACACACACACACACACACAAAGTGACAAACACAGACAGTCACACACACATACTTACAGTTATAATATACAACACACCCCACTGCAAAGATATAGATCTTATTATCACTTGACTTAAATCTGAACGCTCCTTATCCCCCCCCCCCCCCCCAAAAAAAAATGTTGAGCTAAAAAACTGTTCTATTAATTGTATTAGACCTCATCAGGAAAGTCCAACTATCCACTTTATGTCAGGCTCCAGTCTTTTCTGTCAAAAGTAAAAAATTGAAGGAATGAAACGGGAAAAAAAGTAAGAAAGAAAGACACCCCCCCCCCCCCCCAAAGGCAACAAACAAAAAATAACAAACAAACAACAAAACAGCAAATCCAAACCGACTAACCACTACCACCAATAACAAACAAAATAAATTTAAAACAAACAAAAAAAAAACCCAAGGAAAACCCACTAAAACTAAAAGCAAGAATCGGGCTACATCCAATAACAATACACAACTTTGTATTACATAACTTCGTGGACTTTCATCTTTTCTTCTTATAATTCATTAACCCTAACAGAAATTTACTTCTTGCAACATTCTCCTGGAGGAAGGGGCACAATTTAGTTACTCACTTATTGATAGACAATGTAAATTTTGACAATTCTTTAAGACAAAGCCTCAGAGTCGGAGGCAATTTAACTTCTTAACACAATTTTAATTAAATTCTTACATACTGTCTTGATCCTGAATTTTTCTTCAAGCATTTTTTATTATCTAATTTTAAATCATCTTCTTCGCTAAACACTCAGACAGCAATACCTGAGGCCACTGACACTCTTTGAGCTATGTGTCACTGTCAGTGTCAGGTGCATAAAATATAATGAGCACCTTTTTCAAAAATAACATAAATGCTGAAGAAGACATAGCTTTTTCTATAAACAAATGGGTTTTTTTAAAAAGCAAATTACTGTTTGCTGCTCAAATCAATTAAAAAATCATAGAACTTTTAATCCCTCTACAAATTCTGAATGATAAGGAAATTTTGTTTGCAACTGAAGTCTGTTTTCACCGCCTGATTTCTCTCATTATCATTAAGATCAACCAAACAAATTGTGATTCCTCGCATTCTCTGATTATGTCACAGATCCAAACAAAACCACAAGAGAGGTAGGTCAGCCTGACTCTGCCAGTACATGTATGATGCATAAATTATTTTATACCATTACACATTTGTCATTACAGACATGAGTAGTCATAGTCACTGTGACTCAGTGGAGTCAGTAAGGATCCTCCATCTATTACAGCCAGCCACCAATTGAAGTGGCACCAAAAAAAATCACAATTAAGTAGACATTGGATTCAGTAGGCTGAATATAAATATATCTCCCCACAATGCTCTCACCCTTAGTATCGACTATCTCAGCTACCTGGTAACAATGATCTTACCAAACACAGATACTGAGAAAGCTTTATAAACAATCTTCTTTCCACACACACACAGTGACACACACACACACACACACACACACACACACACACACACACACACACACACAGTGACACACACACACACACACACACACACAGCGCTTCACACACACACACACACACAGCGCTTCACACACACACACACACACACACACACACACACACACACACACACACACACACACACACACACAGCACTTCACACACGCACACATTCTGACTCAACATTCCCTCCCCCCTTACTGTTACTTTGCTAAATACTAATTTAGTACTGTTTCAGTTCACACATGGCCATGTTAATTCACATGTAAAACATGAATTTATAAATCAAATTATTTTCCTTACCAGACTGAATAAGTATTATGCATGCAATATATATATATATATATATAGGAAACATCGTTTAAAAAAAAAAATTCAGTTCAACAAGTGACTAATTCTCTCTTTTCACATGCACTTTTTTTTCTATTTTTATTGCAAAGCACTTCTTCAATAATAGCATGTTCAAAGTTTTCTGATATTGTTGAAAAAAAGGCTTAAGACTGAAAAGATCAATTTTAAAAAATCTAACAGTTTAAAACTGTTAATGAACTTTTAGTTAATTCCAACTGATACTATGACCTATCTCTTTTTAGGTTGTTTTTGTTTTGTTCGAGTTGTTTTGGGAGGTGAAATGTGGTGGGAGTGGGGATGGTTTTTTGTGTCAACTTTTTATTTTGTTGCTGTTGTTGGTGCTATTAACCATGTAGGCTAGTTGTCTAGTTCAGTAAATGAAAGAAAAATAATCTGCCTTTTCAGTGAGGATGAGATTGATTATTTTGACACCTTCCTTATAGATCCAAAACAGATGCAGGGAGAAAGAATTTATCAAGAAAACTGCAATGCAAAAGTTTCACACACACACACACACACACACACACACACACACACACACACACACACACACACACACACAGTACAACACACACACACACACAGTATACACACACACACACACACACAACACACACACACACACACACACACACACACACCCTTCACACACACACACACACACACACACACACACACACACACACACACACACACACTTTTTTGCTCTCATTCTCAATATAACGTTCATTCTATTTGTATACAGGTGAACCAAAAAAAGTAACTTGGGGAAAAAGATTCGATATTGTAAATGCCAAGCATTGATTTGAACTGTCATGCTGAAGTGAAAACAAAAACAAAAGGCAAACAACGTACTAGTCTAGATTGTAAACAATTTTTGAAGTGCCGATTACAGTTATATTATATGCAACACAATGCGATGACCTACTGAAAACCTGACTATATTTTTATTTCTTCTAGAACTTAGGGCTTGCACTAACGCATGCCTGACCACCGACACAGCATGACCATGTTCCACTCAAGTAGAAAAACGTCGTGACCGAATAAGCCTACATGCTCTAAGCTGCACGAGTCCTTGCCTTTTCAACTTTACTGAAGCTTTTCCTCAATGTTCAGACTTTATTTTAATTATACTAATGGCAGTTTTCAGAAAGCAAAGATGGCTTTGACGCTCCCACATCCTCAACAAGCGAGCCGCATTGAGAAGACATACCGGACAGTGTTTACACTTGACAATCCACGAGAGGGCCCTTCCTTCTCATTCCAGCATCGCAGACGGCAGTCTAGTCTATCATGATGGATCTACAGTCGCCTAGTGCAAACACATTTGAACAAATACGTTCAAACCAAATTCAAACAAAACAAAGAAAGGTGCTCACCTCATTGTTACATTAAAAAGAATAGTTATCCCTTCGGTCTTATAACACAGTCGCTCTTTATTTCGAATAGCAGACGCTTGTATACTATTATAAATTCTTTGCATTCCACCTTCTTTGTACAGTCGCAGGCTACATGCGACTGAACATTTTACTCTCAAACCTTTAATTATATAGTGTTTAAAACTGCCAACTATTGTAAGCATTGCAATAATCCATTCTTAGTCAACTTTATTAATATCATATATGATAGATGTTAGAATCTACGAAATAACCACTCAAAAATTATAAAACCTTTACAAAATAAAAAAGGGAATAGAGACTATAAATAGGAACGTCGAACAGGTGGCGCTACATTCTTGACCTTACCTTGAGGTCAACATGTGCGTCCCTGGTTAATGCGCGCTGAACATAGACGCCGGGCCGGGTCACTGACTCACGCAAAATATTGTTTTCTTGGCCTTCGAGCTCACATTGTTTTAGACATAAAACGCCCATCGCTTTGCGATTTTCTGACTGTAGAACGATAGCGGTGTCGATCTCTGTCATTGTGTAGTGGTGGGCTCTCGGACTGGCTGTAAACATACTGCTTCAGTCGTTACATGCTCTCTCCTCTCTCTCTCTCTCTCTCTCTCTCTCTCTCTCTCCTCTCTCTCTCTCTCTCTCTCTCTCTCTCTCAAACACACACACACACACACACACATTGATTGTGTGTAGTGTGGCGTGACATGCAAACAATGCGCGCGCAGCGCGCACCCACACACAACACACACCATTGGTACATATGTTGGCTGTTGATATGCATAAATGACAACAAAAAAAATTATAGTAGCTGAATGTGCATAAATTGCAACAACAGACCGATATAAGAGGTTACATTAATTAAACTGAGTGTATATAATTATGTGCGTACACGTGTGTGCGTGTTAAGAGAGGGGGGGGGGGGGGGGGGGGGCGTGTCCTGCATTCTACTCTTTTGACAGTTGTACACACACCTAGAGCTTTTGTATTCACAAGGAGAGGTGTTCTAAATATTTTGTTAATGAGAAGAAAGATGATTGGGAGAACTAGACAGCTGAAAGTCTACTAAAAAGAACCCCCCACTACCAAGTGTTTTGGCCCTTATGGCTTAACATCTTACACTTGGGATTGCAGACCCCCCAAAACACAGACCCCAGTTTTACCTTGGTCAATCAGAAGATTCAAAAGTATCCTAACTTTGTAGCAAGTCAAAATTTGGGTTTGTCTTCAACCTCACGGGTGTGTCTACTCTGGGATACTTTGGGATTGATTTCTGTGACTGGTAGAGATGTTTATATAAACAAGAACTTTTCACACATACATAGGCACACGCGTGCGCGTGCGCGCGCGCACATACACACACACACACACACACACACACACACACCACACACACACACACACACACACCCACTGGGATACTTTGGGATTGTGGAGTTAAGATTTCTGCGACTGGTAGAGATGTTTACATAAACAAGAACCTTTCACACACACACACACCACACACACACACACACACACACACACACACACACACACACATACACACACACACGCACGCACGCACGCACACACGCACACACACACACACACACACACACACACACACACACACACAATGGGGTAGCTTGGTGGTTAAAGCAGTTGTGTGTTATGCCCACAATCAGAAGGCCTGTTTGAGACACCACCAAGTCAAGAAGATATTTCCTGGGGAGTTAATTCAGTGCCTATTCCACTCCCCCAAAAGTCCCGATAAGTCTATAAACCAAGCTCCTATGTGTGTTTGCACGCAGAATATCTTGCACACATGTTAAAACATGTTCTACCTTTTGGAAGAGTAGACCATTTTGTGCTGGAGGGAACAGATGGCAAAACTGACAGATAAAGAAGAAAAAAAAAATCATACTAGACTTGAGGCTGTTGCTGCTTGTTTATCCAGTCAGGGATTTGACTGTTAGGGGATCCAGGATTCCCTTCCATAAATTTTGATGAACTGGATTTACACCCCTTGAAGAAAGAATCCTAAAATCTTAGTTTAAAATGGGGGTAATCCTTGATTACCCGGGACCTAAGTTTGTCCTGTCCAAGTTTCTCCAGTGATATTTTGTATCTCTTTTCAATTCATCTTCTTACATGATACATATACATCACTCAACAAAAGTTTTGAAAGTCACAAAGTGTCTGAATTCGATTTGTAAATTATGTCACCCTAGTTCAGAGGATAGAAATCTCTGAAAGCTACAAAATATAAAAATTCAATCCGCAAAATGTATTAATTTTTTGGACAGATGCAGGTCCTTGAAGTTGAGGAATTTTACAATCTTCAAGGTAAAAAATCTTCATGGTCAACTTAAAGTGCAGAGCTGCAAGTGCCTTGATTCCCTTTATGTATATATCAGCACATGCAGAAGATAAAATATGCATGTTCAAGATCCAATAATTCATGTCAGTGTTCTGTGGGTTACAGAAACAAGAATATACCCAGCATAGATCCTGTGCAAAAAATGTGCTGCTCCAAAGGTGGGAATGTGTTGGCTGTTGCCAGCAGGCAGATTTCATTGAACAGTGTTAAAAGTACAGGAGAAGACCAGGCACTATGCACTGCACCTGAAAAGGGAATACCCGTGTGATATTTTCCTATTTTAAGATTTACAGTTCTGGTGTAATATGACATATGCATCTTGTTTATTTCATATATATTAGTTCATCTAAACTTGTCCTCTCTAAACTGCAACACTTTATCATCAGTAAAATTAACATTTGTGGTTTTTCTTGGTAGGCGTCCGTCAGTCTTGGAAGACTATGGACTCATGCTCTAGGCTCTAAAGATTGCATATGCAAAAATATCACCATCGGTGAACCTCAAAGTTCTAGCTGAGGAGCAACCAAAAAAAAAAAATGTATGTAGATGTGAAATGCTCTGTTTAATGAAATGTTCTCTAGTTTCTTTCTTTCTTTGTTATATCTATTTTTTGGGTGGTGCTTTGTTTGAGGATTGAATTTTTTTCACATCTGCTTTAATTCTGTTGCTGGTGTTGTTTTTTTGTTCTCTTAATTATTCTACTTTTCTTGGTCTGTTACAGTCATGAAGGTTTGAGCAGGTAGTTTGCAGCCCAAAAGCATGACATAGACTATTGGAACACACACACACACACACACACACACACACACACACACACACACACACACATGTGTACACACACACACACGCATGCATGCATACGTGCATGTATCCTGCAAATACATTGGAGTCTAAGTGCTAAAGACATCAATGCAATCATCAGTTATGAATACATGCCTTCAAGATTTCCACTTTAAAAAAATCACACAATACACGTTTTATTTCATTATTTTTATTTATCATTCATGTATATTTACAAGGCCATGTAAACAGAAAAATACAAAAAGCACATATATGAGTACACACACACGCACACACGCACACACACTCACTCACTCACTCACTCACTCACTCACTCACTCACTCATATTTCATAGGAACACATGGTGGTAGAAAATATACAAACAGAAAACATTGAAACACAATTCAATACAAAAACATTTACCTTACATAATGATACACACATTTTACAACCAAGAACTTACGCCTCAGGTGGACCCATTCATGTCAGTATAATAAAACCATTGTATATTTGAAACTGTCAAAAACACACAACACAACACACACACACACACACACACACACACACACACACACACACATAAACACACACCATAAACAACACACACACACACACACACAACACACAACACACAACACACACACACACCACACACATAAACACACACGCACACACCACACACACACACACACACACACAACACAACACACACACAACACAACACACAACACACACAACACAACACACACACACACACACACACACACACACACACACACACAACACACACACACACACACACACACACAAACACACACACACCACACTGTGATCTGGTTGCCTAAAAATACAAGCATCTAAAAAGGCAGAAGCATGTACCTAGTTGGATTTTTCTGCCTCATTCAACTAGACCTGGAGCTGTGGTCTTCATAGCAGTCTTTTGGACAAGAGGATATTGGATGATCCAGGTGCAACACATATTTTACACTTGCAAGCAAAAGAACCCATGGCAAGAGCACTGATGTTCCTGACAAAAAAACAAAACAAAACAAACAAACAAAAAGCCTCAGGCTCAGAAGTGAAATGTGCACAGGCATACATGAAGAGGTGGGAAAAGCAAGGGAGGGGAGGGAGGGAGGGGGGGGGGGGGGAGCGCAGTGTGCTGCATCATGATGACATGCTTTTTGCTGTGAAATCAGTCTGAATTTAATACCCCCCCTCCCCCCCCCCCCCTAAAAAAAAAATAATGGAGAAGTTTTTGGGCCAGAAGGTTTATGTCATAAAACATCACAATACAGAATAATTAAATACTATAAATTCATGCTATGACAGAATACTAAACACCTCAATACAATATACACATACAATATAGAATTTTTTTTTATAAATCGATAAATCTACTCTTTTTCCCATTCCCATTCATTAGACCATGACTGGTGGTCTGGATGCTAGTCTTTCAGATGAGATGAAAACCAAGGCCCTGTTTAATGAAAATCAAAGCCCTGTACGTAGCATGCACCTGAGAGCATGTAAAAGAACTTGCAGCAACAAGAGAATTTACCCTGGCAAAATTCTATAGAAAATGTACTTTCACGGGCAAGCAAATGTTAGCAGACAGGAAAACCACAAAAGAAACTAAAAACAGAAAGGTGTCACCTGCCTACAGCATGTTAATTATATCCTTGGAGAGATGCCTGAATTTTAAGCAGAGATTTGCTGTGCCTAGCTGTAGGAGCTACGCCTTACAAGCAGACACTGACATTGCATATTGACAAAGTCAGATTAGCTGCTGCTCATGAAAAGTGTAAGACTAATGATGTTATCAACTGAAATAGTCTTTTTACGATTTGAAAGGATCGTTACGGACAGCTGTCTCATAAGCCCTTTCTTGCTCCCTCGATATTTGGTGGCCATGTCTTTTGGACGCACTTCAAGAGATAGATCTCGCGCTATTTGTTTTGTAAGTTTTGAGCTGACTCTTGAAGAGAATAATAAAACATTGCCGTATATGTTTGTGATCTCAGTGACTGTTTTGTAGTGTATTCAGCCGTTCTCAAAGATGAAAGGTGACCGTGTGGCGGTTGTCACCAGGACAACGATGTTAGCCTTGATCTTGGGATCAATGCGGTCGAAAACAGCCGTGACGGTGTTGGCAATCATGGATGTTGAGGCCCAGATGTGCAGGATCTGCTTGTCCCACTTGGTGACAGCATTGTGATTGGACTGGACCACACCTGCAAAAAAATCAGGTCACTGTCAATATATGTGTTTAATGAGAAAATAACACATCAGAATTAAAAGAAAAATGTGGCCATTTTTCTCTTCTATTGTTTGATACAAGCATCTATCTGTTTTAAAAATGACAGACACACAAAGAAAGAGATTTTAATCATTTAATTAGTCTTATCATATTTTATTTTGTTCTTTTATTTCAAGGCTCCATGTGTATGCAGCTCTGTAAATTTTGTCATCCATTCCCACAGCACATGCTGGCCTACTCTTCTGAAAAGCAGAAGGTTTTAATGTGTGCGCAAGATGTTAAGCTGAATAAGCCTGATTATATAGATCCATTGTTAAAAGTTCAGTTAATTAAGCTCAAACACCCACTGACACTGATAAAGTGTTCACAGGTGTATGTGTGCACATCAACAGAGTTTTGTAAAAGCCGAGTTCAGAATTCTTTTATATATATAGATCTCCTAAGATCAGTACATGCTCTAGAAAGATCTAGAAACAGACCACTCTCACTTTCACAACACACACACACACACACTTTAAAAAGTTTGCTAAAACTGAGTCATATATAATAACTGTTAATCCATACCTTTCAGTTTCTTGTACAGCAGCCTTTCAGCATCCTCTTCTGTGTAGTCACCTCTAAACTTCATGGCACGAGTAACGGAGACAGCAACATCCATTCCACACAGGGAGCACACATAGTCCGTCATGGAGCCACCCGGGGGGAAATACTCAATCTCCATTTCCGTCTGTTCAAACACATGACATGATAATTAGAACACAACCCAAAGAATGATATACCACAGCACTACACCAAAATAAACAAAACTATATTATCTGTTATCAAAAAAGAAATTTAAGTATTTAATTCTGCCCATGTATATGATAAGTATTTCCTGGCAGATTTTTTTTACTCAATCTTTCCAGCTATTCTCTTCACAGCGTTGAGTCAGGGATTAACAAACAAACAAATAGTACATAAGCACACAAAATCATGTGTGTGTACGTTTCTTTGTTTTCTGTTTTGTAATAACTAAATAAGCTAACAGCCCCCCCCCCCCCCCCCCCCCCCCCACACACACACACACAAATTCCAGTCAAATAATCTTTGTTTCTTTGCCACAAAACACCAGCAAAATCCTTTTTTAAGATTTAAAATACTGTATGTAACATTGCACTGTATTGGACGATTACAGTTTTATACAAAATTATTCTTCTCTAAAGATATATCCATAGCCTATCCATGAGAGACTATTAAAACCAAATATAATCTGAATATTTAAAGAAAATGAAATCCTAACCCAATATAAACTATAGTTATATGTCAGCTAATGAAAAATAAGGCACTTATTTTCCCCCTTTTCATTATTATATATATATATATATATATATATATATAACTCTATGTTAAGGCAGATATATATTACAAAAGAGTGAGAATCTATACAAAGATGACTTTACAGACAAACGCACCTTACGGAAGATTTCTTTGTTCTTTTATTTTGTTTTTTTGTTGTTGTTTGTTTGTCTTTTTTTTGTGGTTCTATAGTAACGTTGGTGGTACCTTACCACTGGTTACAAAAGACTTACTTTATCAAACCGTGTGTGTCTTACCAAGATAGATAACTCTTTCAGTCTTAGCTGTCTGCGAGGTTGTACTGTATAAACAATCACACAATGTGCAATAATAAAATATAAGTACCTTGATCAAAGTGGCTCTGAAGCATCGCTGCAGCAGCTCGAAAGACAGAGCCTCAGACAGTACGGAATTACCCCCAGCGTTGGGGAGAGTCAGCAATTTAAACCCTCCCATTGAGAACTGCAGATGGGACAGAGACCCACTGAGAATGAAATCACATTGGGTGACGCCCCCTGATGCGTCGTCTGCAATCATCTTCGATAGAGCAAGCCAGTTGGGGACACGGACCACAAAATCAGGACCAATATACAGATTACAAGAAGATGACACTGGAGCAGACGTCCGGTAGATCCCATTCGTGGTGGCGAGGCTGGTTGGTAGGGGCGCGACAATTATATCCTTCTTTTTTGGCTGTCGAGGAATTGGAGGCAGACCCGTGAGAGTTTCGGCGATGATGATGATGACGGTGTTGGTGTCGCGTTCGTCGAGCCATTTTTCTGTGTTGGGTTTGTCCTTGTAAAGTCAGGTTGACTATAATTTGTTCACTGCAGGTAGAATTGATGAGATTGTCGCTAGCTCTGTTTTACTCTTAACTGTTTCTTTGAATGGGCACCCTTGCACCACAACTTGTCATGTTTTATAGAGAATGGTGTAGGCATAGGCTATACGTCAATGCTATTCTTAAGTAGGCTATTCTTATTCATCCAATCACAGAGGAGAAAATTTTCGTCATTTTCCAAAAATAAAAAGGGCTTTCCCGATCCACATTCCCAGGGTTTCTAAATTTAGAAACTGACACTGGAAGATCATGAAGAAGCAGAACAATTACCAACTTGCGTTTTGCTGATGACATCGATGGACTGGCAGGGAAAGAAGAAGAGTTAGTTAGGTTAGTGGAACGCCTCGACAAGACTTCAACAGCCTATGGCATAGAGATCAGTGCGCAGAAGACCAAGCTGATGACCAACAACATCAACGGCATGAACACCAACATCAGGGTCGGCGGTCAGAATTTGGAAACGGTACAAAGCTTCAAATATCTGGGAGCAATTGTAACAGACATGGGATCCAAGCCTGAAATACTCGCAAGGATTGCACAGACAGTTACAGCACTGACAACATTGAAGACTATTTGGAAGAACAGGAACATCTCGCTCAGCTCAAAGATCAGGCTGATGGGCACTCTGGTCATCTCAATATTCCTGTATGCTTGTGAGTCATGGACCCTCACAGCAGATCTGCAGAGGAGAATACAGGCCACAGAGATGTGATGCTTTCGCAGACTCCTTGGCATCTCTTACAAAGACCACATTACTAACGAGGAAGTGAGAATCAGAATCGGTCAAGCCATCGGGCCCTTTAAAGATCTGACCACAGTCAAAAAACACAAACTGAAGTGGTATGGGCACGTCGCAAGATCAACAGGGCTTGCCAAGACGATTCTGCAAGGAACCGTGCAAGGCGGGAGAAGGAGAAGCAGGCAGAGAAAGAGATGGGAGGACAACATCCGAGAGTGGACGGGCCTCAGGCTAAGTGACACCCTGAGAAAGGTCGAGGACAGAGGGAAATGGAGAGAGCTGGTTGCGAGGTCTTCCGTGGCGCCCCTACGGTCTAAACAGACTATGGGATAGAAAAAGAAGGCTGGGAACCACGACACTAACAACAGAGAACATGTACATTTTTACTTGAAGAATGTCACAAGAGCAATAGAACTGATCAATGAATTCTTACTGTATCATTCATTTTCACAGAAAATAGATTTAATCATTTTTTTCCACTTGTGTTTAAAAAGTTTCAAAACAACCACAACACTAAAGACATATCAGACAGAAAATTTTGGTGAGAGGAAAAAATATACCAAAATCCACAACACTTTCATTGTAAAATAACAATCCCTCTAAAAAACAAACAAACCCAAACAACCCCAAAACACCCCCCCCCCCCCAAAAAAAAAAAAAAAAAAAAAAAAAACACACACAAAAAAAACAACCAAACAAAAGAAAACCTAAACTAAAAAACACTTTCAAACAAACAAAAAACTCAATCCTCAACATTACTACTGATTCATTCTCACTGACTATGATCTCCTTCTAAGGCTCTTTTGTTAGATTTTTAGTTTGAATTTTGGAATGAAGTTGCAGGGGTTGTGTATTTTTCAAGACAATTTTTGACCAAATTATTTTTAATCCTCAGCTAGAGTTCTGAGGTTCACAAACAGTGAGATTTTTGTATATGCAGTAATTTTCCCAACCATTAAGGAAACTGCATTCCAACTTCAGGGAAGGAATCTAAACACGACACCAGTGTGCATGTATTTAAAAATAAATTGTCATCCGTTCTTACCAGCATAAATGGCCTACTTTTCCAACAGGCTGAACAGGTTTTTAATCTGTGTGCAAAGTGTTCTGAGTGCATTCGCACACGGGACGTCAGTTTATCCTCTTATTGAAAGGAGTTTGGGAGAATGGTGTCATTATGGATGTTAACTTCAGGGGGAAAAACCCTTGGTGGTGGCTTGAACTAGGTCTTCATCCTGGGCTTTTAAGGTGGGATATGGGGGTCAAAACAGATGAAATTTTGTTTACAAGCCATGTTAAAAGTTATGCAATATATTGAATGGGCATCACTTGTAAAAGCATAAAAATCGAAGAATTACTCAGTTTTCAGCACTGTTGCCATGGAAACAATCCAATATGGCCGTCAAAACTAAATGTTTCAAACTCCTAAGCCTTTTTATCTATAACAAGTTGAAGTAACCTGTTTCTACAGACATTTTTCACAACCTGAATTGTTTAAATTCACACAGGGAAAGCTTCATAAATGTATGCAGCAATTTTTTATTCTAAAAAAACATGATTTGGGGCACTTTTGGACCCGTGTCTACCTTTATATCATGACTGCAACTCTCAAGACACTAGGGTATCCCACCCTCCCATAAAGTTAAAGTCTGTCCTGAGCCTTAAGGCTCGTCAGGCCGGTGCTTATCCTGGTTTCTGTGGCATTAAGCGACTGAGAGTCACAGATTCCCCCCTGGATAGGACGCCAGTCTATTGCAGGGTTAACCCCCAACACAAGGTTGGTACCCCTTTTACACCTGGGTGGGGTGAGAAAATAGCCGTAAAGTGCCTTTTCCAAGGGCACAATGCCATAGCCGAAAGCTGGGATCAAACCCCAACCTTTAGATTACGAGTCCAATGCCCTAACCACTAGACTACAGCGGGAGCTAACCACCCTCCCATAGCTGAGTAATTTATAACAGATACCAGGTTCTTTTGAGGTTCTCCTTGAAGGAAGTTTGTGGTCGATCCTGGTAATAATTATAGAAAATGACATTCCTTCTGGGTTTGTCAAACACACATAGCACCTAGTTGACACAGCAGAAAATACTCAACACGTAGCAAAGAGATTTATCTGATGAAAGCAAAACAAACAAAAAAAAGAAAAAAGAAAAAGAAAGAATGTGTAACAGTCCACATGAGAAATATGCCTTTCTTGCGTCAAGAACCTTATTGTGGATTTAACTGGAGAACAATTCAAAGATGTGCTTTAAACTAATACATGTGTGCGTGTTGTTTTTTTTTTTTTTTTTTTTTTAATCATTTGTAAGGGGAAGCGACAAGAATATGCTTTAAACCAACAACAAAACAACAACATACTGTGCATGTGTACAACACACACACACACACACACACACACACACAACACACACACACACTCATCACATTTCCAAGAGAGAGAGAGAGAGCAGAGAGAGAGAGAGAGAGAGAGAGAGAGAGAGAGAGAGAGAGAGAGAGAGAGAGAGAGAGAGAGAGAGAGAGAGAGAGAGAGAGAGAGAGAGAGAGAGAGAGAATTTGATTCTTGCTTGAAGACAGAAAACTTGTTTGATGTCTCTCACAGATTTAATAAGGAGTGCTGCTGCTGTGTTATGCAGACTACAAATGCAGTTGGTAGTAAGGTACAAATCAAAATAATGATGTGCATGGTACACATAAGTAAAATAAACATTTTATTGAACTGTTAAACATGCATATTGGGACACGTTTTAGACAGGGCTATGACAATGACAATGATGATAAAATACTTTTAAAAAAACAACAACCACCAACCAACCAAACAAACAAAAAAACATTTGATGATTTGAGGTGCACAATTTTAAATGGTAAACAGGGGTACTTTAAAAAAAAAATCAAACAAAAAAATCTTGACAGTAATGATAACAAGTAAAATAAAAGTGAAAATAATTAATCAGTGAAAATGATCAAAGCACTAACACAAAATGTGCCACTGCACTCATATTCAATCAAATTGTGAAGTTATACAATCGATTGAGGTTACCCACCCCCCAAAAAACAAAAACAAAAAAATTCAACATCTTACACGTCTCTGAGGAAAGACTGGATCATTCTCTGTAAAATGACAGAGAAAGTGGTCATTCTCTCACAAAACTAACCCTTCTTGTTGAGTAGCCTGCGACTTTTTTCTCCAGTATATATTGCAAGCTTTCAGCTTCTGGGAGCACCGTCAATCAAAGCATACAGACAGCTTCACAACAACCCTGCCTACAGAGCCTTGCTTTGCAGCGTGCAATAAAGTCAGCTCTTTCCTATCTTTGAGACGATTCAGATACATTTTGGTGCAAGGGAAAAAAAGGTAGGTAAATGGATAGAAATAGCTGAAATTGAGTGATAAAAGAATGACACAAAAAGGAAGAATGTGACAGAACAGAGAAACCCTGAACAACATGATTAGCAAGGTCAACAAATCCTGAGGTTTCTAACATATAGGAGTTTTAGTTTTACAATCCACTCTGCTCCATTGTAAAAATCTAAATGGTTGAGCTGATCATTAGAATGACTGTGTTTGATTAGCACAAACAATGATGTTTGATGATTTTTGTGAAGACTGATTTTGAACTTTACCCAACAGCCAAAAAGTTTTCATGTCAAAATCAAGTCTTTCCTTTTCATGCCATTTATATTCTGACTCACCAATCATGAAAGGTATCAATCCAATTCTTTATCCATCACCTTAATAACCAAATATTGCTTGATATACATGCAAAACACATTGCAGATCTTGACTGATAGGGAAATTAAAATATAGAGACTTGAGTCAAGATCAACAGATTGAGCCCCTAAAAATCATTTTTCTGTGTTCAAGGTAACCACCTTTTTAATGAGAATATTCAAAAAGATTCACACATCACTTCACATACTGATTAAATGACAAAAGAGTACACAGGATTATCATTATCAACCAACCATACAATCAAACAGGTAAAGGTAAAGGTGTCCCATAACCTGTGTGATCGCAGGGGAACGAGGCGTCAGAGACCTCAGCTTCTCTAGGGTCCAGCATGTTGAGTGCGGCACCCATCTCCTCTCCCTCGCTGCTTTACCTTCCCTGACCCTAAAGAGGGCAGGTACCCATTTACAGCTGGGTGAACTGTACTGAAGCCAAGGTGCGCAAACGGTCAC
The DNA here is from genome assembly GCA_030674155.1 of Stramonita haemastoma. Classification (NCBI taxonomy): domain Eukaryota; kingdom Metazoa; phylum Mollusca; class Gastropoda; order Neogastropoda; family Muricidae; genus Stramonita; species Stramonita haemastoma. The sequence goes on from CM060320.1 coordinate 20,330,977, forward strand.
CCATCCAAATGGTAACCACGCTCGACGCTGCTTAACTTGACATGGAGAAAGTGAGTGCTCTGACCACTGAGCTATCCCGTGCCAAATCAAACAGGGCACACCAGATTTCATATGATATGACTCTTGCAAAAAAAAAAAAAAAAGGATACATGGACAAACAGTAATGGAAACATGTCTTTCATAATACATTTATTAAGGTGGAAGAAGAAGACGCATTGCAGAACACTTAAAGTGTCTTCCTTTTCATGACACTTTTTCCCTTTTTCTGCTGCACAACCAGTCAAGAGCAGAGGATGCTATTAAATAGCAAAGTCTGTGGATGGCAATTGTCTGAGTTTGATACATAATTATGCTACACACTTGTGAGATAATTTTTTTTAAATATCAGCATTGAAAATAGTCACTCACCAACACTTTTGTCGAGTATAATGAAGTTGTGGAAAGAATCAACAATTGGATGCTCCAATATCTATGAAAATAATATGTAGAGAAATCTGAGAGAATGGTATAGCTGCAGTAGTGATATTTATCATGAGACTATTACACACCATGCACATCTTATGAAATGAGTTCAACTAGAAAACAATAACAAGAATGAATTATTCAATTTCTAAAAAAATTAAATACTACATGCTTTCGCACAAAACCTTAGCCTGCACATGCGTACACAGATAAGTACATAATATAATAACATGTGTATCTCCGATGTTAAGTTAATACAAGTAGTGATTTGGTTTACAGCTGAAATACCTTGATGGATCATGTGGCATAAAGGAGAATACATACTTTTGACCATGTCCAACACACACACACACAAATCCAAATACTACTGTAATATTTTGCAACTGACCATTCATGAACAAATCAAAACAATGTCAACAACTGAATGTAACAATTGCCCGACATACAAAAAAGATATTGCACAAACCAGAATGATTCTGGACACATGAAATTTGATAACATATGATGATGAGGAATGGTTAAGAATGATTTTATTCAGTCCAGACATAGACTGTGTTTGCATTATGTTCAGACCTCCCTTCACGTGGCACAAACAGTGCCATGGAAGTTTCAAGCACACTGTTCAATGGCTTGTTTTTCCTCTCTCTGTCTCTGTCTCTGTCACACACACACACACACACACACACACACACACACACACACACACACACACACACACACACACACACACGCGACTGGATGTAAAAAAGCACAGAGTGCTTATTCCATTATCCTGATATAAAAGAATAAATAAAAAAATAAATAAAATAAAATCAAACACACACACACACACACACACACACACACACACACACACACACACACACACACTATCATTAGTCTTTAATCTTTAGATAAGGAAAACAGGCTTTGGCATACAATTGTCTGACTAGCCAGTGAAAGTACCTGCCAACATTACCCAAAATCGTTTATGTACAAATTATTTAACACTTCTTCATATACATGACAGTTATTTTACTGAAACTACCTCAAACCGATCAACAACCACTTAACAGTGATGATTTATGAAATAAGACTGTGAACTGAAGTCCCATGTGCAAATGCACACAGAACAACTTGCACACATGTTAAAACCTGTTCCTGTAACAGATGACAAAATTTACAAAACAGAATACACATGGGGACTAGATGTAAAAAAAAAAACCCACCCTCATGAGCGCTTATTTCATTGCCCTAGAAAATGAAAGTCCCAGTCAATCAGTATACTGCCCTGAGAATTGTTCAGTGTTCAAGGGAAAAGAGAACAAAAAAGAATATGGATTTATGTAAAATGTTTCAATACCGTAGCCAATCCATTTTATCATGTAGAAATATGCATTTATGTAAAAATGTTTTCAAATGTATTAAATCTGTTCTATCATGTGACCAAAATTTCAAAGTGATTGTCATGGATATTTGTTGGGTTTTGTTTTTTTTAAAGTGACTAAGAAACAATATTTTCATTGGTGACTGTGGAACCCAGATCAGGAACATTCAAAGAAAGTTGATGTTTCTTTGGTATTCTCCCCCTCTAAAAACAAACAAAAAAAACAACAACAAAGAAAACTCCAAACCAAACACACACACAACAAAAAACCCCAACAGCAACAAACAAACAAAAACTCTCTATCTATCCCTCAAAAGAAAACGAATGAATCAATAACTTAAAATGATATGAATTCAGATGAAAATAAAAAAACAAAATACAATAAATCTTTCAAAAAAATAATTACAAGAGTGTTTGTTGAAAAGAATTGGTACTCTGACATTATTCTTTTGCATGGTACATGAATCTGCCATGTTGTAAAACTAACACCAATGTAAATTCTAAAGGCTAAGTGGATTACTAATAAATTACTTACACTGTTACAGTACTCCATCGTAGTTTCAGCTGATAATACTTTTTAAAAAAAACAACCTTAACCCCACCCAAACTAAGTCATTTATTATCAACAAGCACAATTTAGATTCTTCACCTGAATTAACCAAAAGCAGTAAGAGACACACCTTTATTCACAAATTTTTAAAAACCCAAATAACAAAGAAACCAACCAAAAACAAGAACAACATTCAAAATACTGACCATTTATATGCCATTCTGATCATGTCTTACTATTCATAAAGACTTTGGTGAAGCAAGCAAAGCTTTTATGATGCTGCCTAAATACAAGTTCACAGAGTACCTGATTTTCACTCTTTTATCCATGAACTAATTACGCATAAGCTTTTAGTTTTCCCTTATCTACAGACACAAGCTGTCAAAATCCTAACCATGACTTACAAATGAAAGTAGTACTTGTATGTGTGGGACAGAATTTATGTTAGCTTGCATTTTGTTCGATTGCAATAAAGTCTGAATGTGAATTTTCATACACATCAAAAAATTTCAATGTTATATTTTTGCAATCCCCATCAAAAGGAAAAAAGGGACACAAAAGAAAAAGCAAAAAAAGCAAGGACATGAAGAAGAACAATAAATCATAACATAACTGCAACAAAAAGAAATCTTTTTTCAGCTCACATGATATTACATGATCTTCCAAAACCTTTCTCTAATCTACAATGATGCTGGATGATTTGGAGATCATATGATATATCAATAATTCGTTTGATTTATATTAGTTTCAAGAAAATGCTTAAAAAAAAGAAGAAAATAATACTATTGATCATGTCATTTGCAACATAGGAGTATACTTTACTTTTCACCAACAAATATTATGCATTCAGTAAAAGTCTTTTAATCTAACCATCCAAAAACAGGGGCAAAAGGAGAGAGAATCGACTTCTAATGCATGCAGCACGCATGCATGCATGCACCACATGCATCACGCAAACACACCACACATCATCACACACACACACCACACACACACACATCTTAGGAAAAAGACAATGCAAAATACACAGACTTAAACATTTCTCTTAATGATTTAGCAAAAACAAGAGCAATCACATCAGTTTTATTTCAGTAGTCTGAAACACTATATTAATTCTATGAATGAAAGTTATCAATGAAACAAACTGCCTATTGTGAAGCAATAATAAGCTCTAGAAACCTGGAAAAGTATTTTAAAAAATCACACCAATAATGACATTGATCTTAACGCCCCACCCCTTCCCCCTTTACCTAAACAAACTGTTTTACACAGAGACCAAAACACACACACACACACCACTGAGATGCCTGTTCAAGGGGATTTTTCCCCTGGCAAAACATCAGTGTGGACTCCACTCCCACAAAAGTCTTTCAGATGAGACTATAAACCAAGGTGACATGTGCAAATGTACAAAGAAAATCTTGTGCACATTTAAAACTCAGTCTGCCTTTTGGGAAGAGTACACCTGTGGGAACAGATGATAAAATTTACAAAATGACATGCACACAGGACTGGATGTGAAAAAGCAAACAAGTGCTTATTAATTATCCTCAAGATATTATTATTTACACACCACACACACACACACACACACAACACACACACACACAACACACACACACACCACAACAACACACACACACACACACACACACTTTTTTATTTTATTTTTAATAAATAGATGGCTTGATGAAAAAAAGCAAATTCATGCTTATTCAATGTACCATCTGGAAATAAAAATTTGATTTGATTTGATTTGACCAGAAGGTTCATTCTTTTGGTTCACAGATCTATGTGTCTTGTATTCTCTTTACAACATTTATCTTGTTTGAATAGAACATGAACTAGTATATGTTTCAAAAACTTGGTGAACCATATCCAAGCTTGCAGTTAGATTTCAATTCAAAAAAAAAGTATTGCTACCATTCAAGCTCACAAGTAAATATTGCACAAGACCCAAAATAAAATAATCAATATTGCACATTGAAAACTTGATTGAAAAAAGTCAATGAATATAACAAAAACACTTACACCGAGAAGTGAATACATAATACATATATGGCAACTGGCAACAACAAGACAAAAAACAACAACAAACCTCAACAAAAATATAACTTGCAGTTACACAAAAATTTCATGTGCACAACGTAAACAGATACATTGCATGTCACAGAGGCAGTTATGCAAAATTTTACATCAAATAGTTAAATGCAAGAACACACAGAGTGTGAAAGAGGCTGAACAAGTACGCAGATGTGTCAATGCAAAAAAAGACAATCATTCTTGACTTAATGATTCAGCTTCAGATAGTATTTTGATTAAAGTACTGCAATCAACACTGCATCAAATCAACAATTACACCATCTTGATACATATTTAATCATGATTTTTCACACCTTTTTTCTTCTCAAAATAACTGGTTGAAATCTATGCTACATTATACAAATGACAAATTTTACAAATTACATTCATAACAAAAAATGAAATAGCCACAGATACAAACAATATAGTATACAAATTACATATTTACAACAAAAAGTTTTTTAAAAATCCCTTTAAACTTGAAGACTTTGAACTAGAATTTTCCTGACTAAATGCAACAAGTACAAAAGAAAAATCAGAAGAAAAAATCAGTATCCTTCTCCCCTCCCCTTTTAGGTATATATAAAGTACTGATAATAATCATAATCATGAAAAGACTCATATGAAGGAAATCTAAAGTGTGTGACACCCTTCCACGACCTCCACCCTTCCTCTGTGTGTGTGTGTGTGTGTGTGTGTGTGTGTGTGTGTGTGTGTGTGTGTGTGTGTGTGTGTGTTGTGTGTGTGTGTGTTGGACTGACAGACTGCTTTCTTCAAGTTGCTTAAAGGTGCCAACCAGAATGTAGGGAGCTCTACAGACTAAAATAAAAGAACAGCATTCACACATTTCTTTTGTGCAATTCAGAGTTCAATTCTGAAACTACCCTTCATTCCTAAGATGATTACACCACAACAAAGTGCAAGGCAGAACTGTTAACAGGCAATAATTAACAAATAAAAGTAGTTTTCAAATTTAGAATGATACAATTTAAAAATCAATACAAACAGTCTAAAATTATTAAACCCATGTTCACCGGATAAATAATAGGCAGGACAACTGGACCTGTATAAAAAGGAAAGGGGTGTGGCAAACAGTGTTATATACAGCTGAGTATTGTTAATTGATTTTGTCTGAAAATTTTGGAAAACATGCTGACTGCAGCTGCCAACAAAATTTTAGGGTAAAAAATGTAATAAGATAGTTTACAACAACAATGAGATACAGTATTCAAAAAAAAAAAGAAACTGAATTTGCTTTCAATTTACTGGGGTGTTATCCACCCATGCTCCACTCCTCCAGCCAGTGCACACAGCAAATCTGAAAAAAACACTATTAACACTTGTTTTTAAGCCTAATGGAAATAATCTTACAGTTCAGAAACTTGAGTCTCTCGTGCCTGGAAAATTGGGGATTTTGACATTACCCCCCCCCCCCCCTTTAAAAAACAAAAGAACATACTCAGATGAGCATTATGTCACTCCTCTCTGATTTTTCTTTCAATATACATGAATAACAGCAAAAAACATTATTTATAACTGACTTTGTTGACAACTTTCATCCTTTTCTTCTTTTTTCTCTTGCTTGTGACAAAAGATGTTTACTTTGTAAACAACCATCCCAATTATTTTCTGTTATATAGTTCATTATTTGCCTGACAAATTACAAATGCTTCCTCATACTCTATAAATCAATGTATGTTTAATTTCTAATCTTTTAATCAAATTATTACATCATTCTTGTTTACTTGCTTAAAAAAACAGCATCACAAAATTAAGTCTGAAAGTTATCATCACAAAATCACACATGGGTGGGAGTGTTGGGGAAGTTTTGGTAGCAGTTGTTTTCGCAGTGGGAGTGGTGGGAAAGTTTTGGACTGAATCACTGTTCTTCATTTCCATTTTCTAAGCAGCCTGAAACATTATTAAAAAAAAAAAAAAAAAAAAAAAAAAGAATGAGAAGAAACTACCAGTTAAGGGATTTTAAAAAAATTCATGTAGTGATGTACAGAAATTGAAACAGTTCAGAACATTTATAAAAAAAAAAAAAAAGCCTAAAGCAACACTATTGTTTTCAACTAATAAAATCACATTCCCTTAAAATTTTTAATGTTTTCAAGGATGTTATATCAATTCATGCAGTTTCTAATCCTTGACCTTGTCTTGTACCATCAGAAACAGTAATTTTTTTGTGGTAATTTACTCCACCCTAGAAGAGCAAACTGATGGTAACTTTTACAACACCCACAAATATTAGTCTTTGTGGGACAATCTATACAATGGCTGTGCACAAAAAAATCCCAATACAGTTCTTTTCTCCCCCCCCCCCCCCCTCCACCTTTTCTGTACTAGACATCTGAGCTCTTTCAGTTTTTGGCTGTGTATTTAATGTGATTTACATGAGTATTTTTTGTTTCCAATCTAACTTTCAAAAAACATCAAATTTAACACACCAAATACAAAAGGCTGACAAACATCCACCTCTTAGTTTTGACACTGGGAAATTGCAGAGAGTAACATTTTTTTCTCATTGAAACAACTAATAGAAATAAAGTCTTCTTACAAAGTTTTGCGAAGCGACTTTTTTTTTTTTTTTTTCAATAAGCACAAACACATGTTAGCTCACAATTTGTAATGACAAGAAAATAAATGGAGATTGAAACAAAACAAAAAATCCACAACAACACACATGACACACACACACACCACACACACACACACACACACACCACACACCACACACGTACATGTGTGTAATAATGTACAGTATACACAAGGCCTATCTTCCAAAATGACAGAAAAGATGGAAGTCCTTGATTTTTCAAGTTAACTCTTGTGATCAGTTTCTCGTTTATGTTGATTCATCAAACATGCATCAACATAAAAAACAACACACACACACACGTATCCAAATACTCATGAGTATGAGCACTGCTTTAACTGCCACTGTGCCAGTACATGCCAAACCAAACACATGCACACTCAGAAATCCAATCCTTCAATGCTATAGCTGAAGTCGTAATCATAGATGTCATCATCATACTCATACTCATCATTGTCTGTGTTGTGATCTTCACAAGCTGAGGCACTGTCATCCGTCTCCCCATCCGAAGGCTGAAGTGTCACATGCAGAGCACTGGCGTAAGCGTCATCATACTTGTTGCATGGACTGAATGACTGCAGAACTGACACAGGTATGTTGCCAGGGGCAACAACAGAGATGTTGTCAATGGGTGGCGGTATGTGTGCCATGGCACAGGGGAATTTCTCAGAAAGCTCATGCAGAGAAGTACTGTAGGGCTTCTCATTGTTGAACACGAAGACACTGTCATCTGTTGAAGTGATCACTTTGTAGCCGTATGCCTGTCCTTCATTTCCACATGCCAATTCTCCACAAGGAGATGGGAGTCTGCGCACAGAAGTGACCCACTTGCCACGGACCTCATCAAGAACCAGGGCTGGCTCTCCGGGATGGTAGATGTGAACAGTGTCATCACGCAAACACAGTGTGTGGCAACGAGCAAAGTCATCGTAGGAGATCTCAGGTGCTGTCATCTCAAGGGATCTGAAGATTTTTGACTTGATGTCAAAGACTGCAAACCCTACAGACTTCTTGACGCAAAATTCTTCCGAAGGACCTGTGCGATGACGGAACCAAATGAAAATGCTACGATTTTCTCTCACAACACATCGAGCGAGGCTGATGAACCTTGATCCTGGGATCTGAAAGCAGGAATACTGGTTTGTGTTCAGTTTACAGAGGAACAGATGCCCAGTCCCTTCCTTGTTCCCCACAACCACCAACTGGCCATTGCACAGGACCATGGCAGCAGGGCAGTGCGGTGACTGGTCAGAGTTGTTCGGTAGCAGGGGTTGTAATTGTCCACTGTGCGAAAGGAAAACAGGGAAGGCTGTCCAGTGATGAGGTCCACAACCAAAATGTTGATTTTCAGCATGTCTGTAGGATATGGGAAGCTGTAGCACAGATACATGTACAACCTTGCATCACTGACCAACATGCTACAAACTGTCTGTCTGGCTGGAATGAACTGTAACAAGCGCTCCCCAGATATTGGGAAATGAAGCCACTTTTGTAGTGACAAACTGTACACCATCAGTTTCATGAACTTCAGTCCCTGGTTACAAACCGCTGCAAACAAAACTGGTGTTTCTGTCTTGTCTGGGCTTAAGAGCCCTGAAGAACTCTTACTGACTGAGGCAATCAGATTTGCATTATCACAGACATTTGAAGGCTCTGGATAAAATGCCAAAGAAGCATCTGCACCTTCCAAAGATCGACGAAGCTCTCTTCCCAGGTATGATGCCTCATTTGCATAGTCTGATATCCATGACTTCACACAGTCAATCAGGCATGGTAGGTAGGTTTGTCGGGTCAGAGGATCTTGATCCACCCAACGGTTTACAACCTTTTTCAGTTCGATGTAACTGGTGTGTTGAACAACTGTTGGGATTTTCAACAAACGAAGGAGACAGTCAGGTGGTAAGTCAAGGATATCATCATGTAGGATAAGAAAGTCATGAAATCTCGCTTCGATAATACGTTGAGCAGCATCAGCAACTTCTGGAAGATTGTGATCATCAGCCAAGAAGCGAACACGAAGGCAATTTGTCAGGTCAAGATTTCCAAGATCAAGTAGAAATTGTTTACAATAGTCTTTAAGATCATCCATGAGAAGAAAATCTGACACACTGATGATTTCTACAACATTGTCTGTTGTGAGAAGGATAGAACCTGTGTACATGAAATCCAACACACGCGCGAGAACATCATCACTCTCAACTACCAGGGATGCTGAAAGATCGACTTCTCTTGTTGACTTTTCTCGCATGTCACATGTAAACATAGACAAAAAATAGGGGCTCCCTAAAGCAAGAATTGCTTTGTGCGCATAAAATTTGCGTCCGTTCAGTTTCAGTTCGATATCACAAAGTTCTCCGGTGTCCCTTTGTCGAAGAAGTGGACGAATCACAGAGTCTTGTGTGTTTTTTGAGAACGTCTTTTTTGCGGCTTTCATGTAATGCGACATTGTGCATTGTGTGTCTACTTCACCTCGTCTGACTCACCTCTTTGCTGTCACATCTTCGTCGTATAAAATCAAGGCTAGATACAGTAATCATGCCCTTCCCACGATTGACAGATGAGCAGTCGACATTCATTATGCTAAACAGCCGCACATCTCTAGTCACTGGGGGTTATCTTCCCTAAGCCGAATAGACTCTCTACTGCAAATGAATAAAACCACTTTGTTCTAGCCAAGGACGCATTTCCACTGCCTTTTTGTTGTTGTTGTTGTTTGTTTCATTAATTTTATTATCTGCCTTTTTAAAAATGAAATGATGTAAACCAATCTGTCTCTATCTGTCTGTTTTTTTATACAGTGCCTTTCCATTATTAGTGTGTGTGTGTGTGTGTGTGTGTGTGTGTGTGTGTGTGTGTGTGTGTGTGTGTGTGTGTGTGTGTGTGTGTGTGTGTGTGTGTGTGTGTGTGTGTGTGTGGTGTGAGGTTTTGTTTTTTTTCAGTGTGTGTATGTGTTCTTTACATTACAACAACTAAGAATCTGGTCATAGTTATGATATCTAAAAGTCGTAAAAAATCGATTTTAACATTAACAGGAACAAAAAAAAATTCAGTCATAAAAACCGACTTACTGGGCTCTTAATAAAGTCTTTTACTATTTCTAACATTTTAAGATTATCAAACAAAATGCCTGTGGGAGATAAAGAAGCAAAATCATCGTTAGACAACCAAGCCGGCAAATACTGTTTCAACTGATCACAGTAGAAAATCACGTCTCAGCGTTATCTGACAATCACAAATGCATAACATATTTCGACTGAATCTAGTTTTGAAGGCAACAAGTCCTAATCTGTATATCAAACTTCTGAAAAGTCTGTGACACAAATTGTTCTTGACAGAAAACTTTTTATATTCAGACTTGATCGATTCACGGTGTGTGTGTGTGTGTGGTGTGTGTGTGTGTGTGTGTGTGTGTGTGTGTGTGTGTGTGTGTGTGTGTGTGTGTGTGTGTGTGTGTGTGTGTGTGTGTGTGTAGTAGTAGTAGTAGTAGTAGTAGTAGTAGTAGTAGTAGTAGTAGTAGTAGTAGTAGTAGTCTTCAAGTTTACGTCCTTCCACATACAGTGATACCGGACGGGGAGGGGAGGGGAAGGGGAAGGAATTTAAAAAAAATGATTAAAAAAACCATAAATCAATACACATTTATACGTAAAAAACAAACCCCCTTATGATAAAAATATAATAATGACATTATCAGTTGAAATATTAATAAGCATAATCAACCTGTGTTCCAGAAAAGGTTTTAATAAAGGCAGTTGAGCACCAGGATAGTACAATACTCCATCCGAAATGACCAAAGTAAACGCATATTCTTTTGTTTAAAAATAACAAACAGACAAACAACCCCCCCCTTCCCCCCCCCTCCCCCCCCTCCCCCCCCCCCTCCCCCCCCCCTCCGCCTGTTCTTTGATATATTTCGCTATACAGATATTCAGGAGAGAGCAGTCTGCAATCACGTGGTCGTGTTGGCGAAGGCAAGAGAGAAAGAGAAAGTGGGTGCGCTGTATGGATTATTGTTATTAACAGTTGTTGGAATCATTTTCGCCTTTTCCTCAAACCCTTTGCTTTGTATATGATCACGCTTAAATTTTGCACTGTCTCTTCCACTCTATAAACTTTACATGTAAGACTGAAAGATCCTCTGAAATGAGCGAATGTGTGCAACAGAGTAAGAGACGCTTATGAAATTGAAAGTCACTTCCAAACACTCGAGCTACCATTTAGTAGAACCAGCACAGCTCAGAACTGTGGACATTGAATCAACTGATGCATGGGGAAAATACGAGGAATTGAAGATGTAAAGATCTATAGGCCTATCCACAACCAAGTGTCATTACTGAACGATGTGAGGAGTCCTTGACTGGCAGTAGCCCTATGATTTCATGGTCAGCAAAATGTTTTGTGCCAGAATAGTGCGTCAATTTGTGCCCCAGTCAAACTATTTGAGGCCGTTTTTGCCACTTATATGTCGCTATCAGCATGATGCTTTGAAAGAGTCTGATACTTTTGGCAATTTGCAAACATTCAGAAAAGGAGATGGACATGTTAGGCCAAAGCGTGTGTCAAATTCTGGAAATAAACTTTGGAAAGTCAATCAGAATGGAAAAAATAGAACACGCCAGGCAGGAAAGGTGAATATCAAAAACCTTTTTGATTTTGAAACAGAAGATCGCTCAGTACAGAGTCTGGAAACAAGAGAAGAGGATGTTTCTCCACGCAAAAAGTTGGACAGTGCATTAATGACAGAGTTTGACTCAAAACTTGCTGACAGTGAGAACTTGGTGTATTTGCATGACGACTGGGAGAAATTGAAGAAGGGAGCTCTGTCAGAAAACCCAGGTTTGGAAAAGTCATGGGAGACTTTGTGCATGCAGTTGATGTATCACCATGGACGTGCAGTCCTGGCTGCTTCTTTTATGGACTTCCTCAACAAAGATGTGACATCATCTCCAAAGATTGCAACCCTTGCTCTGTATGTGGCCTTGCAAGGAAAGTATGGAACAGACAAGAGAGAAGAAACTGTGCTAGAAACGTATGAAGAAATTTTGAAAATCACTGATGTGTTTGATTCAATCACTGCAAAATACCTGATAGCTGGGTTATCAATGACCACTCAGTGGCGGAAAACATTGGACATACTGGAAATGGCCAAGCTGACTTCCACACCAGGTCGTTCTACTTACAGTCCTATCATCGCTGCAGCAATCAGAGAGCAGGACGTAGATTTAGCATTTGAATTGTTAGAAGAACTGACATTGAGTGGGTTTGAACCACAGGACATCGTGTTACAGGAGATCTTGTGTGCGTGCAAAAATGCAGACAGCCATGATTATCTGGAGAGATACTTCAGCCACATGAGCAAATACAACTGGATGCTTTCCCCATCTCTGGCCCAAGATGTTGAGCAGTATTTTACAAGGTTTGTACATAAACCAGTAATCTAAAACTAAAGTTATAAAATTGTATAGAACTTCAAGCTCGTAGAATTCATCTTTGTTTTATTACAGTATGAATATTAGTTTTTATTAAAAAATGAAAGCAAACTTCTCAGAAATACTCAAAAGCATTGTTTAATTTCATAGATAAAGAGACTGGCTAAGGCCTATTTTTTTTATAAAGCTGTGTGAATCTAGGTCCAAATGAAAAGATCACGTCTTGTTTTGTGTGTGTGTGTGTGTGTGTGTGTGTGTGTGTGTGTGTGTGTGTGAGAGAGAGAGAGAGAGAGAGAGAGAGAGAGAGAGAGAGAGAGACTGTGCGTGTGTGTGTCAGTGTGTGTGTGTATAAATTTGTGTGTGTATGCATGTGTGTGTATGTGTGTGTGTGTGTGTGTGTGTGCGTGTGTGTGTGTGTGTGTGTGTGTGTGTGTGTGTGTGTGTGTGTGTGTGTGTTGTCACAATTTGGAATTTTCCCTCTGCTTTCATACATATGTAAACAAAGCAAGATAACAAAACTGATGAATTTCAGTGACTTGACAGATACTTTTTTTTCTTTTTTAAAAAAATATGAAACATGTCATTAATCAAAGAGGCATTCATGCCCCTTTGTTTAACCTTAAGAGCAGACTTACTTCAGGGTGACTTTTCATAAAGCAAAGTTTTATTCTTTGGAATAAACTTTAGTTATGAGACTGAAACCAAAACTAGCATCAGGGAGCTCAGAACTAAGATCAAAAGTTTTATTTCTAATTTCTCTCAGCCATGGTTACAACATTAAGTGTAAACTTCATCAGAAAATATCCATGATTGATTATATAAAAAAATTGATGATTTGTTTTAATTGATTTCTTGCATGTACTTTGATCATTCAACCCTTTAGCAAAGACAAAAGATAGCTCATGTTTCTAGACATGCAATATTAACTAAATATATATGCTTCTCATTTGGATTGATCAATAATTAACATTTTGTTGTTATGTTGTATAGGCCATCAAAAGAAAAATGGACTTGCAAGTGGACCTCCGTGAACACAGTCAGGTACTTTTAGCTTTTCTTTTCTTAATTGGATTATTCCAGTGGTATGGAGAGAGGGGGTCTGCTACATGGGTAATAGCTTGCCCTCCATACTTACTTACCCAGGCTTTGCGCTCTAAAGACTAGAGTGCAACTTCATAGTCTTCCGAGACTGATGGGTGCCATCTACAAAGTGGATTATATTAAGTGTTGTTATGATTGTAATTTTCAATATTATCACTTGGGGACGGGTGGCTCAATGGTCAGAGCACTTGCTTACCCCAAGCTCAGGTTAAGCAGCATCGAGCGTGGTTACCAATTGGATGGGTGACCGTTTGCACGCCTTGGCTTCAGTACAGTCTCCAGTTCACCCAGCAGTCAATGGGTACCTGCCCTCTTTAGGGTTAGGGAAGGTAGCCTAAAGCAGCAAGGGAGAGGAGATGGGTACCACCCTCAATGTGCTGGCCCCTGGAGAAGCTGAGGTCTTTTATGCCTCACTGCCCTATGACCACATAGGTTATGGGACACCACCACCTGTCTGTTGTTACTGTCTCTACCCCCTCCCCTCTTACTGTTTCTCTTTTTCTGTCTCGATTATGGGTCTATTTTCTTTTAAATTTTAAAAGTTGATCTTAGGAGAATGGGTAAGTGTTGGTATTTAATTACTAAATTTGCTTAATTAGTCTTCATACTGCCATAAAAGCCATGATGGAGCAAAACTAAGCTGTTATAGATGGTTTATGCTTTGATGACTTCAATTTTTGTGTGTGTTAAACTGGATTCACTGATCTTGTAATATTCAATATTCATAGTACATAGCTGCTATACCAGTGATACCAAACCTACAACAAATTTATGTTATAAATGGATGCATGCTGTATCAGTTTCAGAATGTTGTATACTGGTAAATTTTGGGATAGGTGTGGTTTTGCTTCTTAAATCTTTTACAGTTCATTTTATTTGTGTGGATGAGATAAACCAAGGCACTGGAAGATATTCATCTGACTTGAAATACAATCTGGACAAGTCTGTTAATCTGTTCTTTGTCACTTACTCTCCAATGTGTTTGGGGTCTTGTTTCTAAAAACTACCTTGAATTAAAGGAAATAAGTGGAATTGGAAGAAATTTAAAACTGCGTGGGAAGCTTTTAAAAGGTGCCATTTATTCCACTAGGCATCCCTGAGAAAGGCAGAACAGAGAGGAATGGAGGGAACTGGTTGTCAAGTCTTTGGAGTGCCCCCACGGTCAACAGACGATGGGATAGATAGATAGATTTATTCCACTAGCTCAGTAAAATAAAACTAAAATTCGTATTCAACATGCTTGTTAAAATCCTTTGGATGA
>CM060320.1:20348323-20370823 GCA_030674155.1 Stramonita haemastoma
AAAAAAAACACAAAAAAAAACCCCACACACTCAAAAAAGAAAAAAATTTGGGGGGGGGGGGGGGGGGGGGGAACGGGTGGGGAGGGGGTATCAAGAGGAAGGGGGAAAACACAAACAGCAACCAGAAGAATTATAATAATGATTTATGATTATATTTCATAAATAAAAAACCCTACACATATGAACAAAAACAAACAAACAAACATTCAAACAAACAAACAAAAAACAAACAAAACACAACAAAAAACATACACAACAACAACCAGAACAAAAAAGTAAGGCCTTTCCACTTATCAAAATAATATAAATATAATAGTGCTAATAGTCTCATTAGTATAATTAATAAAATAAAATAAAAATTAAATATTTATCCTGAAACTATTAAACTGGGTAAGTGAAAAAAAAAAAAAAAAAAAAAAAAAAAAATCCAATCTAGTCGTCAAATCAGTGGTTTGGTTTTCTCCTTGTGAATTTGCAGAATATACACGTGTTTACATACATCACTTATTCCCTATCCTGTTCAAAATTAAATTATAAAAAAAAAAAAAAAAAAAACAACAACAACAACACTTTCTCCACCTTTTCCCCCTTCCACATACATATATAGCAAGCAAAGTGTAGCTTTTTCAGTCACAGTGAGCCACACGTGAAAGATTTTTCGGGGTTAGCAGAGAGTATCAATATCTTTAGTCTGTTCTAAGTATGGTTGATTGGATTGATGTGTAGTTCTTAAACATTTTTGCATAAGCGCATTAAGTGATTTTTCAACTGATTTTTGAACTGATTTTTATTTTTGATACATTTTAAATGTTTTGGGAGCTTGTTCCATAAATCACTACCTGAATATAGGAAGCTTGTTTTGTAAAGATTGTTTCTGGGTCTGGGAAATGTTAGTAGATGGTTATGCCTGTGCTCATTAATTTTGAATCTATTGGTGATCTTGGGAGGGGCATTTCCATTGACAACTTTTTGTACAAATAGAGCTTTATTGAGATAAAGCCTGTTTTGAAATGTAAGAATATTTGTTAGCTTATAATCATTGATGGTTAGGGAGCTTGATTTTAATAGGACAAGTTTTAGCGCTCTTTTATATAATCGATGGATGAATTTCAAATTAGTTTCACTGCAGTTGTCCCAAAGAGATGAGGCATAGTCAACTATAGGCAAGATGTGTCCACAAAAAAAGAGTTTGCGTGAATGACTATCTAGAAAGTGTTTTATTTTTGATAGCTGACGTACCTTGTTTGTAAGACGTTTTCCTTGTGCCATCACATGGTCAGTCCAAGTAAGATTATTGTCGATAATTACACCCAGAATTTTGTGTGAGTCAACTTCTTCAATGATTTTTTGATCTATCAACAGAGGTTGAAATTTACTTTTCATTTTTTGCCTCTTTTGTCGTGCTAGTACGTACATACTTTTAGTTTTTTGAGCATTTAAGGACATATGGTTTAATTGAGTCCAAGTAATCAATTTGTTGATATTGTTTTGAAGTTTGAGTGTTAGTCTGTGGGGGTCAGTATCACTACAATAGAGGGATGTGTCATCAGCAAACATTTCACAGCTACAATCTAGAAATAAGGGTAAGTCATTTACATATATTGAGAACAAAAGAGGACCCAATATTGATCCTTGTGGTACTCCATATCTAATAGATACTAATTCTGATGTTTGATTATTTGCAGTTACCAACTGCTGTCTATCTAACAAAAAACTTTTTAAAAGATTGATTATTTCAGGTGTTAGTTTGTATAGGTGAAGTTTACGCACTAGCAGGGAGTGATTAATTACATCAAATGCTTTTTCAAAGTCAACAAAAATTAGGCCTGTATAGTTATTTTCATTTATGTTGTGTAAGAGACTGTCTGTTAGTTGAGTTAGAGCTGTGTGACAAGAATAGTTTTTGCGAAAGCCTGACTGATCTTCATTTATTAGGTTGTTGTTAACAAAGTAGGAATATAAAAATTTTTGGATATGTTTTTCAATGGGTTTGGATAAGACCGATAGGATTGAAATTGGTCTGTAATTTGAAGGACAAGAAGAATCTCCAGATTTGTGGACTGGTATGACTTTTGCCTTTTTAAATATGAGAGGAATGTTGCTTTTATCTATACACAAGTTATATAGATATGTCAGTGTTTCAGCTATAATAGGACCAGAAAGGTTCAATATTTTTCCATCCAGATTGTCAAGGTCACGTGTTCTGGAATTTTTTTTGAGAGATAGACTTTCCAACACGTCTTTAATTGTCATTGGCAATAATTCAATGGGAATTTAATTTCTTTTGATTCAATATATTGTTCTAAGTATTGGAGATCATTTTCATTTGACTTATCACATGATATGATTTTAGTAGCGATGTTTGAGAAATGGGTGTTCAGTTCATCAGCTGTTATGTCTTTAACTGTCTTTTGGCTTTTTGATATAGGTCTATTACATAAAATATTGATGGCTTTCCATACCTGGCGAGAGTCGGTAGTTGTAATTAACAGTTTTTGAAAGTAATCACGTTTTGATCTCCGTTTTAGTGAAGTTACTTTGTTTCTTTGCATTTTAAATTCTTCTTTTGTACCATGGGTTTTCAAATAGTCTCTTAAGCGCATTTCTGACTCTATGTCTTTTGTTATCCAAGGAGGTTTTATTTTTTCTTTAACTCTTTTTTTGATGAAGGGGGCATGCCTATCATACACTGAAATAAATGTGGTAATCCAGAATTCTGCAGCTTCGTTGGGGTCTCTGATTTGATATATGTCTTGGAATGGCGAATTTATCAAGTCTGAAAGAAAGTCTTGTTCGTTGAAGTTATTAAATTTTCTGTAAAAGATGGTTTTATGTCCTACTTTGGGAATTTTGACACGATGTTTAAACCAAGTTAAACACACAGCATTGTGATCACTGCATCCACAGGAGGGGGCACATACTTCTGTTATGTTTTGTTTTGTAGTAGTATAGATATGATCTATCAAAGTTCTAGAGTTATCTGTTATCCGAGTTGGTTTGTCTATTAGTTGTTCCAGGCCATGCATAGTAATGTTGTGACTCCATTTAGGCTTGGGTTTTAATAAGTCGATGTTAAAATCCCCAAGAATAATTGTTTCATAGTTTAAAAATGTCACTTCATCCATAAGAGAGTTGAATTTCTCAAACCAGTCTGTGGTTTCCGAAGGATTTCTGTATATGAATCCTATTAATATTGGATTATTGTGTTTTAATTTTATTTCAACCCAAATTGATTCAATGTCATAAACATCAAAGTTGTATAATCTTTTGCAACTCAGTGAAGAAGCGAAATATGTTAATAACCCAGTGGACTTGGGCTTGTGTGGATCCTGTCGAAAAATCTGATATCCTGGAATATTCATGCATGTGTCAGTTACGTGTGGTGAGAGTCGAGATTCAGCAAGGCAAAACAAATGAAATTGATTCTCATCATTGTGCAGTATGGTCGAAATATCATCTTTTTTGTTTGTTGCATTGTTGATATTCAGGTAGCCTACACGGAGGCCTTGCTTTGTGGGCCACTTGTCTAAAGTTAGAGACATGTTAAGATTGATTTTTTATATATATATATGTATGTATGTAAGATCTATCAAAATAAGAGACTTGATTATGAAATTTTTTGACAAAATAAGCTATAGTTCAATTTCGAAAACTAAAATATAAACACAAATCAAAATCTGTAAGGAATGAATGTGTTATAATAAACAACTTTTTAAATCCAGTCCTGTTTTTACATAAATCATATACTACGGTCATAAAAAATAATAAAACATATAAATTGGGAAAAATATTTTAAGAAAAACTAAGATACAACAATTTTTGCTAAATCAGTATAACCAATCACACACTAAATATTAATATGATACTAAACACAAAGAGATACAGTGACGAATAATAATAGATGAAAAAGCAAACAAAAATATTGTATGGCAGAGTTGGTTCAAAAACTCCAATCCACACTAGCCCTAGGCAACAACTGCCCTGTTGCAAGAGTCTCTGGATCCGATATACCTGCTAGATGTAGAAGGTAATTTATCCACTCAAATGAGATATACACTGCAGCATGACATTGATCAACATTTGATGTTGGGGAGAAAAAAAAAAAAAAGAAAAAAAAAAAAAAAAAAAAAAAAGAAAAGAAAGGGGGCTGGGGGCTGGGTGAAAGTATGGAGAGAGAGAGAGAGAGAGAGAGAGAGAGGAGAGAGAGAGAGAGAGAGAGAGAGAGAGAGATATTTCCATTCAAGCAATCATTTATCATCATGGGAACACTGCATTTAACATTTGGACACCTGCACAAACACATTTGTAATTATATAGAACATTATAAATGGGCTGTATGTTTGATGCGGGCTTGCAGGCAGACATTTATCGCACACACGCATGCACACACACACGTTCACATAATTATCATACACGTACAAGCAAGCACGCATGCTTACATACCAGGCAAGCACCCACAAGCTCACCGGCATATCCACAGACACACAAACACGCACACATACCCACGCACACACACACACACACGCACGCACGCACTCACGCGCGCACACACGCACATACATACACACACACTCACGCATGCTTACATACACACAAACACACACACACACACGTGGTGAAACATGCATATACATGTTCACTTACACATACACTCAAACACCACATACACACACTCCCCCCCCTCCCCTTCCCTCCACACATACTCACTGGTACACACACACACACACACACACAACACACACACACACACACACACACACACACACACACCACACTATTGGGTCAAGCAATGGAGTAGATCGGAAAGTATTTTCACAAGTGGCTGTGAAGCTGCCACGGAGTGTTGTCTCCCTAACACACTTGTGACATCTGAACACTGGGGGTTCCTTGGCTCGGGGATGGGGAAGTCTCTGTCCAGTAATAGACCTAGTGTGGTAGGCCTATTGTCGCTAGTCGCACTGTGGGGTGGGGCTGAAGTCGTCGTTTTGTTGAAGGCAGCCGATCGTGAATGTACACCTTTGGCTGCTTCAGCATAGCTTTTCATGTCTCTGGTCGTTATGTTGGGTCGGTAGTTTGTCACAGGCCTCACAGCTGGCAGCTGACTATGGTTTCCGGGGAAACGGATATTTAGGGCAAGAGTTTTGTTACCCTGAGGACTGGGATGGATGGGATCATCGTATAGCGCCTTTTTAGGCGCTCCAGTCCTGGTGAGAAAGGAGGGGGTGTTGTCGATAAGTACAACCCTCTCTTGACGGCAGGTTTCCCCAAGAGAAGCCGTCGACCGTGAAGCCTTGTCTCTCAGTGGATGTCGTCCGAAGGGGGGGAGGATGGAGGAGGCCTGTAGAGCAGCATGGGGGAAGATTTCTTTTAGCAGGTGGATCAGTTTTGTCCAATCTGCTTTTGTGACTGATCCTGCTTTACAGTCATTTATCCCCACGTGGAAGGTGACGTGCTGTATGTGTGGAGAGGGGCGGCGTGTTGACAGCCACTGACACAGGTGTTGTACTGTCAGGCCTGGTACTGACAGGTTGCAGACTTGCCGGCCCCCCACTGACATCTTTTTCTCGTCCACCCCTTTCAGCACTGAGTCACCTAACAACAAGGTGTTACACTCTATGGGGATTGTTTTTTGTTGGAGGGTTTTCAGGGGGCTGGAATGGGGGGTGTTTTCTTGGTGCTTTTGGGAATGAGAATTGGAGTGTGGGCTTTGATGGGTGCGGGAGTGTGTGCGTGTCTGCTGTGATGTGTTTGTAAGTAGAGGCTGTTTGCTTGTGCTTTTGCGTGAAGTTGCTGAAGTGTTGTTGCTTGTCTGCTTTTGTGTGAGTGTGGGGTATGAAGAATTGTCAGTCGTGGTTTTGTCTGTGAGGAGAGCATATCTGTTGGATGTGTTTATGTTGTATTCTACCTCTGTGAGTTGTTCTGCAAGTGGTTCAGTATTGTTGTCTGTCTGACTGCTTGAGTGTTTTGTGTGTTTAGTTGCACTGAGTGTTTGTATCTGTTTCTTGGTGGTATTGTTGATGTTGTGTTGACTGTCTTTGAGTGATTGTAGTTTGGAGTTGATTTCTTTCAATTGATCTGTCTGGTATTCTTGGCTGTTTTGTAGTTCTGTTACTTGTTGTGAAACATCTCTTTTCATTGTTTTCATGGAGTTTTTTACTCTGGTTTCAGTGTCAGAGATGACCTGGCTGTTGTGTTTTGTTTCTTGACCTATTTGTGATATTTGTGTTTTGAGTGTGTGTATTTCTTTCTGCATGTTGGAGATAGTGATGTTGGCTGCAATGAGTTGTTCGTGAAGCATTGTTATAATTTCTGTGTTGTTCTTTTGAGAGAGATTGCATGGTGCATTGCTTGTTTGTGTTGTGTTGACTGTTGTTGTGGGAGATGTTTTGGAGTGGGGAGTGGGTTGGTCGGAGGTAGAGGTGGGAGAGGGATGAGGCTGATGGTCACATGTGGAAGTGGAGGGGGAGGGGAGGGGGGACTGAACTATACCTTGATCTTCGGTGGAAGAAGGGGTGGTGGGGGAGAGGGGCGGTGTTGCAGTTTCTTCCTCAGGTGGATGTGCAGCCGTTGAGGGAGGGGGTAGAGGATCAGCTGAGAGGTCGGAGGAGGGAGGGAGGGGATGGTCCCGTTGTCATCAGTAGATGGAGGGGGTGATGTAGCCTGGTCAGGGGGGAAGACGTGGGGGGTGTGGAGGGCATGGAGTGGGATGGATCAGCTGAGAGGTCTGAGGAAGGGTGAGAGGGGATGGTCACGTCATCAGTGGATGGAGGGGGTGATGTAGCCTGGTTGGGGGGTGAAGACGTGGGAGGTGTGGAGGGCATGGAGTGGGGTGGAGTGGAAGGGGAGGGTGTCAACTGAAGAAGGGGAGGAGAGTTGTTATCCCCCTCTGTTGTCTGGTCTGGCTGACATGGTTTGTCGTCAGGGGCGCTGTCTCGTATGGCCAGTGGAGCACACTGACGGCTTGAGGATGCCACGGAATAGAGGACATCAGTCACAGTTTCCGTGGTGACATTTAGTTTTGCCAGCTCATTGACTATTGTTCTTAGGTTGTCGAACTCCTCTTCAACCCACTGCTGGCATACATTGCCTTGTACTAGGATTTTCCCAGTACTGTGGTATATGTGTATTGTCAGTAGTTTTTCTTCATCAGAACTAACTTGAAAGAAGGATCGCCAAAGTTCACTGGGCAAGGTTGATGTAAAGTCTGTTGTAAAACTTATTTGTTCGCTGTTATTCTTTGTAAATTCTTTAAATATTGAATTGACATTTAGGGGCTGAAATTGTCCACAATACCTTTCAAGGAGAACAAACCGCCACAAAGGCAAGTTAGTATGAGTGGCTTCAAAGGTAACTTGGCAGGAGTCCTTAGTGTATTGAATAGTCTCTTTTCTGAGACGTTGGGTACTCATAGATCGAGTCATGGGCCTCATGGTTAAAGCATTGCATCACTCAAAGATTAACAAACTAGTTCACATGATTTATTGATTGATGGTTGGGATTGAAAGTGAAAGAGTAAGATTAAAAAAAGAAAAATAAAAAAACAAAAAAACAAAAAGAGTGCAGTGATGATGATCAATGTCATCTGCTTTGTGCCATTTTAATGGCTATCTCCTACACACAAAGAGTGCGGCATTGCTCAGATTACAGTTCGTCACCACGGAAACCACAACAACGTTGATCTATGTGTGTTTCACTTCGGGGGGGGAAAGGCAATGGACAGTCTTACCCACTCACCTCACAAGAGCACTTCACTTGAGTCTTAGACTCTTAAGTGGTCCATTTTACTCGGGGTCCATTGCACACTTTGTTCCCACATCGCTGTTGCCTCAGCACTGTAGGTGTTGTTGAGAATCACACATTCACAGAAAATTTTTGTGGAGTATGGTTAAAATGTAGTTGAAATCAACTCCTTTTTTTTTTTTTTTTTTTACACTAAACCAATGGCACTTCATTGACTTATTCAGTTACACACACATTTGTACACTTTCTTTTAAAGCTAAACACCTCTAAACACCTCTATTTCTTTCCGAAAACAACTTCCACTGGAGAGCTCTCAGGACACGTCTTCACTCGACTGTGGCTCGACGTCTGTGTGTGCGTGTGTGTGTGTGTGTGTGTGTGTGTGTGTGTGTGTGTGTGTGTGGTGTGTTGTGTGTGTGTTGTGTGTGTGTGTTGTGTGTGTGTTGTGTGTGTGTGTTTGGGTACTTGCCCTCTTTAGGGACAGGGAAGGTAAAGCAGAGAGGGAGAGGAGAGGGGCACCGCCCTCAATATGCTGGCCCCTAGAGAAGCTGAGGTCTTTGATGCCTCGCTCACCTACAACCGCATAGGTGATGGGACACCTTTATCTTTTTACTTGTTCATTGTGTAGCTGTTACATGTATGTCAGATGTAGTCTCTGTGTGTAGCTTTGAGAAATGGTGCACACCTTTACCTTTACCTTTTTACTTGTTCATTGTGTAGCTGTTACATACCTGTCAAATATAGTCTGTGTGTGCAGCTGCGAGAAATGGTGCACTACTTTGCCCGTGAGCGTCACATGAAGGTGCTGGTGATCGGCCGTGCTCACATGAAGAAGTGGCCGGCCCCAGACATGGGCTACATCAGCAGACAGGCCAAAGTCTTTTTCACTGACAACATGTGAGTTCCTACATACATAGTGTATTGAGTTATTGTTTTTTGGGTTTTTTTTATATCTGATGAGCAAGGAGGAGGGTGGCAGGATGGTACTTTTGCCTGCCAGGAAGTAAACCTGGAAGTTCTGGGTTTTGATTCCCAGCCTTGCGTTTTATTTTACTTGTCATTCAACCAGTTTTCAATTCAAATACAGTGATATGTTTTGTGCAATACATATATAAGGTCGCATTTGTGAAGGCATGCAGAACATCTTGCGTACATGTTTAAACCTGTTCCACTTTTCAAAAGAGTAGGCCATTGAGTGCCAGAGAGAACGGATGACAAAATATACAAAACTAAATACACACTGGGATTGAATGTAAAAAACCACATGAGTGCTTATTCCATTAATCACAAAATAGAATAAATAAGAGAACAGATAAATAAATACACCCACACATACACACATACACACACACTCCCACACACAAGTCCTTCAGATGAGACTATAAACAGAGACCCCATGCACGCAGAATAAATCCTGTTCTGCTTTTTGTAAGAGGAGGCCATTGTGTGCCGGTGAGAACAGATGACAAGATTTACAAAACTGCATACACAAGGGGACAGGATGTAAAAAAGCACATGTTTGCTTGTATTCCATTATCCTTAATATAAAAGAATAAATAAATAAATAAATAAATAAACAAACACACTGTCATATACCCCCCCCCCCCCCCCCCCCCACATACATATACACACACAGGCAATGCGAGACACACACCATCATACCCCCCCCCCCTCTACCACCCCCCTCCTCCCCCCCCACACACACACTTATTTACAAAAATGACACAGACTTTTTCATATTTTGTTATTGTCCGTCGCTTTGTCCAGCTCTTCAGATGACCCCTTCTGCCTGTATGCCACCCTGTACAGCGGCAAAGACTGCCTGTTCGTGTCAGGTGACTTCATGCGAAACCACAAGTACAACATGGGACCTCGCTTCAAGGAAATCTTCCACCAGTGGCAGAAATCTCGTCAGATTGTCAACTTTGCCGTGCATCCAGAGGGAGTTTCAGTTATGGTAAGTGTTTTTGCTTTGTGAGGAAAAAAGATAAAAGGGGATGTTTGTCAATGGTGAATGGTGGAAAATATAGTATAGCTTGTTAGTTGGAGGCATGTTTATTTGATACAGAAATATACATTTTGTATTGTTACTTGTTCAATATCAGATTGTGTTGAGTGGTACTAAGGCAGCATCAATCAAGAAAAATGGGAGAAAAAGTAATCAAAAGATTTTTTTTAAATTTTAAAATAATTGAAAATAAAAATGAAAGGTCAAACAAGAAATTCAAAACATTATGTGCATTGGAGCACACACACGCTCATGCATGCACATGCACGCACGCACACACACACACACACACACACACACACACACACATATGTAAGTGGGCATGCGTGCACACACACACACACACACACACACATGAATCGTTTGACTGTGGTCCACATTATGTGTTGTATTTCAGATGCCGAATCAGTTTGACTGTGGCCCAGTGAAGGACAACAAAGGTTGGCATATTCCCTACAGTGATGGGTCTGCTGATCTTCGCTCAGGGAGTCAGAGAGTGTTGTGCCTCAGGTACAAAGGGCAGCAGAAACCGCCAAAACGCTTGAAGAAGGAAGACAGTGATTAAGCCGTGTGTTTTTACAGATTGGGTGTGGGTTTTGTTTTTTATTTTATAGAAAAGAGTTTTGTGTTACTGATTTTTTAAAATTTTGATAGAAGAAAGATGGTTTGTGTTAAATTTTAGAAATATGGTTTGTGTTACTAAATCATCTTTTGATGTGTTTTTGTTCTATTAGAACAACAAAGTAAGAACACAACACCCAAGTGTTTGGCAGTACAAATTTTCGGTTTTTCTAAAACCTTCAGGCTAAAAGAAAAAGTGTGATATAAATATACATCTGAACATTGGATCTGGATATGAGTTTCATAATTTTTGTGTGGAAAATATATGTTGGTGATGTTTGGAAGTGAGTATGTGTTTTGCAGTTTGTATTTGCTATAGTGTTGAAAAAAAATCAGGGAAGCCACATAATCCTCAGACACTGCTGATCAATGAAGAATGGCTTTGGGGTTAACGCTGTGATGTTCAACCATTATGTGAATCCTGTGTAACAAAGTATTTTTGTTCAAAGATTTATCATTTTTTTGGTTAGTGTTTTGTTACCAACAGTTTTTGGTAGGGAAGACAGGCACAGGTCAGATGTAATGCATTGGATGGTGGTGGTGTTGGGTGTTCCCCAGCTTAGATTAACCCCTGGAGGTCATCCACAACATGCACTTTGTCTCACTCATCCTACCTGGGAATCATTGTGAGATTGTAAGAACTCACCCTATCAAAAGTTTGTATACATGTATGTTTCTTTTCAAGTACCTTGCCTCGTCCCTGGGGATGCCAGGGGCCTGTCAGTATAAACAGCATTCCCACCTTCTGGAAATTCTGTGCTAGCACAGAATGCCTATATAGTCGTAGCCATGATGCCTATATAGTCGTATCTTTTTGTGGCTTGTATAATGAGAAATTAAAACAATCTCCCACGAGAAGAGAGAAAAAGAAAGGTGTGTGTGTGTGTGCTTTGAGGAGTTTTACTTGTGATAAGATTATGCTTGTTTAAATAGGATTCATCCTTTACATTCATTAGATAACAAATCCAATCAAACAGTTCAGATATATTTTCTTTTTTTTCATGCAAATCAGAGCTGGAAAACAAGAAAAATTATAAGGTAACAGTTGGGTCTGTATGTTGTTACTTTTTTTTTTTTAATCTATGTTCCATATGTGCTTCCATTTTTCGTTTTTTCCCCTTTTGTTCATAAAGTATGAATTATGCTTGAACAAAAATAATTTTTGAAATAGAAAGTGTCACTTTTCATTGTATATCTGAAATTTGTTGAAAAGAAAAACTTTGAAAAATAAAAAGGATATATTTACTTGCTTTGTTTTTTTCATTTGGTGAAAGAATATGCTGTACTGCAAGTTCAGCAGCACAAGATGCATACACATGTGAGCATGCACATGTGCTTGCAAACATACAAATCTGTCACCATACACTGCAACTCACAAAAGGTAAGTATTCACATGAATTTTATTTTCAGTTGAAACAGAAGGCTCCACACAAGAAACTGGCAGGAGCTCAAGCAGGAAACCAATGATGAGTTGCATAATGTAGCCACCAATTCCACCAGGAATGAAGATTGCATCACAACACAACATGGATCATATCAATTTCTTTTTTTATTAAAATTGCCTGGCTCAAAACAGTCATTTCATTGAGAATGAACCATCACAGATTTCATGAACCATTAAAAAAAAAAAAAAATTAACATTCACCAGAAAGAACCATCATCACACACGAGATTCCATAACCCTGTATCATCAGTATTCATTTATGGTCAGTAGTGCTTCAGCTGAACAGGTGTGTCACCCTACAACTGTTCAACATCAGTAGCACAATGTGTCACCCTACAACTGCTCAACATCAGTAGCACAATGTTAAATTAGAAAGAAAACCAAACAGAATAAACCCACAATATGCGAGAAAGCTTCTCATGCACTTAAACATTTGGTGATTGAGACCATGTCAACAATGAAGTCGGACCACACTAGGACCGATATGATTCAAAGAGGAAAGAAAGCATCGGGTATTCAACATCTTTTCACACACAATGTCATTTCAGATGAATTCACAGAAGATGAATACTAATATTGTTATGCTCGATATGGTGTTCCTAGCAGAACTGAAAATGATCAAAATATGGAAGAGTAAAAGCCAAACATATCAAAATCATACACTTTTGGTAATAACCCCACAAACATCCTGTGCCGGCTTGCATCACCTTTCCCACCAGTCAGGGACTCGCGAAGAAAACAAACCAAACCTAAAAACACCCCCCCCCCCACCTCAATTAGACAAGTAAACATTATAGTTCCAGATCCCAAATACAAACAAATGAATCAACAAGACAGAAAGCCAGCCATAAAGAGAGGAAGGTGAAAAAACAACCACTACCACAACAGCTACATGGATCGAAAAAATAATCCTGGATCAAATTTGACTGAAAAAGCACCATCACCACCACCTGCCAAGCTATTATTTATCATGATTTGTGGCAGCAGCTGCTGCTGCAGGAATCACAGAGAAGACTTCAGAGACTAGTCCACTCCCTGCACATGAGGCGCATAAAGCATCCAGTGCCTCCTTGCAAAATCTTAAATGCACATTTCCAGAATTTGCGGAATTTTGATTGATTGCTTTTTTTCAAATGGTGGTTAAGCCACTCTTTTAAGTTGTCCATGACCAGTCAAGATGTTACCCAGCTACTAAAATGAAAAACAAATTGTTTCAATATCAAAAGAAAGCAGCATTAATGAGTGCATTAGGGTTTCTTTCTTGTGCATGATGCCTATATAGTTGTACCTTTTTGTGCTAAGAAATTACACAATCTCCCATCAATGATAAGAAAAAAGAAGACCACCACAAGAGAGAAAAAAAAATCACCCAAACCCAAAAGAAAAGATAACCACACACAAGAAATTATCCAATCTCCCATGAATGATAAGAGATAAAATACATATATATATATATATATATATATATATATATATATATATATATATATATATATATATATTTAAAAAAAAAAAAAAAAAAACCACAAGAAAGGAAAAAAACAGATCACCCAATGTAGAAAGAAAGCATAACCAAAAGAAAAGACAATCTCAAGAAAGACCATGGGCTGCAGATATCAACATAATCATATTCAACACCTGTCAACCTCCATTTTCCCTATCGTTTGTAAAAGAATGAACACCTTCCCACCCCTACCCATACCCCCTCACCTCTCCAGCCCCCCCCCCCCAAAAAAAAAGAAAAGAAAGGTCTTTGTTTAACGGGACACTCCTATTTCTGTCATTCAGGCATTTCTAAGACCTGCAAAATAAGAAAGCAGACAAAAACAAAGACTACAGTTCTGCAAATACTTCTAAATTTGTCTTGTCAGTTGTGACAGATTTCCTACTTATTACACAAGAAACTCCCAATTATGACAAGCCTTCTTGTGGATTTAGACCCATTTCAATCATCTGAAAGTTAGTGTCAAGGCTAAATGGACAGAAGAATCACAACACTGAAGGGGGAGGGGGGGGGGGGTATCAAAATTTTTTGATAACATCCATTCATGACACTCTTACAACATTTTGAAGCTCTTACATCAAGCTGAAATAACATGATACTATCCCATAATTACAAAGTAAGGACAAAGAAAGACTTTTAACTGACCCATGGCCAGGAAATTAAAATACAGAATAACCATGTCTCTGTTCCACTATCTCATCCCTTAGCCCCCTGTGGTAAGATGTTTGGCTTATTTGATAAGTTGTTTGGTTTATTTGATGATATGAAACATCTTTTCATAGACAAGTGGGTTCATTGATAACACAAAAACAAATTTTGTTTCTTTGGATTTTGAAATCTTTTGTCCATGGAAACAAGTCACCTTTAACAAGCAAGCATTTTATGTATACATCATGATACACAACAACAGTAAAGATACCATTAACATTTGTAGAAATTTACAGTTGATCACAAACAAGACATAGATCTATTTTGAAATGTCAACAGTACACACTGAGAAAACTATTATCAGCTTACGCTAACAACACTCTTAGACAAAATATTTCTTATCATTATTTACAATCATTTCAATAACCCTCTCAAAAATCTATAAAACCAAATTATAAAGAGAAGAAATAATCTAAACAGTAACAAAATATTATAATAATTTTCAATTCACAAAATCAAATCAAATGTGTAAATGACTGAAATACATCAAAAGGAAAAAAGAAAGATGAGTGCAAAATACAAAAATAATCTTCAATTTACACAATCAACATAAACAGTTTTAAAAAAAGAGTAAAATGAATTTAAAAAAAGAAGATAAAAAAGAAATGACCAGCTTAAAAGACCGAAACACCCACTTCAGTATTCATTCACTGAAAAGATTACACATACATGAAAAAGGACAGGACCACCTGGCATATCTTAAAAACAACAAAGAGCACACACACACACAAAATCTGACAAGAAACTGAAGTAAAAATCCTAAAATAACAAGTACAACTGACATAAAAACATACAAATACCCTTTGTATTCACACTAACAGAATAAGCAATCACATTCATACTATCTATATTCATACTAAACATGAAATATCCTTACACACACACACACACACACACACACACACACACACACACACACACACACACACACACACACACACAGAATGAATAAAGCACTTGCATATTATATGTGCGCATGTGTGACTACTGAGTATTGAATTTATAATGAAAAAAAAAGTTTTCCCCCTCCAGTCACATCTAAAAAAAAACCCAACTGTAATGGGTTTTGGCAAGGTTAAACTTTTGGCAATTTCTCAGCTGATTCTTCATAACCAAGCCCTCATCTTGTTGTTCCCTTTATGAGAAGTCATTCTGATGAGGTAATGGGATGCTCTGTCTGGTTTTGAAATGTACGATAACCAGAGGAATGGTACATATATCACTGTGGGATCAGATCAGAGCATACACATTCTTCAGATTGGACTTGAAGAACACAGAGACAAAACTGATTGATTTGCATTTTTAGCTTGCATCCCCCCCCTCCTCCAAAGATTTTAAAAGGCAACATTTGAAAAATTTACCTAAAACTTTCAAGGATCATTTTGTATGATGTCAAATGTGTTATTGGAAGGGGGGGGGGGGAGTGCAGAAGGCTTGAAAAAGAAAAGAAAAAAGTTTCTGGAGAAAAGAAGAAGTAAAATGATTAGCCTCTCATAGATGTATACTGTAACATTTTGAATCAAAATATCTCTTTTGCTTTTTTTTTTTTTTTGGGGGGGGGGGGGTTCTTTAGTTATCTGTGATCCCTTTTCTTTCTTATTATCACTGACAATGTGGTTAATGTAATTCAAATGATTACAGCAAGACATTCAACATTTAACTTCTACTGTTTTTACCTGAACATGAATATACACACAAGGAAAAAATAAACTTATGATGTCAAAATTCAACATCTTCAAGATTTATGCCTGAAGAGGACACAAACTTACATAGAAATACTGATGAGATTTTGATCAACCTGCGTTACTTATACATGTGCCATCAAATGATTATTGATTTCATGTTTCATATGATCTAAATTTTTCTAAAGGATAAAACATGCTCAGTTCTAATTCTTAGGTCACTATTCTGATTTAAATGGTGTGAAATGATATATCATCTTGTAACAACTACAATGGGTAAACATGTTTATAAAGTATTAACATGGATATGCACTTCTGATTATCTTGATGTTTTTCTTTTTCTTTTTTGTTAAAAAAATATTCTGTATCTTCTCAAATGTCAAAATACTTCAGACAAATATCATCAAAATAAAAAATATATCATACAAAATCTACAATAAATAAAAATAACCCATCATTCAAAATTCCAATTTTTTTTAACCATAAAAAAACAGCAAACCATAGAACAAACACGCCGATAGGACAAAAAATTTTTTTTAATGTATAAAAAAATCAAGACACCAAGAATAAGAACAGAAAGGAAAACAGTCTGACGTGGAAATAGAGACAAAAAACAGTTATTGTTGTCTGCTAAGATTCCGTGACACTTCATCAAGCCAAAAATGGAGAAGAGCTTGCCAAAAAGGAGAAAACAGATAAAACACACATATTGAAAGAATAAGCACCTACTCAGTCACAAATTATAATGTGATCAACATGTCCCCAATGACATACATCACAACCCACACTGTTAATATTCAAATCTGTACATTACAGAGTAAGAACCACTCTACAATAAAATTTAAAAAATTCATCCCAATTGTTTAGTAACTTCAAAGAACTACCCTGATCCAAATGATTTATATCACATGACTATAAACATTGTTGAATCAAAGAAATCTGAACTACATACTATTCATTCAGTTGATTTGGCATTGTATCAGAAGAGTTTCACATACCCATCACAAAATAGAAAAACAATATAAACACAGGTCAGCATCATAAGCACATGTACACATCTGAAAAAAAAATTTCCAGCAATAAATTTCAACAATAATACATTAAAGGTCCAGCAATCTTAAGTTACGTTCTAATCATCTACAAACTATGGTACTGACATATAACAAATCTTTTTTCTCTCTCTCAAACATATGTATATCAAGGTACATGAACAAATCACATTCACAGCGTAAAATCTCTATTTTACCCCATCAGGATACTTGGGGCCTGTCAGTATAAATAACATCTCCACCACCTGGAAATTCTGTGCTAGGAGTTCCCTCTTTTCTATTCCTCTCTTTGTTTCTGCCTTGTTCCTTTTCTTCCTGTCACCTGCCTATGTTTTGCCTCTTTGGTCCATTCTCCTGCCTTTTCTCTGGAAAGACTTAAAGGATAACAATTATCTCCCTCACTGAAGTTGGCAATACAACACAGTTTCACTCAAACGAGACAGCAATAGCTGCTGTTTGGCCATCCCATGAAGACCTTTATTTTGCTACTGGCTTACTGCCCTTGTAAATTAGATATGAACAATCTTGGACCAAGAAAAGTGGTATTCCATTGTTGCTTTTTCAAAAGAATTCTGTTTTTCTCTTCATCACAGTTAACAGAGTAACTATCACCATGTTTTTACAGCTAAGATCTTGAAGATTATTAAACTCAAAGCAAACTGTAGTGTCCAACACTCAGATTCCATGTAAAACTCTATGTTTGAATGTATAGATTTATTTGTCTATTTCTTATGAGTTTGACATTTCATTCTGCTTTTTTGTTATGTTCTGTTTATGTAATACTATACACTTGAATTAATTAATTTTTCTATTTTTTAGTAGTTTGTTACGAGTTTTTATTATTTTTCTGTTTGTGTCTTTGTTTTGTTTACATTTAGAGATATCATCACTTTGACAGATCAGAGTATTGAAATAGCCTGATCTGTGAAGAACAACAGCTTCCTCTCTACCCTGTCAGTTTCCAGTTACTTGAATTACAACTTTGACATGCTCAATGTCTGTAATCACTTGAATCTGAATCACAAAACATCAAACACACAATCATGAACTAAGGACGAACACTTTACAAAAATACAAGACAAAAAATTAATATGGAGCGAAAATCATGAAAAAAATACCCTGTTTTGACATCCTACTCAAGCACTTCTAAACAGTAGTATTACACTATTTTAAGAGAACCCTTCAAATTTCAACACTAATACATTTGGGCACTTTTCAATAATACATTTAGGGGTACTTTTCAAACAAAAATTTCAGATTTCATCAAGAATAAACATACCTATGCATTATGCTTGTGCTTATTAGGTAGACATAGTGTTATTTGTTTCTTTAGCAAATTCCTTTTGTGCATACAGGTAAAATATAGTCATGATTTGTTTTGTTTGGGTCTTGTTCTGTCCTAGCAATGAGATTCGTTTTGTCAAACATGCTCAAACAAACAGATCTGAACAAAAACTTATCACGTGATATTAAATTTTGAGCAAGAAATTGATACTTCAGATTTCTTTTGCAAGTTGTAAAGCAAAAGATAAATGGACAAATCCAGCCAAAACCAAAAACAACAAACTTATCATGTGATATTAAATTTTGAGCAAGAAACTGATACTTCAGATTTCTTTTGCAACTTGTAAAGCAAAAGATAAATGGACAAATCCAGCCAAACCAAAAACAACAACAAAAATTGTAATAAGGCACCATTTGTTCTGAAATGGTCAAAGCAAGGGAATAACAAAAAAAAAAAACCAAAAAACCCCACATCATTATTCGCTACAAAACACTGTGGATCAAAACAGACGTAAGTATCTAATTCAAAACATGTAATAACCTTGCACACAAAGCAACCATGGATTAAAGTTAGGCATAGTTCAAATATATCATACTTCTGCATGTCACACCAGCATTCAAACTCAAATCACAGACATCCGCTTCTCACGTGCGGGCAGTTTGAGCAGCTTTCAACGCCTTCTTTCTCTGAGCAGCATAGATGCGTATAAAGAGAGCGGCAAAGACGATGAGAATGCCCAGCACCCCGATAATAGTGACAGGGTGGTTGTAGATGAAGCAGGACAAGAGGATAGCGAAGCCTTGCCTCATGGTCATGATGATCACAAACGACACGGGCCCAAACTGGGCGATGGTGTAGAAGATGAACAGCTGGCCGGTGGCCGAGCAGATGCTGAGGATGATGGCGTGGACGATGAAGTCTGGATGCCTCAGCATGAAGACGAAGGACTCCAGGAATCCGCCCTGCTCCAGGAGGGAGGCACTGGTGAGGAGGCAGGAGAAGAGGTTGACCCCCGCCATCATCTGGGTGGAGGACATCTTGTAGTGGGAGAACAGCTCCCCCTGCCAGTTGGAGGTGAAGCTGTCAAACATCATGTAGCCCACCAGCAGGCAGATGCCGGAGGTGGTGGTGACCGTGTCTCCATGTTTCGTGGCGTCCTGGCTGGTCAGCAGGAACATGGACACGCCCACAGAGATCATCACCGCTGTCAGGTACTCGTAGAAAGCAAAGGTCCTCTTGGACACCAGCTTTCCCATCAGCATGGTGGGGATCACTTTTGAGGCCTTGGCCAACACCTGGAACACAAACACAACAGTGAGTACTACTTCCAAAAAATAAAATAAAATTAAATTAAATTAAATTAAAAAAAACACAAAAAAACAAACAAACGGTACTACTTCCTCTACTTCATCCAACGCTCAGAAAGCAACTATTGCTGTCTGTTATATAAGCGAAAATGTGCTGCACTGCCCTTAAGTGCATGACAAGTCAGGCCCTGTGCATCTGACTTTGGAGTGTAACAGTATTTAAAGTTGCATACAGCAGCAAACTGTGTTGTCAGTTCAAGGTAAAACTATCACAGATGATTTCTGCTGCTTGAATAACTGTCTAAAACCAAATTAAGATGGTTCCTTCAGCTAAGAAAACTCTCCCAACAGTTTACACATTTTGGGGGGGTTTACTTCTTCTTCAGCTAGTATCCACACTATGAAAAATTTCTCTCAATGAATGCCTAGAAAAGAACTTGACACATTCTCCAACTAAAAACTAACAATACAAACTCAAGGGTGACCAAAAACCACTCCAATGATTTCCTTTCAGAGTAAACATTCAATCATAACGTAAAAACCATAACACATTTTTTGCACAAGTGATTTTTTTTTCTTCCTTAGCTAGAGCTCCAATAGTGAGATTTTTGCACATGCTACTGTTTTGACCCACCCTTCAGGTAGCCCCATTCTGACTGAGGATGGATGCATCAGTGAAACAAAACCAAAACTTAAAAATTACCTGCTGAATGATGACACCAAAACTGAAGTCACCCCCATTCTTTTACTTTTTAACTCAAACCTGTTAAAAAAAACACCACAACAACCAACTACAATCCACTTTACACACATATATATCACATCGCTTCACGGCACCAACCCACCTGTGTAGGAAAGCTGACGAACTTGAGGGCCTCGTACTGGAACCAGCTGCTCATGATGTTGGAGAGGGAGCTGAAGGAGTACTTGTACAGCGGGGCCGTGTGCTTGGGCTGGCGCTGGAACAGGATCACCAGGATGGCGATGATGAAGGCCAGGATGCGGTTGATGAACACCAGGAACTGGGAGTTCTTGAAGAACTCCCCCCAGTGCCGGCCTCCGTCTTGCCGTACTGGTAGGTCATGATGCGCTCCTGCAGCACTCCCCAGGTGAGGTAGGAGGTCTGCAGGCCGAAGAAGCAGACGAAGAGCACCATGGCTCGCTTGGTCAGGGGCTCCTCCTCCATCTTCTTCTGGGCGCTGAGGGCCGGCCCCCCTCCCCCCTCTTCCGCCACGCTGCCCGCATCCTTCTCGTGGCCGAAGAAACACAGCACCAGGAAGTTGGGCAGGCAGCCAGGACCTAGCACAGGACAGTGAGGCTCTTTGAGATTTTCATAACTTGTCAACTTTCTTCTTTCTAGAGATATCAACTGCATGATGTAAAAAACAACCAACAAACAAACAAACTTGTATGATGTAGTGGGTATTCAGAAATATAAAAAAAATTGTTGTACCGTATTGTCACTATCAGACAACAGAAAAATGTGCGCGTCTGCTCATAAGCGTACACAATACACACAAACATATGCACACATATCCATGCAGACATGCATGCATATGTATGTACATACACACATGCACAAACGAGCTCACACATACACATATCTATTGTATGTATGCACACAGACACAAAACACACTGACACATAATACATATATATATATATAATATATATATATATATATATATATATATTATATATATATATATAATATAATATATATATATGCACACATTTACACAATACATGTGTGTAATTGTACCCCCAACACACACACACACACACACACACACACACACACACACACACACACACACACACACACACACACACAAACATAGATAAAACACATGTGAATGTTCTCAAATAACACACATACATACATTCAGTTATATACAGTAAATGTCCCTATCAAAGGAAAAAGTACTCAGGAAACAACCCAAAACCTTTTACATGCAAATCATACTCCCAGCAACAAGCCAGGCTCCCTATTGTCAGACCATATATATCCCATGTCAAACAACAAAAACTGATATAAACAGCTGTTGCAAAGTAGCATCCCTCACCAGCTGTTTCGTTGTATCTAATCTGCTTCAGATAACGGATGAGCAGCGCCCCAGGAATCAGCACTGTGGCGTAGCCCATCAAGTTAAAAATCAAGCGAACGATCCATATGTCTGTCCAGTTCTCTCCCCCTCCTGTCTTGTCGTGTCCACCCTCCGCCCCAGCGTATGCAGGAAGAAGCAGACACAGCAGGGACAAACTTGTGCCGATCAGAGCCATTCTGAAGCTGAACAAATGGAGGGTAAAATAGCAGCATTAAAAAAAACCAAACAACAAGGTGACAAAAAAGCTGGAGAGTATGGTGGTAAATATGTTTTGACACAAAACAAACACACAAAATGTGCGTGACTTATTGAAATGATGAAATGATGGTACACATCTGTTATAAAGAAGCAAACAAAAAATGTGTGACTTAAAGATAACCGTGAAATAATTGTAAACATGTGTAATGAAGAAGCAAACAAAAATGTATGACTTAAAGATAAAATAACCGTGAAATAATTGTAAACATGTGTAATGAACAAATGTGTGATTTGTGTGGTCTTTTGTTCACTGTGCAAAGCTTAATCATATAACAGTAATAGCACTTTGTTTGCTTTGGGTTTAAAAAAAATTGTCTTTTATATTATGCTGAATTTGTTTGGGAGGAAAACTAAGAGGAAAGGTATTATTCACTGCTATAACTTTGTGTTTTTCCTCTTTATGTTCTCTTGTCACCTGAAATTGTTAAAGAAGTGCAAAAATAGCGTGAATGATCTGCAAACTCAATCTTTCAGATTATCAAATATTCAACCAGTTTTTTTGTACATGTGTAAGAAATTCAATAAAATATGTAATGAATAATGATTAGATAATCCAATGAGGCTGAAGAACCCAAATGGTTATGTATTTTGTTTAGAAAAAAAATCAATAACTGGCTCCTATGAAAAAAAATCACAACTATGCTTTTTTCTGACAATTGCGTTCATTTTCAATACAGTCAAATCAACAATGTAAAAAAAAAAAGATTAAATAGTACGACAGATTTAACTTCCAGAATGAAACAAGAACAAATCGTCCACTTTATCTAAAATAACATCCCTGAAGTC
>CM060320.1:20373323-20375823 GCA_030674155.1 Stramonita haemastoma
TACTTGATCTACTGTCATTCAGACCATCTGCCACACCTGGTTCATTCATCCATGAAAGATGCGTCTGTTTTCAACATGAGTGCAACATGTCAACTGAGTACATGTATGTGTTCACATATGGGGTCTCGATTCATAGTCTCATCTGAACTTTATGTCGATAGGAGAATGAACTCAAAACCTATCTTTACTCCATCCAGGAAGTAAACAGACTGAAGCTCACGCTTAGGTAAAACTGCACTTTTCAAATCACAAGGATGTTGGGGGACTGTCAGTTGCATCTCCACCTTCTGGAAATTCTGTGCTAGGAATTCCTTCTTTTCTATCCCTCACTTTTGTTTTTCCCTTGTTCTTCTTCTTCCTGTCACCTCCTTCTTATCAATTTTCTACCTTCTGAGTTCTAGGTTTATTCTCCTGCCCTTTTTCCAAAAAGGACTTTAAAGATATCAATTCTCTCCCACACTGAAGTAAGATGCACTGGGCCTGACCTTAGCAGTGTAATGCATTTTCGCTCATATGACAGACAACAAAGAACAGTAAATGCTGTCTTAGCTCTCAACAAAGAAGAAGTCACAAGCCCTATTACTGTCTCTTTAGTAGCATAGTGAAAGGTCATGGGGGTGCAGCAAACAGTGATCAGTGATTAACCTTGGTCAGTCAAGAGATTTCCCCCCAAAGAGACAGCTGTTTAAAAAAAAAATTAAAATCTGATGTATCCCCTAAATCAATAAATTAAATGTAATTGATCAGTGCTATAAAAGATGCTTTATTATGATAAAATAACCTTTATGAAAAACACTATACCTACAGCAGAGTGGTTAAGACACTTTTTTTGTTTGTTCCTAAGCTACAGCTCTGAGGCTCACCAATAGTGAGATATTTCATATGATATATTTAATTGATATTAGATAGACGGATAGACAGACAGACAGATAGATAGATAGATATTTATTTATTTATTTATTTATTCTTTTATATCGAGGATAACAGAATAAGCAATCATGTGCTTTTTTTCATCCGGTCCCCGTGTGCATGCAGTTTTGTAAATATTGTCATCTGTTCCCACCGGCACACGATGGCCTACTCTTACGAAAAGCGGAACAGGATTTAACGTGT
Organism: Stramonita haemastoma; assembly: GCA_030674155.1. Taxonomy (NCBI): domain Eukaryota; kingdom Metazoa; phylum Mollusca; class Gastropoda; order Neogastropoda; family Muricidae; genus Stramonita; species Stramonita haemastoma. Next base: position 20,374,437 of record CM060320.1, read on the forward strand.
GCGCAAGATGTTCTGCGTGCGTTCGCACACGGGGCCTCGGTTTAAAGTCTCATCCAAAGGACTGAATAGATAGATAGATAGATAGATAGATAGATAGATAGATAGATAGATAGATAGATAGATAGATAGATAGATTATAACTGATTTTACCCACCATAAAGGTAGCTGCGATCTGACTTCAGTGATGTATGTTGGGTATGTTTATTTTCTGTAACCCACCGAACACTGACACGAATTATGGGATTTTTAATGTGTAAAAAACAACATAAAACCTGCATATTTGATCTTCTGTAAGTGTATATTATACATACATGAATAGAATTAACTAAGGCACTGACAAGTCTAGTTGTAAAGTTGACTTGGGAGATCATAAAAATCCCCACCCTTTAATTCATCAGAAGCTGCTGATATCTGAACCCACATTTGAACCCATAACTTTATGGGATTGAAGTTGAATGGTCTCAATGACTTGGCAATTGATAACATCTGTTGTTAAGACCATTTGACTTCAAATTTTATATGGTCAAGGACTGCGAGACCATGAAGTTCTAGGTTTGAATTTTTGCATCAGCGTCTAGTGATTTTAGGGTAGGTTTTTTTCAGATCAACTTCAAGTGTAGACCTGTCAGTGCCTCAGATCCCTTTGTGTATGCAGAAGATCAATATATATGCATGTCAGCGTTCAATTGGTTACACCTATACAGAAACATGAACATACCCAGCATGCAATCTGTACAATAAAATGAGCTGCTTTTAAGTCAGAATGTGTTGGCTGAGTGACTGAGGCCAGCAGGCACTGTAGACCTCCTGCAAAGTCACAAAGCAAAGGAAAAGGCGAGGCACTATGCAGCTGCCCTGTAAAGCAATGCATACACTGATACAGAGAGAGAGAGAGAGAGAGAGAGGAGAGAGAGAGAGAGAGAGAGAGAGAGAGAGAGAGAGAGAGAGAGAGACATTACAAACCACGAAAGATAAGCCTCTACCCTGGACTTCCAGTCATCCTTCAGGCAAAACAAAACAAAATGCTGCAGCCATTTCCTAAAGTATTTTGCTGAGTAACAGGCCCACGATCTCCTTAGACCAAGAGGCTAATCAGTACATGGATGAAAAAGAAAGTAGCCTGGGTGTGGCTGGGAATATAATATATATTAATATATATTATTATATCTTTTATACTGTAGTCAGTAGAATCTGAGCTACACTTGCAGCACTGATGCCAGAGATGGTAAGAGATGCTACTTATTCTCTGACAATCAGTAACACTCAACAGTGTTAACCACGGGAGAAATGATGGTTAGTAACCTAATAAAAGAGATAGCATACATTCTTCGACAGAATATAAACAGCAAATGTCCCACATGGGGTGATTTGGGAGAATGTTAAGCCC
>CM060320.1:20380823-20385823 GCA_030674155.1 Stramonita haemastoma
AAAAATACAATGCAAAATCTTACTATTTTGTGAACTTCAGAGCACTAACTGAGGAACAGGGAAAAAAAGAAAATTATAACCAGATTTATAATGGAGTTTTGGGTTGGTGAGAGTAGCAGTAGGCTGGCTGGCAGATCTAGCTTTTACATTGGTCATCAGGTAAACCTTCACTTAAAGTTAAAAGTGTTTAAACTGGATTTTTTTAATTTTGATTGTTTTTCAGTTGTGATGATGCTTTGATGTGTTTTTGCAAGAAATAGTGCTGTATAAATTCCATTTATTATTATCATTATTATTATTATTGTTGTTGTTATTAAAGTATTCCACCATTTTTTAACGCTTATGCTGTTGTTTTCAGAAGCGAATTTTCAACAGTAGCAGCATGGTCAGAGGAGGTTGATGGGAGCAGTGCCCAGACCTTTCAGGTGTACAGCATGGACCGTGCCAGCCGAAATGAGCTGGTCAAGACGATTGAAGAACAGAAAGTTCAGCTTCAGCAGTACAAGGCCAAACTGAGAGGTGTGTATCATAACTGTCTTCTGTTTCAGTGTCAGTTTTCTAAGGAGTTTTACTTTAGGCTTCTGTTTGTGAAATATATAATATATACTCTTACACAAACACACTTCCCCAAACTTCTACACTGAACAAGGTTTGACTAATAAGATCATTATGTGATGTGTTAATGAGGCCCACAAGTGTGTTAACAATTTTCAGCTTGGCTGCCCAAGCGGAGCCATGCTATGAAAACTATGATGTTTGAGAAAAAACGCTGGCAGAACGGTCCGTGATGACATTCATTGCCAACCCCTCCATTTGAATGTTAAGAAGCACTGGAATAGTATTAATATACATGTAGATCTATCTGAATTGCACATTTGAGTTTTCTAGGTATTTTAGTTTTCTGCCTACAAAGTTTTTGTTTGTTTGTTTGTTTTTAACTTGTTAATAAAAGGATTTAAAGCTTACAATACTTAACTGGGTAGTCATTTCAAAATGGGGCCCAGCGGTCCATTATTATTTTTTTTATGGGATTTTCAGCTCTTTGTGATGTTTTAAGCCATGGAGAGCTTCTATGGCACCAGTTATTCTCCTGATCTCTTGATGTGTATGCTATAGTTGTTTACCAGTGAAAGTGATCTCTCAACAACATTCAGTCTGATGAAGCCTTTTGTTGGTATGGATTGTTATCTGTATGATAAGCACACTCTCCAGACTGAACGTCATGTGACTGTTCCCTGTGTAAACTGCACTCTGGTGGTCGAAATTTAAGGGGAAAATTGTGGTTCAAACCTTTTGAGTGGGTATTTCTAGCTTTTTTTGGCAAAACCAACAAACATTTGCTTCTTTGGCTAATACGAACTAAATCAACTTCTTTAGCATGAAATATTCACTAAATCAAAAAAAATTGTTTAATCCAGAGCTATTTGTGTATGAGAAAATCTATGTCCTTGTGAATGTGTGGAACTGGTAAAGCTCAGTGAAATGATGACATCTTCTAATGGTTCCATGTACCTTCTTTTCACAGATGTGGTATCAGCGTACAAATCCCTGGCCAAGGAGAAGGATGCGTTAGAAGCCAGTTTAGCTGTCCTGAGCACCCCATCTGCTAGTGCCTCCACCACCACCAGCAGCAGCACCGCTGCCAAAGAAAATGGCCCTGCTGCTTCTGAAGGAGAGGCTGATGGAGAAAGTGCACAGGCCCCACAGACCTCGGACCCACTTGGAGTTAATCCTGTGAGTTCAGCATTAAGTGTTGCCTTAAGTCACTTTTTTTCTGTGTTTCTCTGAATACCAGCTTTTTTATTTATTTATTTATACCATTTTATGTCACAGCAGATTCTCTGTGTGAAATTTGGGCTGCTCTTCCCGGAGAGAGTGCATCGGCCCAAATGCAATGCCTACCCATTATTTTTTTTGTGTATTATACATACAGCCCTGAGCTGCCCTGGGGACTCCAACTCCCCGATTTTTCCTCAGGGATGGTGTCTAAACACGACACTTGTGTGCATGCTATAGGCATATGTAAGGATGCGCTCTATACATACGATTCTGGTGAACGGTTTTTGGCAAATATCTTCTGGCAGCCAGGTAACTTGATATGTAATCACTGGAGTAGGCACAGGACATCCATTCTGCAGTGTTATTTGCTTGTGTGTGATTTTTATGTATATTTTTGTCTTTTAAAATGTTATCTTTTTTCATGATTTTATGTAGCCTGGGGATGATCAATTAAGCGGATTGGCTGGTATCCTTAGGTGTGTCATTTAGTGTCGTAATTTTTTTCAGATGGATGGTGCCCATCAGTATCAGGCTGCTATGGGGCCACCAGCCAGAGGGGCCCTGCACTGCTGCTTGGTTACTTTGGTGGTGTTCAGTGGTGATGGTGGGTTATTTTTGTTCTCTTTCATATATGGACTCTTAACTTGTTGCAGCCGACATCCGAAGAGATGACAGCGCTGAAGGAGCAACTGAAGACACTGACAGTGTCACTGACGACACTCAGTCAGGAAAAGAGCAAAGTGGAGAGTCAGTTTGTCGCTGACAACAAACAACTCAGGGTACAGCCTTTGTGTGTGTGTGTGTGTGTGTGTGTGTGTGTTGGTGTGTCTGTGTCTGTGTGTCTGTGTGTGCTTTTTTACATTCAGTCCCTGTGTGTATGCAGTTTGTAAATTTTGTCATACCCACCAGCACACTATGGCCCACTCCTCCAAAAAGTGGAATGGGTTTTCACATGTGCAGAAGATGTTTTACATGTGTTCGCACACAGGACCTTGGTTTATAGTCTCATCCAAAGGACTTTTAGAGGGGGTGGGGGGGTGGAGTCAGCACTGATGCGAACTCCAGAGGAAAAATCCTCTTGAACGAGATCCAAACCCCAGTCAGCTGATCACGAGCGCAATGTGCATCACTGACACCAGGCTATCCCGTTCTGCCCCCCCCCCGAACTCAGTGTGTGTGTGTGTTCTCTTGTGTAGTGTTACTGCTGTGTTTGTAAATGAGTTATACATTTCACTTGAAAAATGATTTTAATACTTCTACTTTCCTGCTTGATTTTCCAATAACCGAATGTATCCCAGCAACACAGTAAATGAATAGTATTGGCTATATGAAAAGATGTACCCTCCTATTAAGAGAAATTTTACTACTACTAATAATTTCAAAGATGAAAAGTCTGATTTTTAGCACTTTAATCGTCCACAAAATGTAAGCTTAATGCAAATGCAATTCTTGGTCCTGTTACTGTAAACAATAGCAATCTAATGTTCTAAACCATAACATTTTTTCGTTGTCCAAAAACAAAAAAAAGGGGGAAGAGGGAGAAAAGAAAAGGAGTTAAAAGTTATTGAGAGTTAGTTTTTTTTGTCACTAAGGGAACAGATTTTTATACTTTACATTACATGAAATCATCAAAATGATTTGAGTTGTGTTCAAAATAAAGCAGCAACATTTTTTTTTCATTACCTGCAGTTCATTTTGATTCATCTGTCTGCTCTTACACAGCAAGAGATTGAAGAGTTACAAGCCAGACTAGAAGGGGAGAGACATCAGATGATGTCCAAAAAGGCCAACACCGATCAACAGATACAAGAGGTAAGTAATCTATATATGATCTATGCATACTATCTATCTATCTATCTATCTATCTATCTATCTATCTATCTATCTATCTATCTATCTATCTATCTATCTATCTATCTATCTATCTGTCCCTTAGTCTGGTGACCGTGGGGGCACCCCTGAGGACTTGACAACCAGTTCCCTCAATTCCTCTCATCTCTATGCATACTACTCTGTAGAAACTTTTGTCTAGTCGCTGATTCACTCGATGGCTTGTGGCAGATTCAGAATGATCTTATGCAGGTCAGCAGCAAAGATGTATTGGTGTATTCCAAAATAAATAACATTATTAAGTGACACAGACAACAACAACAAAAGACACTAAGTATGTTACATGTAAAACAGTTAAGAATGCAGTATTGTTTGTTGATTTTTTTGTGTGTTGAATGAAAGCTGAAGTGGTGAGTTTGTGCCTTCAGTTGAAGGGGCGTATCCGCAGTCAGCAGCTGGAGAGAGAGAAGGAGCAGACGGACCATGTAGTGATGCTGAGAGAACTGCAAAAACTGATGGCTGAGGAGCGCTCACAGAAAGAACAGCTGGAAATGCAGGTAAGTTGTGGGGAAGTATGGGAAACATAACATCTTGTTGTCTTAGTGTGAATGTCATGTAGGATAGATTTCGCCCGGTGTAAACATCACTTGACTTTGTTGTGTTTTTTTTGTTTGTTTTTTAAATTTTATTTTGTTGTTTTCCTTCCTTGTTGTAATTTTTCTTTGCGTTTTCTTTGCCCCTCCCCCCTCCCTTATTTTGAAGCCTTTTGTTTGGTTTTTCTTTTTTTTGTATGTGTGTGTGTTTTTATTTGTAAAGTACATATGCTTTGAGCAGTACAATACAGCACAAAACAATACAATACAATACAATACAATACAATACAATACAATACAATATGAATACTTTAATATTTCAGAAACACAAAAAATTCAATACTACTATGCTTTCTTTATTCCCAATGTTATGACTTCAATGCAATGTATTTACTTGGTATCTTATTCCATCTTTGTTAAACTTCTGTTTAGAAGACATGTCATTGGCCAAGTTAACGAAGCTGATTAAAGACTTTTTTCTGAGTGATGAGATTGTTTGGGTTACTTTCAGCATCCTGTACTATGTAAATTATCATGACAAATAACGGGTGATGTTTAGCTGGACGAAACCCGCCGGTCCTTGCAAGATCTGACCAGTCACAACGCCATATCAGAGCAGTATGAGCAGAAGATCAGAGAGCTGTCTGATGAACTGCACAGAGTGCGGCATCGGCTGCAGGAGGCTGAGTTCAAAGCCACACAGCCCTCGTCCTTTGTGTTGGACCTGCAGAAAGAGCTGACTTCCCTGAAGGTAGGTTTGGGGGGGGGGGGGAAAGAGACTGCTGTTCTGGTAACAAA
>CM060320.1:20393323-20510823 GCA_030674155.1 Stramonita haemastoma
GAACTCGCTCTGGGTAGGAGGCGGCTGAAGTCTAAAAATCCCTATGACTCTCATAGGATTTTAACCCACCATCTTTCAACCCATAACCCAAGGCCCTAACTACTGGGCTATGGTTGCTGGTGGATTCTGTTTTCTAATGGTAAAGAGAACTTACTTTTCATTTGTGTACATACAAAAGGAACTTGTTTGATCTTTCAAGATATATGTGTGAGTGTGTGCATGTGTTCGCACGTGCATGTGTGTGTAAGTGTGTGTGTGTGTGTGTGTGTGTGTGTGTGTGTGTGTGTGTGTGTGTGTGTGTGTGTGTGTGTGTGTGTGTGTGAACCACTGTTGTGATATCATGCCATTTCTAAAGACCATTATTGAAAGTGACTTTTTTTTAAACAAAGAATGTGTCACATTTTTGTGCACTGATTCTAGATGAAGTCTAAGTGCTATATAACCACACATGTTTAAATGATTGAGACAACTGTGTACAAAAGACAAAAGTTCATTCACAGACTACACCAAGAGCCAGACACACATAAAACAGTCATAAGATAAATAAAGGATTATGTTTATATGCGTAGGTATTCATTCAAGGCTGGTGTAGATTGGAAACAAGAGAGGGTTATGTATACGTAAGTATTCAGGAAAAACACTGTTTAATGTTTCATTTGTACAGTATATGTGATAAGAAGTGTATACAGTTTGTCATTTGCATATGAAAAGAGGTATGGATTGTCTAGCAGTAAAGTGATACCTCTCTGTTATACATATGGTAACATCAAGCATACAGTTTATTGATTCGTCTGCTCAACTTTGCCATGCAGTATGTTTTATCTTATGAAAAGCAAACATGAAAAAATTGTACAAATATTGCTAGTTAAAAAAAAAGAGTTGTATTAGTGATGTATGATTGAATATATCAGATATCCTAAATAGTGAAACATAATAAGCCCTTGTCTTGAATATTCACAGAAAGGTGAGATTTTGTTTTTTGGTTATTGGCTTCTTTGTCTTGTTTTTCTAAATCTTGCAAGCAGTAGACAAATTGTTTGGTATGGAATAGAGTGAAGATAGATGAACTTCCATTTCTGCAACAACCTCCCAGCTACAGAGCATGATCAGAGCAGCGGGGATGTGACCTCTAAACAGAGGCAGCAAAAATTCTACATTTCACCAAGCAGGCAAAATGAATGCACAGAGAAGTCAGAACTACCACCCAATGAAACAGAGCCTCCTACAATACGCTGGTGTCTTCTGATTTAGAAACACAGTGTTGAGCTTGTGTTGCACATGGGGGGCAGTTATAACCTCTTGGACACAGGTACACAAACTGAAGATCCACAGTGACAGGTCTGGTCAGTGAGTGGGTAAGATGTTTTAGGCTTGATCCAAGGGTTACTGGTTTGATTCTCACTACATTCATATTAGAAGACATGGTCTTTTTGAGGCAACAATTGTGCACACTCTTCCCTCCTGTGGATGAGATTTAAAATCTTGGTCCCATGAGTGGATGCAGGCATAAACAATCTTGCACACATCTTAAATCCCATTCCACCTTTCAGAGAACAGTAGACCATCTTTGGATTAATATTAGTGTTGTGTGTAGACATCACCCTCAATGACAGAAAATGGTGACCCACATGTTGGAAAAAAACTGCCACAGGCAAAAATTTTTCAGCTGTGGTAAACCCCCTAATTAAGAAACAGAAAAGATGATCTGTGTTTGACTTTTGGGGACTGTTAGTTATTATTGTCTGTCTGTTGTAATATGGATTATGTCAACAGTATTCCATTTTTGTGTGGGGTTATTATTGTTTTGGGTTATTATTGTTTTGGGTTGTTGTTTTTTTCTCGGCCATACCCACAATGTTCACCAATTGTACGATTTATGCATATGCGGCTGTTTTTGCCACCATTTAAGTAGCCGCATTCAAACTTTTAGGATGTATTCATTTAGTTTATGCATATGATGCATTTGCCTTTCTTTATGCTTTGTATGTAAAAGTTTGATGATTTTTTTAAAAAAAAGGTACCATGAGGATCTGTGATGGATTATTCTCGTTCATTGATGTCATTCATTGAAAGGAATATCTTCTTTTATGTCTTTCTCTTTCTTGTCTTCATTTTCTTCCTTGTTCTCTCCATCATTTTTTCTTCTTCATTGTGTTTGTTTTTCTTCACTGAGCGTATGTTTTTTATCTGAAAATTCTCGCAACAATCCTGATCACTGGGCATTGATACTGTTCAGTTTTCTCATGTTGAGAAAATTTGATGATATTTATTGTTTTTGTTGCATAGGTGTGTGTGTGTGTGTGTGTGTGTGTGTGTGTGTGTGTGTGTGTGTGTGTGTGTGTGTGTGTGTGTGTGTGGAGATTTCATTCTTTTTCAGTTGACAGAAAGTATACAATAGGATTTTGATTTTGTATAGAAACATGGTGCTGGTATAAGCCCACAGTAGAGGCTATATTCTGGGTTTATTGCTACAATGCTCTGCCTATTGGTTCTCGTTCTCAGTTTTCATTTTTCTTTCAGTCATTCTTTCTTTTGTTTGTTGGTTGTTTGCTTTTTTTTCAGGAGGGGAGGGGAGGAATTGTGTTTGCATAAAGGTGAAATAGGAATATTTGAAATGAGGTTGAAGTATTTAGATATTGCTTATTAAGATTTTTTTTTCAACTTTAAATGGTTTTCAGAGCTGCAAGCCAAAAGAAAATGCAGAAATTGTATCAAGGCGTCTGCTCCACCTCATGTTCTCAGTTTTATCAGATTCAGCTTCCTTCTCCCATCTTCTTTCTTGCCACCACACTCAGTGATCCCACCTCCCTGTAAAGCTTTAAAACAGTAGCATGTCATTTTATTTCTCTCTGACAGTTTTAGAGTGATGCTACACACCTTAGTTTTATTGGAATGATAAAGAATGTGTATGTTTCTGGTGCTTTTGCGTCTATCCATGAGCTTCCTGTAAACAGATTTGCCTTTCTTTTAATAGAATGTAACTGTATGGAAACTGGTCCAAGTTATGACATGTTAAGACTTGTGAATATTTGATCTAAGTTTTTTTGGTTTTTTTTAACTCCCTCTGCTGTTTATCCTGTCAAATTGGGACAATAGAAATCAAAGATATTTTAGCTCCCCAAAGAAACCTCACCAAAATAAAACTTAGAGGTATGTACACCTCTTAGCTGTATTTTAGAATTTTAATGCAGGGACCACATGCTTAAAATTATATATAAACAGTTTTTTTATCAATTTATATTTGACTTTTGAGTTTAGAATTGTTTGCTGTTTGTTTATTGCAATATTTGCACAGGAAGTATGATTATGCTGATCAGTTTTGCTTTATGTACACAATTGATAGAATTATTGTTGTATTTCATTCTATGTTAGACTACTTGAAGAGGATTAACATTTATCAACCTAAATCTTCACCTCTTTTACACTAAATAATGATTTTTAACACCACATTAAAATGCACCTGCAACCAAAATCAACATGTTTCAGTATTGCCAGTGTTTGTGTAAAATTGTTAGAGGTCTGAAGTGGTTGTTGAGATAAAAAGATAAAAAAGGAGAAGAAAAAGTTTTCATCTCTGAGACATTTTTGGTTGGTTTTTGGGGGGTTGTTTTCGTTTTAGTTTTTTGATTATCTCTTCTTTTTTTTTTTTAAAGTAGTATGAAATTCATCTGCAAGTGAAGAGTTTGATAGATCATTGACATTATGTACGGTTACAATCACCTTTTTAAAAACAAAAACAAAAAAGGATCATTGACATCAGATATGTGATCATAGTGTTGGATACTAGAAGCATCTTGTTATACTCTGTTCAAATACCCATGATTGTTGTTTTTTAAATGAGGGGGTGGGATTTTGTTTTCTTTCCAATTGTTTTTTATCAGCAATAATTCTATATCAAAATTATTCCAGCAGATATTTTGATGTGTGGTCAACTGCACAATTTAAGCTGCTGTTGCCTGTTTACCTCATCTTATACTTCCCACCTTTTTGAACAGCGTGGGTATGAGTGTGTAGGCTATATGTTTGGGTTCAGTTGTCGCTTTTTTGTGATTACATGCATGGTTATGTGTGTGTACATTCATAAGAAATAAACAGAAATTAATGTGTGTGTGTGTGTGTGTGTGTGTGTGTGTGTGTGTGTGTGTGTGTGTGTGTGTGTGTGTGTGTAAAAACATATAGTAGATTTGTTAAAAGACTTTGTTGGGAAAAGATGGAAAGAGGTAAAGAGCTTGTGACTGCTTTGATTTTTTGTTTTCTTATCCTTGTGGAAAACAAAACAGAAACATAGTTTTTTCGAAAGCTGGAAAAGGGGGGGGGGGATGTGTGTGTGTGTTAGGTTTGGGAATCTTTTCAAGTATGGAACTTACTGAGTACCCTGGTAGATTTTATTCTGCACAATACTGTATGATTAGTACATTGATATACGTATTTCAGAGAATATTTCTCCTTGAAGTTGCACCCAAACACAGGAGACGGATACTGTCTTCATTTAGCAATATCTGTTCACCCCGAATTTTATGTTTGTTTTCTTCGAGGATTTTGGTGAGTTCAGCATGGTAATTGGGTTAACTTGTACAAGTATATTCCCTTGATGACTGCCAACAGTCTTTCTCTCTTTTTTTTTCTCTCCCCTTTTTCTGTTCACGTTCTATTGGTCCTTCATTTTATAGATCTGGGTGTGGCACATATTTTTGATAATTGCTTTATCACATAATTACATATTTGATACTCATATTAGCTGTTTCACTTTATGGTTGTCAAAATGAATTCCGTTGATTAAACAAAACTTATTGTTATCAGGAAAATGCTTTGCTTGAATTCGTTGTATCCATGTTTTCTCAGTGGAGACTAGAGTTAAGCTACTTGTATGATAGGTTAAAGAAAAGGTTATAGTTTACATGCAAAATTCTGCCCCCAGGGTGACATAAGCAGGTTTATCACCAATTTATTTGGTTTGTTTGAAAGAATTTCAGGAAATGAATGTCTGCATACACACAAAAAGTACAGGTGTTTTGAAAGGCAAGGATAAAAGTGCATGCTTCTGTTTGTGGAAGGGGGAGGGTGGTAAAAAGATGCTATTACTATATTGCCAGAATTTTGTTCACTTTGCCTAGTACAGTCTGTCAATTAGAAATAATACTAAAGAAATCACCTTTTACCTTTACCTTACTGAAGAAATCTATGGCTGAAAGATATTAGAAATATGAAACAGGCAGGCACTTTTCATAGAACTGTGAGTGTAAGATTCCAGACGTTTTTTTAATCAAATGAACAACCTGGTGTCTGATTGTATTACGTGTGACATGTTTTATGCCACTAAAAGCTTCCCTGTCACACTTTGTCACCAAGAATTGACATCAAAACACCCAAACAATGCTAAATTAAAAATTTTATAAAAAGTCACTTAGTTACTCTTTTTGTGTTATGTGTGTACAGAATTGTTTGTATTCTTTTAAACTGATTTGTATGCTTGTGGAAGATACAATAAATGATTATTATGATGACATCAATTCTTTCCGCTTTTTTATTATTCTGTTGTTTGTGCATGTTACTCGGTAAAACACTACTTGAGATGACAGTAAGTAAACATAAATGAAACCAACTAGAAGTATTGTAGACTACATACTTGATTGCATTTTGTTCTCTTTCATTAGTATCATTCTTTCCTATGGGAATACTGGGGGCCTGTCAGTATAAATAGTATCACCACCTTCTGGAAATTCTGTGCTTGGAATTTCCTCTTTTCTATCCCTCTCTTTGTTTCTTGGTTGTTCCTTGTCTTCCTGTCACCTTCTTCTTGTCTATTTTCTGCTTTCTTGGCCCATTGTTCTGCCTTTTTTCCTAGACAGACTTAAAAGATAACAATTCTCTCCCTCGTTGAAATTGGAGTCACTAGTCCTGACTTTTGTCAGGTGTGGAACAACAGTGTAACACACTTTTGCTCATATGACAGACAACAATGGTTGTTCTTCGAGCATTCGACAAAGTAGTTTCATTCAGGATCTTCTTAGCTACCTAGTATGTTTAGGCCAAACTAAAATATCTACTCTTTCATTATCTGCGAAGCAGATACCAAGAAAGGTTGCAACATTGTCATGATTAGACAATTCACTTGCCATAGTGACCCCAAGAACTATGATATACCAGCAGGAGGTCAGGTTTGTCATCCACACTGGAGCAGGACTAGGTGAAGGCTAGGTAAAGATAAAGGTAAAGGTGTCCCATAACCTGTGTGGTCATAGGGGAGCGAGATGTCAAGAGACCTCAGCTTCCCTAGGGGCCAGCATGTTGAGGGCGGCGCCCATCTCCTCTCCCTCGCTGCTTTACCTTCCCTGACCCTGAAGAGGGCAGGTACCCATTTACAGCTGGGGGAACTGTATTGTAGCCAAGGCACGCAAATGGTTGCCCATCCAATCGTCAACCACACTCGACACTGCTTAACTTGACTGGGGGAAAGCGAGAGCTCTGACCGCTGAGCTATCCCATCTCTGTAGAAGGCTAGAGATTTCACAAAACATAAGATATTGCTTGTCCAGCCTACAAGAGAAGAACTAGGTTCAGAAAGGCCTTGTGATTGAAGTATTGGGCTCATGACCTCATGAAAATCTGAGGGCTCAGGTTTAAGTCGCTGAGGTGTCTGTCTGATGGGATTTTTCCTCTGGATTGGTCATGGGGGTAGGATAGCCTCGTGGTTAGAGGGCTGAGCTTGTGAACTTATGGCTCTGGTTCAAGCCTCCATTGTTGTTGTTGTTGTGTGTTCTCCAGCTTAACACTCTGGGGGTCACCCAGAATGTTTACTCTGACTCACTGATCCCACTTGGGAATCTCTGTGAAATTGAAATTGCACTCTGAATGAGAAGTTACGTATATGACTGTTTCAAGTCTCTGTCTGTCAGAGCCTAGGATCATCAGCCGGGCTTATCCCGTTCTGGCGTAAGCGACTGAGAGTCATAGACTCCCCGGATAGACGCCAGTCTATTGCAGGTTAACCCAACCAGTTGTACCTTTTTACACCTGGTGGGGTGAGAAAATAGCCGTAAAGTCCTTCCAAGGCACAACGCATAGCCGAAGCTGGTCGAACCGCAACTTTAGGTTACGAGTCCAACGCCCTGACCACTAGACTACAGCGGCGCTCTGTTCAAGTACCTCAACATATGCTTTCATACTCCCAACTTCAGAGAAACCACCATTGTCGTGTCCATTTAATTTGAGGGGATTTTTTCCCCTGGAGTTAGCATCAATACTGACTCTGCTCCCCTGAAAGTCTTTCAGAGGAGACTATAGATTGAGGTTTCCATGTGCAAACTTAAGCAGAACGTCTTCCAAACGTTAAAAGTTTTATTATGCCTTTTAGGAGAGTAGGCCATTTCATGCCAGTAGGAACAAATTCTTTTTTAAATGCATACACACGGGTGTTGTGTTTAGCTTTCATCCCCAAAGTCAGAATGTGGCTACCTTACTAGTGGTAAATGGTCACATATGCAAAATCCCGCCATTGGTGAACACTGGAACAATAATCCAAGAACTACAAAAACAGCAACTCTGCCTAGGACGGTCCCAAGCCCGGCTGAAAAAGGAGGAGTGTTTGGCGTAGGGTTAGCTACCCCACCCTGTGAAAAAAACTCTAGCTACAGAAACGCCAAATAGCAATTTAACAGACATCGCGGACCTGGGGAGGGATGGACCTCCAGCTGGAAGGTGTATGAAGTCGGGTGGTGAAAGCCAGAGTCATCTGGAAGCCGTCAGACCGAAGACCATCATCTCCACCAGGACCACACATCCATCGGTACATGGAACGTCAGGACCATGTACGAGACGGGGAAGACAGCGCAAGTAGCCGCAGAGATGAGGAAATTCAACCTCACCATCCTAGGAATCAGCGAAGCAAGATGGACTGGTTCCGGGCAGAAGCGACTGACTTCCGGGGAGCTGCTGCTGTTCTCGGGGCACGAGCAGGAAGATGCTGCACACACCCAGGGAGTCGCCCTGATGCTTTCCAAGCCAGCACAGGGAGCGCTCATCGGGTGGGAGGCACACGGACCAAGGATCATGACAGCCTCTTTCCGTACAAAGAAGAAGAGGATCAACATGGACATTATCCAGTGCTACGCCCCAACGAACGACAGCGAGGAGGAGGACAAGGACGACTTTTATAACAGATTGCAGACCATCATACAAGACAGACCGAAGAGAAACATCATCATCGTAATGGGCGACTTCAATGCCAAGAAGGTAGTGACAACCAGGGATACGAGGAGATCATGGGGCGGCATGGGCTAGGCGAGATGAACGACAACGGGGAGAGGTTCGCAGACCTGTGTGCCACAAGCAACCTGGTCATCGGAGGAAGTGTTTTCCCGCTCAGAAGGATACACAAGGCAACTTGGGTGTCGCCAGACCTGTCAACGGAGAACCAGATCGACCACATCTGCATCGTGAAGAAGTTTCGCCGCTCCCTGCAGGATGTACGCGTCAAGCGAGGAGCAGACGTTGCTTCGGATCACCATCTACTTGTTGCCCGATTGAAGCAGAAGCTGAAGAGAAATTGGACGGGGGATCCAGTCAACGCCAGCGTTACAACACCACGGCGCTGAAGGACAACAGGAAGCAAGAAGAGTTCAAGGTCACTCTATCCAACAAGTTCCAAGTCCTAGGAGAGCTGCTTGAAGAGGAGACGATAGAAGAGAGGTGGCAGAGAGTGAGAGAGACAGTGACCTCAACATGTCAGGAAGTACTGGGCCCCAAATCAATCACACACAAGGAATGGATTTCAGCAGCTACGCTAGAGAAAATAGAAGAAAGAAGAGAAAAGAAATTAGCCGTCAACAGCAGCAGGACACGATCAGCAAAAACAAAAGCCCAAGAGGAATACACAGAAGCAAATAGGGTTGTAAAGCGAAGCATTAAAGCAGATAAGCAAAACTACTTGGAGACATTGGCAAAAGAAGCAGAAGATGCAGCTCACCAGAACAGCACCAAGGACCTGTACTTCATCATCAAGAAGTTATCAGGGAAGTTTGCCAAGCCAGAGAGACCAGTAAAAGACAAGAACGGAGCAGTAATAGCTGATGACGAAGGACAGAAAAACAGGTGGATTGAGCACTTCCAGGAGTTACTCAACAGACCAGCACCTACAAACCCACCAGAGATACCAACAGCCGCAAGCGAACCTGCCGATCAAGTGTAGTGCTCCCACAAAGGAAGAGATCCGCAGCGCCATCAAGCAATTGAGGAACGGTAAGTCTACAGGACCTGACAGCATCCCAGCAGAAGCCCTGAAGGCCGACGTCGAGACCAGTGTGGAGCTCCTCTACCCGCTCTTCGGCAAGATCTGGGAGAAAGAAGAAATACCAACAGAATGGAAAGAGGGTTACCTCATCAAACTCCCCAAGAAAGGCGACCTCAGTTCCTGCTCCAACTACAGAGGGATAACGCTGTTGTCCATCCCAGGAAAGGTGTTTAACCGCATCCTGCTGAACCGGATGAAGGACGCAGTAGACCCGCATCTCCGTGACCAACAAGCTGGCTTCCGAAAGGAAAGATCATGCACCGATCAGATTGCAACACTGCGCATCATCCTGGAACAGTCCCTGGAATGGAATTCGCCACTATACATCAACTTCATAGACTATGAGAAGGCTTTTGACAGCGTCGACAGACAGACCCTCTGGAGACTACTGAGACACTACGGAGTGCCAGAGAAAATCACCAACATCATCAGAAAATCATATGAAGGAATGACCTGCAGAATAGTTCATGGCAGACAGCTCACCACGCCTTTGAAGTAGATACCGGAGTAAGGCAAGGATGCTTACTATCTCCTTTCCTGTTCCTGCTGGCCATCGACTGGGTCATGAAAACCTCAACGGACCAGAAACGTAATGGCATCCAATGGACACCTTGGAAACAGCTAGACGACCTTGACTTTGCGGATGACCTGGCCCTTCTCTCCCACACCCAGCAACAGATGCAGGAAAAGACCAACATCGTTGTGGAGAACTCAGCTAAACTGGGCCTCAACATCAACAGAGGAAAGAGCAAGGTACTCAAGACAAATGCAGCCAATGCGACACCCATCACAGTCAAAGGAGAAGCGCTGGAAGAGGTGGAAAGCTTCACATACCTCGGCAGCATCGTGGACACACAGGGAGGAACAGACACAGACGTCAGAACCCGCATCGGTAAAGCAAGGGCAGCCTTCAAGCAGCTCAGAAACGTCTGGGGATCAAGCGACATCAGCATCGCCACCAAGACCAGGTCTTCAACACCATCATCAAGCCAATACTAATGTATGGAGCAGAGACCTGGAGAAACACCGTCACCACCATGAAGAAAATCCAGGTCTTCATCAACACCTGCCTCAGGAAGATCCTCAAGAACGCTGGCCAGACAAGATCAGTAATGAAGAATTATGGCAAAGAACCAGACAACAGCCTGTTGAGAAAGAAATCCTACAGAGACGTTGGCGATGGATAGGACACACCCTACGGAAACCTGTATCCAGCATCACAAGACAAGCTCTCACCTGGAATCCACAAGGGAAAAGAAAGAGAAGGCGGCCTAGAAATACCTGGCGCCGAGACCTGGATGCAGATGCGAAAAAGATGGGCAAGACGTGGGGACAACTGGAACGCCTAGCCCAGACCGAGATGCCTGGAGACAGCTAGTTGGCGGCCTATGCCCCAGAAGGGACCACAGGCAGACATGACATGACATGACAAAAACAGCATTGGATGCGACTCCATTCCCCTGAGAGTCCTTAAGAAAAAACTTTTTAGACTGAGGTTCCGAGGGCAAATACACACAAGTCTTGCACAATGTTCAAAACCTATCCATCTTTTGTAGAAGAAGCTAGCTTTATTTGTTTATTTATTTTTATTTATTCTTTTATATCGAGGATAACAGAATAAGCAATCATGTGCTTTTTTTCATCCGGTCCCTGTGTGTATGCAGTTTTGTAAATATTGTCATCTGTTCCCACCGGCACACGATGGCCTACTCTTACGAAAAGCGGAACAGGATTTAACGGTGCGCAAGATGTTCTGCGTGTGTTTGCACACGGGGCCTCGGTTTAAAGTCTCATCCGAAGGACTTTTGGGGAGAGCGGAGTCACACTGGTGTTAACTCCAGGAGAAAAATCTCCTCGACCGGACTCGAACCCGGTCGTCAAATTGCCAGCGCAATGTTCTGACCACTAGGCTATCCGTCCCCCATGAGGCCAGTGACAGGAGTAACACAAACACACCAAGCATGGATTGTATGAAGTGGGGTAAGATGGATGGGCTTCATAAGATTCAATGTGCAGGCATGGGATTGCTCATCCATAACAGATAAAGCATTTTCTATGAAAGCCCCAAAAGGAAAAATCAGGGAATAAAAGGAGAACAGCCCAAATGGCACTTTCAACAATTACTATGGTGCAACGCCCTGCTGGGCCTGATTTGTGAAGGGTTTAGTCGGCAGCTCAATGTATTTTCGATCATGATATGACACACAGCAATACTCTGAAACGTTTGACAAAGAAGAACAAGGAAGCAATAAATCATTTTGAAAACCACTTCATAAAGCATTACTGGCCCAGGCAATATGCTTTGTCAGTATTGATGTAAACAAGTGCCAAGGCCTACATTAAAATGTTGTTTACTTGTTAAACATCAGCCATGACAAGCTCTTGACATAACAACTTGCACACTTTTAAAGGAAAAAAGTCATATTTAATTTATCTTTTATCTATTTTCTTTTTGTTTCGAGGAACTGACAATAAGCACTCATGTGCTTTTTTTTTTTACATCCAGCCCCCATGTGTATGCAGTTTTGTAAATCTTGTCATCTATTCCCACTGGCACACGATGGCCTACTCTTACGAAAAGCAGGATTTAACGTGCGCACAAGATGTTCTGCATGCGTTCACAACAGGGCCTCAGTTAAAAGTCTCATCCGAAAGACTTTTAAGGGGGAGTGAAGTCAGCACTAATGTTAACTGCAGAGGAAAAATCCCCTTGAGCAGGAATCGAACCAATCCAGCAATGTTCTGAAAAAAATTAGTATGGCTGTCTATATGGCAAGACACTTAAAAAGTTATACAAGCAAACTCCTCATCCAGCGTGCAATTTCAACCTCACAGTGATTCCCAGGTGAGTCAGAGTACACAATCTGGGTGATCCCCAGGGTGTTCAGCTGAGCAAACCACCACCACAACACCAGCAAATAATTATGTGACGGACTGCGACACTTGACTGATGACACAGTTGATGAAGAGAGAAAGAGAGTGGGGCTGGGGGAAGAGCACACATAATTATGGGAAGAAATTCCTGGAATCAAAATTGTAACTATTTATACTTGTTTTACTGGAAGCCTGTGTTAACAGCTGACGAGTATGATGTATATTTGTGTGCACAAGACATATTGAAAAAATATGGATAAGGACAGCAAATATCATCATGTGTGGGATTGCTGTTCCCCCCCTAAAAAAAAACAACCCAACAACAAAAAGCCTTAAATAAACAACCCCCCCCAAAAAAAAAAAAAAAAACCTCACAAAAAACAACAACAACACACACACACACACAAAAAGAAAAAAAAAGCGAAAACATAACCTAACAGAAAAGAATCAACAAAAAAAAGAATCAACATCCCCTCCCCTATCATTTTTATATGAAACAAGTGACAGAAACATAGCAGCAAGAAAACTGTTTGGTGGTGGTGGTAAGGGACGGAACAGCTCAGTGGTCTGAGCTCTCTCCAAGCATCGTTGAGTGTGGTTACCTCTTAGGCCTACCCCAGTTCAATACCCTGTAAACACGTACCTGCCCTCTACGCTGGTAAAGCAGCGAGGGGGGGGGGGGGGGAGATGGGCGTAGCCCTCAATATGCTGACCCCTAGAAAAGCGGAGGTCTCTGACACTTCGCTTCCCAAAGACCATAGGTGTTATGGGACACTTAAACCTTTAAGAAACGAAATCAGATAACTCTGCTGAGACTCTGATATTATCAACAAATAGACGAAAACATGTTGCTTTTGTGATACAAAAAAACCACCTCAACTAAACAACAGGCTAAAACGGACAAAAACTAGAGTAACTCAGTCAAGTTCAGGTTCTGGGGTAGCCTGGGCCTTGACATT
This sequence comes from Stramonita haemastoma, assembly GCA_030674155.1. Classification (NCBI taxonomy): domain Eukaryota; kingdom Metazoa; phylum Mollusca; class Gastropoda; order Neogastropoda; family Muricidae; genus Stramonita; species Stramonita haemastoma. Next base: position 20,406,446 of record CM060320.1, read on the forward strand.
TATTTCTAACCATCCGATGTTGAAATCTATAATTATCTCTGTCCTACATAACTATTAGGCTGAATAGTGATAAAAACGATCGAAGACATCTGTTCAAATTATGACTGCTGCTGTTTCGGCTTCTAGGACATCGCCATAGCAAACCGCTTTTGCAGGACATCATGTGTGTTCCGTTTATATATGTACAAGTTTGGTATCAGGTAATCTTTCTAGAAGTTCTGACATGAATGAAGGAATGAATAATCTTATTTTTCAACGTCTTCTCATCCAGCCCTTGCCCTGGTTATGCACTATCAAAACAAAACAAAACCCCTAAAACAACAACAACAACAACAACAAAAGCAAAACACCAAAACAAAACAAATAAAGAAAAAAATAGTACCAACTGCTCCCCTTTAAAAAAAAACACGAACAACAGAAGTTCAACCTTTAATTTAAAGAGAGAAGACATAGTATTCAACCACATAATCCACAACTAGATACATTGATCACCATGTGAAGAAAAAAAGATAAATGTGTATTAATAAATACATAAGCCCAACAGATCCGATCACTCATTTATTTTATTTTATTTTTTTTTATATCGAGGATAATGGGACAAGCACTCTTGTGCTTTTTTTTTTTTACATCCAGTCCCCGTGTGTATGCAGTTTTGTAAATGTCATCTGTTCCCACCGGCACACAATGGCCTACTCTTACGAAAAGCGGAACAGGATTTAACGTGTGCGCAAGATGTTCTGCATGCGTTCGCACACGGGGCCTCGGTTTACAGTCTCATCAGAGAAGGAGCATATAATGTCAATGTTAACCAAAACAGGCAGAAAATAAGATTGCACTGGTAACGACAAGTACAAACATAAAAAAAGCCGTTCTGGCCACAAGAAGGGGTTCTTACTCCCCCCCCCCCCCCTCCCCCCAGCTCTTCTTTCACCACTCCCACACGCAGAGGAACGATAACCCTGTTTTGAGGTCAACCTGCGCGCCAAATCATTATTGTGCGCATGTGTCATAGCCTAGCGACAAAATGGCGAAGAACCTGAGGGCTCAGGAGGGCGCAGCCGTGAACGGAGGGAAAGATGTAATCCCTCGTAAAATGGCGCGAGCTGAAGGAGTAGTGACTGTTGTCCTGGGGACACAATGGGGCGACGAAGGAAAAGGGAAAGTTGTGGACATGCTGGCCACTAAAGCGGATGTTTGCTGCCGGTGCCAGGTAAGGAACGTGTAAGACTGACCTGACAGAGGTCAGACCACTTGCTTGCTTTTGAGGTTGATCTGGCTCCGAGTAGATTCATTGAAGGGCTGATTTGCGGTGTGTCAGTCTTTCTTAGTATTGTTATGGGGAGGGAAAACGAATTTTGAGTCATATTATGTTCACATGCATGCACCAATCCGTCGAGTAGTGATGCTTCGGACGGAAAACAAGCTCGGTTGAGTGGCAGCAACATGCGATGCTGAGGGTTGGATGCCAGAAATGATGAAACATTTTGGCCTATTGGCGATCACTTGATACTCGTCACTACTCAGTGTACAACATTTACTGATTTAGTGAGTGCCCACTTGTGACTCGTGACGAAGTCGGTTGCACTAGGCCTAGTGTTTTGTTCACTTTTGGAAAACTGATGTAATTAATTTGTCCACTGACTGTAGCCTTTACGGCTAGGCATATAGGCTCAGGCAGAGGCAGATGCAGGGTTATCAAGTGGACCGTGAAACTCACGAGTCCTATGCAGTCCGGATTATTGGCTTAAAAAAAAAAAAATATATATATAATGGGTTTTCGGCTAGTAACTCCCGTTTTAATTGACATGTAGCTTTTGTTGTTTTAGTAACTAATGCGTTTTTTTGTTTTTAATTGGCACCATTCATTGAACAGAAATGTGGAGTTAATGGTGCTCAGAGTTTCCTAGGCTATTTATGTATAACATTTAATTGATTTTATTTCATTTAGAATGTAACAGTAACAGTTTGTGCTTATTAAGTCGAAGCTAGCCAATCATGAAACACCACCAAGTGTTAAAATAGGGTTTTGGTCTGAAATTTAGGTCATGTGCCCTGTCTTCAGACTTTAGTGGTGAATTTTTTGTGTCTCTTTTTTGCTTTTGAATTCTATAGTTGTCTTAGATTTACAGTTTACTTGCTATTGAGTATTCATTATAATAATGTCTTGGCTTAATACTTTGCAGCACTATGAAAATACAGTTTGTATATAATTATATTCATGCTTCAAGTCTCATAAATAAAGTTGATGGTAAAATGGCTTATGAATACTTGATAAATTTACGATTGTGAATTTAAATAGTGATACAAATTAAGTGAATTCGAAGTTTGATGACTAGTGAAAAAAGAGATATGTCATGAGCTATGAATCACACTAAGCTAGAACTTTTGTTAATTGCACAGTAATTAAACAGTAATGCTTAATAGAAATATTATAAAAGGAAAACCTTTCTGAAGTTGAAATTTGGCTACCTAAATGCTGGGGGGGGGGGGGGGAAGATCACATTGTAAAAATGTAAAACTAACCATTGTGGACCTCAGGTTTAGATAGTTGAGGAACAATATCCCACCCCACACCCCCTACCCTCTCCCAAACTGAGAAAGAACAATGAATTTGTGCATTATTTTTTTATGTGATGAAATAATCTTTACTGTAAACATAGACTTTCAATTTGTAAATTGTAGTGTCATAGATAATAACTGTAACAGACATCAAGAATACATTTAACATTGAATACAAAGTGCCACCTCAGCTAAGAAATTAAAAAAGAAGAAAAAGAACCACTCCAAAACACAAAGAAACAAAGCAAATGTGAAGAAATGTATCTTACTCCCTCCCTCCACCCCCCCCCCCTCCCCAAACAAAAAGAAGTTTAGAAACCAATGTATTCACATGAGTTTATATGTACACTCAGAAATGAATGGAGGAGCACACTAGAAGTATTTACACTCTCACAAATGCACTCACAAATGTGCATGTGCACACACACACACACAGTGACACACACATTACACACACATACGCGCACACACACACACACATACACACACAAACTGAGGTCCTATACATGTGTGAATGCATACAAAACATCTTGCGTACACATTAAAACCTGTTCTGCTTTTCAGAAGAGTAGGCCATTGTGTGCAAGTGGGAATGGATAATAAAATTTACAAAACTGCGTACAGACGGAGATTGAATGTAAAAAAAAAAAAGCACATGAGTGCTTATTTCATTATTCTCGAAATAAAAGAATAATAATGCAGTAGTAATAATAACAGTAACACTCAAGTGCGCGCGCGCACACATCACACACACACACACACACACACACAACACACACACACACACACACACACACACACACACACACACAACACAACACACAGTAAATGTATAGTGGGACACACAGATACTGCGGCCCTCTTACTGAGTACTGGCAGAATAAAGACAAGGTTTGGCAAGCTGCCCAGGTAGTAGTAGTACACAGGAATCAGCAGGTGTGTGTGTGTGTGTGTGTGTGTGTGTGTTTGTGTGTGTGTGTGTGCAAGACTTGGAGAGCTCAGTAGCTTTTTCCTCCAGGCAGGTGCATTCTTGGGTCAAGTGACCTGAATAGTTGCCAGTCTGAGTGTACCACAGCAGTGCTTTTGTAAGCTGACTGCGAAACACACAAAGCCTTGTTTCCACCTGAGTTATCCTGAGTGTGAATGAATTGTTCACTTTTCACTTCAGTTGCTGTTTGGGAGATGGGGGATTTTATTTGATAAGACCTGCTTGCCTTTTCTTGTTCAGTGATTATTGTTGTTGGGTTTCTGTTTTAGTGTGGATTCAGCTTTTTTTTGTTTGGTTGGTTTGTTGTTTTGTTTTTGTCATTTGTTTGCAGTATTTTCTTGGTAAATAATTGATTTTAAAATCGAGATAGCCTTACTCCTTTAGACTTGGATTCAACTTTAATACATTTGTGTTTTTTTGGGGGTGGGGGTGAGGGGTGGTGGAGGAAAGGTGGCTAAATCTGTAAGTGTAAGTCACAATATAAAGGATGGTGTGGACATGTGCATGTCTTGTGGTACTGTTGTGTGTCACTGTGTCTGTGTGTGTGTGTGTGTGTGTGTGTGTGTTGTATATGAGATTGAGAATCTCTGTATTATGTGTATATTTACCATATGATGGCATATCACTCACAGTCACTTGTGATACATAATGTATCACAATCAGGTAGCCATAGACACCTTTCAGTAGTGAGTGCATGCCATGTACAGCTGCTGCATTGTGTGTGTGGTGTGTGTGTGTACTCATTAGACTGATTAGTAATACAGTACACCTGTAATTAATGTGTATGCCACTTGACTTAACAAGAAAACGCAGTTGGCTGAGAATATGTTGTTTTGTTGACAAAGTGCCATAGACTAGAGTTCCACAATTCTTGCAGGTCCTAAGTTCATGAATTCTAGTACACATGGCCATGTACAACGGTGTGGGACCTTCATTTTGAATTTTGGTCTGAATTTAGCACTGCAAGGCAGCTGCTTAGTTTGAATCCAAATGATGAAATATGCACTAAGTCTGTGACTGTGAGAAAGAACATGAAAGTTTTTAAAAATCCTTCTTATGAATGTTAATGTTATGCTTATACCAAGCTTATTATTTTCATATTTTGTGAAGGATGTACGCTATATTTTTGTGGTTAAAGATTGTTCAACTTCAATCCCTTCTGTCCATGAAATTGGCAGCATTGTGGTAAGTAAAGGTGGGGATTTTTACCATCTCCCAGGCCAACTTCAAGTGCAGACCTGCTATTACCTTAGTTCCCTTCATGCATATATACTTGCAGAAGATAAGATACGCATGTCAAAGATCCTGTGATAGTGTATTGTAAATAATTATTGCCGGCATTCGGTGGATTATGAAACACAAACCTACCCAGCACAAGTCTTTGAAACCCTAATGTGGCTACCTTTATGTAGGGTAAAAATGGTCGTATACACAAAATCCCACCATTGGAGATAAGGTGAGCCTTGGAGGTCTTGTCATGGAATGAAAACATATTTGATGAACAAAAAACAGAAACCTAAAAATCAATTTGAATTAGAAATGCTTTGCACATTATATTTTGCTCAAAGTGGCAGTATAACCACATAAGATATTGCTGTCCTTTGTGATAACAGCTTTGATTAAAAAACAAAACAAGATAAAGATTAAAAGTCTGCCACTGAAAGAGATAGAGATGGTGACTTTATGATTTTATCTTTTATTGTAATCAATGCAAAAAAGGTTTGAAATATTTATGGTCAGGATACTGTTGGCCACTCCAGTCTTTAAAAAACGTAACTCACTAACTGGAACAAGTGATTGTTTGGAAGGCCTTAAAAAGGATGTCAGAAGGTCATTGATTTTTGGACAATCTTTAATTTTATCAATGAACTATCATGTGAGTAACAATTAGGAATAATATTAATAAAATGGAATTTATATAGCGTTATATCTTGCAAAAACAAACCAAAGCGCTTGCATTCAACCAATTCTTACACATCCAACCAATGATAATTGAGAGTTTAACAAAGTCAAATGTACACACACACACACACACGTACGCATACAGGTTATACACTTGTATACACTTATACATTTTAGGACCTTGTAAAGTAAGTATAATTTAGGCAGTGGTTTATAATTTTCAGTTAGGAAAGATTTTTGGCTGTTTTTAGAAATGTATAAAGTCAAAGCATTTATAACTGCATTTATAACTTTTTTTTTCAGTTTACTGTACACAATTCAGCCCACATGTTATTTAAAAGAAATTTCCCAAAACCTGACCTACTCAGCTACTGACCTGTCTGCCCTCCCCAAAGTATTATCTAATTTTCAATTCTTATCATGACCTATTATTATAGTATTAAATTTAAAGGGTAGGGGAGCAAAGGTTAAAATTGGGCACTATAGCAGATAAAAGGGTTGTAGAAGTTTTTGACCTTCTGTAATTCTTATCTTTGAAAAATAAACTAGTTCTAGCCCCACCTATTCACCCACATACATCACAGTCTGTAACTCCTCCCCCCCCCACTTGAAAACACACATACACACACACACACACACACACACACACACACACACACACACACACACACACACACACACACACACACACACACACACACACACACACACAGAGTAGAAAAGGGTTGTACTATTTTATAGAATAAACAAAGAACATAGGTAGTTTTCAAGCCATGTCAAAAAGTAAGAACTGCAATCATCTCATGAAGGGTGTATGTATGCGTTTATTTGTTTATTCTTATATCTTGAGGATAATGGAATAAGCACTCATGTGCTCTTTTACATCTAGTTCCTGTGTGTATGCTGTAAATCTTCTCAGCTGTTCCCACCGGCACACAATGGCTCTTACGAAAAGTGGAACAGGGTTTTATGTGTGCGCAAGATGTTCTGCGTGTAGTGTGTGGTGTGTGTGTGTGTGTGTGTGTGTGTGTGTGTGTGTGTGTGTGTGTGTGTGTGTGAGAGAGAGAGAGAGAGAGAGAGAAGTTTGTAGATTATACTGAGAATAAAATTATTCTCATGTACTGTTGACAAAATTCTCTGTAGCATTATGCAGGCACATGTCTTGTAAATCCCTTCCGAGTTAAACTAGTCCGTCTTTTATGTACATTGTCACTAACCTCCCGTAAGGCTATAGAAAGCTTAACAATGAACCTTTGTCACTTCCAGACACCGTGGTTATAATGAAGTGTCAGAAATTCCCACCCCACCTCACCCCTATCCCTTCCCAGTTTTTGAATTGTGGTAGTGATTTTAGAAGTAAGCTTTTTGTGTTTTTAACTGAAATGTTTATTTTAATAGGTTTAGTTACTTAGATTTTTCTTTTAAAGACGATTATTGATTTTTTTTAATACATTCCAGGGAGGAAACAATGCTGGCCATTCAGTGCATGTGGATGGCAAGGAGTATGCCTTCCATCTTCTTCCCAGTGGAATCATCAACCGTGGCTGCACAGCAGTTATTGGTATGTTTGTTTGGAACTTCTTTTTTGTCTGATTAATTAATGAAGGTTTCACTTGTTTTTATTATTATTTTTTTTACTTATTCTTTTATATCGAGGATAACAGAATAAGCAATCATGTGCTTTTTTTATCCAGTCCCCGTGTGTATGCAGTTTTGTAAGTATTGTCATCTGTTCCGACCAGCGCATGATGGCCTACTCTTACGAAAAGCAGAACAGGATTTAACGTGTGTGCAAGATGTTCTGTGTGCGTTTGCACACGGGGCCTCGGTTTAAAGTCTCATCTGAAGGACTTTTGGGGAGAGTGGAGTTCATATTAGGTGCCACAAGGAGGTGAATGTTTCTGTTGTCGAAAGCCCAGGCAGCAACTAAAAGTCCTTCAGATGAAATTATAAACCGATGCTTTGTGTGCGAACGCACGCAGAACATCTTGCGCAATGTTAAAACCTGTTCCACTTTTCGGAAGAGTAGGCCATTGTGTGCCGGTGAGAACGGATGACAAAATTGGATACACACATGGGGACTTGATGTAAAAAAGCACATGGGCACTTATTCCATAATCCTCGAAATAAAAGAATTACAAAAAAAATAAAAACCACCTTTCATATGAGCAAAAATGTGTTGCGCTGGCATTAAAAGTCTGATCATTCATGCCCAGGGCATCCAACTTGGGTATGAGAGAGAATTGTTATCGTTTAGGTATTCTTGGAGAAAAGGCAGAACAGACTAATATGGCAGAAAATAGACAAGGAGGTAACAGGAAGAAAAGGAATGAGGCAGAAATGAAGAGAGGGATAGAGCATGAATTCCTAGCACAGAACTCCCAGAAGGTGGGGATGCTATTTATAATACTGTCAGGCCCCCACCATCCCCACAGGGGAGGTAAATTTTTCATGTAGTTAAATCAATGCATTGGTCAATCCCTTTTGAATCCTGGTTTTCTACCCATCTAGGCAGTGGTTGGTTCCTACTCCTATGCTTTCTGATTTAGTGACAGCTGAGATCCAGTTAAAGTGTTGGCAAAATGCATAATATTCCCATCCATCCATCCAAAGCCTTTTTATGCCTTCTTGGCATGTAGGGCAGCAACAAAGGAATTTCTTTGTTGCTGTTTCTGTAACAATCTTTTCTTTACAGAACAGGGTTGTTAGCCCTGTGTCCAACCCCCTACCTGGGGGAGTGGGGCCACCTTATTCGCCTCTTACGACATGCCTGGCTGGCGGGCAGGACCCTATTCTTGTAATGCTCGCTTTGCAAGCATTCCCCGGAGTCCCACGGGGGCATAAAATTCAGCTCATTTATAAATGAATCAATGGCATGTAGTCTTGTCATTGACTAATTCTGTGAAAGAAAGGCACTATCATTGGGAAAGAAAACCATTCAGTAAGAAAAGATAGCTTTGCACTTTAGTGACTCACTGTGATTGTCCCAGGGAGAACAGCTAAAATTTCATGCAGAGAAATGAGCAGACAGTAAGCGACATGCTGTACAGTATAAAACAAACAAGTTTTCATATACATGTATGTAAATTCATTGCAGCATTTACAGAACATGATTGCAGGGCTCTTCTAACAGAATGGATTGATATTAACTCTGGGGGAGGAAGCCTCCTGACCAGGCATCTCTGTGGTGGCTTGAACTTGGGCGGGCTCGATCTCCGACTTTCAAAACATGGGTGCAATGCTCTAACCACAAGGCTATCCTGCCCCCCCCCCCCTTCCCCCATGCCACTGAGCAGTTTGACTTTATTCAAGAATTAGGGATGGTGTATTAGGAACTTTTTATAATGTGCACATATACTGTTGTGAATATGAGTGATGCTTGCTTCTGTGTTGATAATGAAGTATCTTGTGTTCAGTTACAATGCTTTTGATTTTCAGTTTGTACTCCTACTTATGGTACACTTTGCATACAGTTTAAACACTGATTTTGAAATAATGAATGCTAGTTTTCTCTTCATTCCACTTATTAAAAAACAAACCCACCCCAAAATCCCTTTTCTCTCCTGAGAGTAAATCTGAAATTGTCACTGTCTGATCATCAGTAAGCTCATGAATGGTATTTACTCACACAAACAATGCTGTGGGATTGTACATGAATAAAAATGCTGGAGGGAGAGTGGAAGGAAGAAGCAATTTTACTGCTGCTGATGTGCCTGAGAGATGAGACATTGGCTGTGTGCAGGCAATGGCGTGGTGGTGCATCTACCTCAGATGTTTCAGGAGATTCAGGTGAATGAGCATGGCCTGGGGAACTGGAAGGAGCGTCTCATCATCTCTGACAGGTGTCACCTAGGTATGTCTGGTGGTATGGATGATGGATTGGTGGGGAGAAGTTTGTTATTGGATGCTTTGCTTGCTGTCTGAACTTTGATACGTGTATTCTTTACCAATTTTTTTGTAGGGCAGGTTGTTTGTTCAAAGTGTAAGTTGTGTACAGGCATAGTCATTTGTGTATGGAAAAACAGGCAGATAGAACTAGCAAATACAGTTTGAAGAACAAGCAAGCAAGCAAGCACACCCTCCCCCATACCCCCTAAAGAAACCAATCAACCATCCACCCAGCCATACAACCAACCAACCAACCAAACAAAAAATGTCTTTGTAATGCAACCAATAAATGTCTTTGTAATGTTAATGCCATATCAGCAGACAGATCTTTATTGTGTGTGACGGGCTGGATTTCTTTTCTTTTTTTCCCCCCTCTATCCCACCTAAATCCCTTGTTCATTGTAATGCAGACCTGTAGAAACCTGTATTTTAATTAAACATATGATAGCATGGTAGGTAGTGGAAGTGCGTTTGTGGGTGTGGGTGCGTGCATGTGTGCATAAGAGAGAGAGACTGACAAAGAGAGAGAATTTAGATATGACAGCTTAAAGTGGAAAGGAGAGACAGGAAGGGAGGGAGAGAGAGATAACTATTTGAATAATTATAGCTCAAAGTTGAAAGGAGAGAGAGAGTGTGTGTATGTTTGGAAAGTCTACGATGATTTGCAAGCACCTGGGCCGATTTTAAGGTGTAAAATGCAAAGCACCCTGAGCTCATATGGAGTGCTACAGATATTTAATTAACTGATATTCACACAGTGAAATTAAGCAATGAGAAAGAGATGGGTAGGTGGTAGAAATAAGTGTAAATCAATATCAACTTACCATTCATTTTGGGGAAAAGTTGGTCGTCACTTACTGTGAAGGACTCTCCATAGGTAATGAATGAGTATGAAAATACACACACCAACTCCCACACACAACATCCACTCCCACACACCCATTCAATCACACACACACGCACCTATGCACATATACAGGTCTACATTTGTGCACGCACGCACACACACACACACACACACACACACACACACACACACACACACACACACACACACACACACACACACACACACACACACACACACACAACTTGTATGTTAATTTGTTTTTTCATCTCTCAACCCCAGTGTCAGTGTGTCATTGCAACAAATATGCCTGTATGTTGTGGGGTTTTTTTGTGTGTGTTTAAAAAAAAAAAAAAAAATGGATCAGAAGCGTATTCATATTTTCTGTCACATGTGATTCTGAATTGGAACAGATGTGGAGAAAAGTTATTTTCACTGTCTTGTTGCCGCCGCTGTGGCCTAGTGGTTAGGGCGTTGTACTCGTAATCTAAAGGTTGCGGGTTCGATCCCAGCTATTCCGCTATGGCGTTGTGCCCTTGGAAAAGGCACTTTACGGCTATTTTCTCACCCCACCCAGGTGTAAAAGGGGTACCAACCTTGTGTTGGGGGTTAACCCTGCGATAGACTGGCGTCCTATCCAGGGGGGAGTCTATGACTCTCAGTCGCTTAACGCCACAGAAACCGGGATAAGCACCGGCCTGATGAGCCTTATGGCTCGGGACAGACTTTAACTTTAACTTAACTGTCTTGTTAGAAAACTTTTTACCGAGCACAGAAAAATTAATATGTTTTAGTAAATAAAAATATAAAACTCAATATTCTTTAATATCATTGAATATGAATTGCAGTGATAGGCTAATGTATAGAACATGTGTATATCAAAGAAATGATTGCTTGAATGTTTGAGGATCAGTGTTTTTATTGTATGAAAACAAAAAAGCATATTGACATACTATCATAAATGCATAAACCTTACATCACATATTAAAAAAAAGTGCTGATGTTTTAGTGTTCATATTCTGAAGATGTCTATGCATATTACATAAAGTTCTGTAGGTGCTATACCACATCTGCCATAAAATCTACTTGGCAGAAACTGTTCCGATTTTGTAACCCATTGCACTAGTGAAAATTCTTCATCAAATACTTAGCAATTAATGCTGTCTGTCATATGAGCAAAAATGCGTAGCACTGCTGTTCAGCGCTTGACAAGTCAGGCCCAGCACATCCAGTGTCTGCATGGGAGAGAATTGTTACATTTTGTGTCTGGGAAAGGGCAGGAGAATGGACATAAAAGGCAGAAAATAGACAAGAAGGAGGTGACAGGAAGAAAAGGGATAATTTAGAATCGGAGCGAGGGGTAGAAAAGAGGGAATTCCTTGCACAACATTTCCAGAAGGTGGGGATGCTGTTCATTCTGACAGGCCCCCAGCATCCCCATAGGGGAGCTAGTGAAGTGAGATGCATGCTGAGTATTTTGCACAAACTGTACATGCTGACACAGGATGGGATACCTTCAAAGTTCATCTTTGATTTGATGGATGTATGTATAGATAAACACATGCACGGATCACGAGAGCTTTAATGTGTGTATTTGAATTATGCATACATGTGCATACAGAATTTTCATGATACTGAAGTAGCTAGTGTTATTTTTGGCAGTGTTCGACCTTCATCAGCAAGTTGATGGCCTGCAGGAAAGTGGTCGTGGGCAGAAATCGTGAGTATTCTGGATGTTTCCAGTCTTTTCCATTTTTCTTCTCTCTTCCCCCCCCCATTCCTCGGCTAGGACTTAAAGGTTCACCAATGATAAGATTGTGTGTATGCAGCTGTTTTTGCCCACCATGAAGGTAGCCACATTCTGACTTCAGGATAATTCTATTTTTATAGAACATTGAAAATGTTGGTAAAGTGCCATTTTGTAACTTTGGTATTTATTTGGCTTATAATTTCTTGTTTCTTTCATTTGCTGTAACCTGCCATGAATTTTTTTTTTTGGGGGGGGGGGGGGGGAGTTTATGGAATCATTTCAATTTGTAATTGGCCCTTAAATTTTTTTTTTTTTTTTTTTAAAGTGGATTGAGTGTGAAAATATTAAAGTGTTCTTTCATTTAGGGAAAGGAGGAGGTTATGCTGGCTATGGTAAAAGGAATTTTCTTTTTTTGGATTAAGAAAAATGTGTTTGGTGTGAGTTAAAACCAGCGTACAGATTTATTGGTTGGAAAATTTGGTATGTCTGTATGCTTCTGTATATTGTTCATGAAATAGTATCAGAATCTGATATTTGTCAACAACAAATCAGAAAATAAAAAATGTCTGTTATTGTTAAAAGATCAGTCTCCCCATATTACATTATTATGTCAGTGCACCTTTGCCATGACCTTTGACAGCATCATTGTTACAAAAATATGGCGGAACATGGTAGTGACTTTTTTTGTGGAAAAACTGATCAAATTTACATGGTTCAAGTGAAGATTTGGCCATTTGTTTTGCGAGTGAGACATGCAACCTGAGCTACAGCTCTTCCAGCAGTGAGACTGTGACTCTGTTCGCAAGTGATGTGAAAAATGGTGGAAAACTGACAATGTACAGCACTTTTTAAGTTGTAAAGGCGCCGGTCTCTTGATGAATCATGGAAGAGCAATCCTTTTGCCTCTTCCCTGTATTTGAGGCTGGAAAATCAGTTACAGAGAATAATAGTTAAGATGGCAAGAGTGGCTCATTCTAAAACAATATCGGCGTTGAACACAGTTTCTGATTTGCTGCTGGACATTGACAAGCCCGTACAGGTATTGTTTGATGTCTGACTATACAATATGTTCTGGTGAGTCCATTTTGAACTTATAATTTGACCTGCTTTTGAATGTCTTCTCATCCCCCTTCTTTCTTGGCTTGAGGTCCAGCCAATAGGTTTTGAGTATGTGACTGAATTTGCTCTCCATGAAGATAGCCGCATCCCAAGGATGTATGCTGGATATGTTCGTGTTTCCATAACCCACCGAATTACAGGATGCATATTTGATCTGCTGTAAATACACAAAGGGAATTTGAGGCACTGGCAGGTCTGCACTTGTCATTGACCTGGAAGATCTTAAAAATCTACAGCCCTAATTCACCAGATGCTTCCGAGATTGGAGCCTACGACTTCATGGACCCATAGGATTGAAGTTGAACAGTCTTGAACCATTTGGCTATTGCATCCATCTGAATGGGGTCTATAACTTGACACTAAACTGAGAAGGTGTAGGCTCTTCTTCACTAGAAAGTGCATTAATTTATACTATTTGTGAGTCTTTTATGTTAATGTGTCGTGAATTGTTTTTTTTTGTGGGGAAAAGCTTATTCATGCTAGATATCAACATTGAGCATGTATGCATGCACATCTTCTGTCTCTGTCTGTCTGTCTGTCTCTCTGATATTTAATGCTTGATTTGCTTTTAAAGTGAATATGTAATGCCCTTGTGTGTCCTCTCATTTATATCTGAAAGGCAAGGAACAGAGTGTTTGTTTATAGATATGCTGCATATTTAAGATCAGATAACAAGGTAATGTGCAAAATAAAATTAAATGTATGTTAATGTCCTAGCTTTTCCCTCTCTTTTATATCTGAGAGTGAAGGAACATAATGTTTAGTTTACATGCACCATAGATATAAATATGTATCTCAGAATAAACCAGGTTCTCTGCAAAATAAGATGGAATATAAGATATGAGGATGGGTGTGAAACTTAGCAAAACTGGTTTGACAGGGTGTTAGTATGATGATCTACCTCTCTCACGTGACTTTTCCTCCCCGTTTTCTTTCAAATACAGCCATTCATGCCATTGCTCTGTTGACCTGGCTGTACATTTACATGGCAGTATGCAATACCATGCACCTGCATGGGCTATAAAGCCTTCATTGTGCAGACAGGAATGTTTTTCACTGTGTGAAAAAAATGCAGACAACTTCCCTTACATCTATATGGTCTCCTCATTGTTCACCTTCTCCTAATAAATCATGTGCACTTTACAATGCTTGTTATTATCTACTGTCAGTCGTTTGGTTTGAGATTATGTTTTGATGTTTTTTGTTGTTGTAAAGTATGTTGTTAAGTTTGAATATAAAAAATATGGTTTCTCATGCCAAATATATATTTTTGTTATATATTTTTTATTGAATTATTTTTTAAATTTTGCTTTTAAGTTGCCAGATGTCATTGGTATATTGATAATTCAGTGTAAAGCGCCTATATTGATAATTCAGTGTAAGTGTCTGTACATTTAAAAATTATGTGTGTACATGCACGTCTGTCTGAATGTATTGTTATGAGTGCTTTAGTGCATCTACACACAAGAAAGAGTCAAGAGTGCTTTGTGTGTGAATACTAAGATGTGCTTATAGGCATGCAGACTACATGAGGTGTGATTGGTATACTGTTGTCAGAGTAAAGTAAATGTATACCTAATCTCACAATACTAGAAACTGAAACAATCTTCAGAGATCCCCCCCCCCCTTTTTTTTTTCATCAGTTCTACAATCTTTCTGATCAGTTTTAACTGAAAAACATGGGGAAAAATGTTATAAAATATTATTACCTTCAAGACATGGAACAAACATCATTTTGTTTCACGCTACATCACAGTTTGCAATCATGTAAACAAATCTGTGAATTGACGTGAATGGGCAAAAGGTGTGTGATGTGGGCAGTACTCTTGACATCCAGAGAAGCTTGCAGAAAGCAGAGTATTCACCTGGGCTCACCTTGTCATTAAAAGAGTCACAACAGGCTAGTGTGATCCAGATTTTCTGGCTTTTGTGAAGCTGTGACACAACCAGTAGTTGTAATATGTTTGTGAATAATATTTTACCGTTATTTGTATTTGATCGTGTTGCAGGATCGGTACAACTAAAAAAGGTATTGGGCCGGCTTACTCTTCCAAGGTCAGTACAAAGAGGATCTTTGAAAAACAAAAAACAAAATTTTTTTTTTATAAATGCAAAGAATAATAATCATCTTGATTCTTTTTATTTTTAATTTTTTTTATAGAAAGATATCTGTGAAGAATGAGCAGCTAGGGTTTAGAAAGGAAAAACCACAAAAAAGAAATAATTTGAAGAGAGAAAAAAAAGAAGAAAACTTTGTCCAAAAGACATATTGATGTTTGTTTAACTACTTCTTTTAGCTGCCCTGAAGTTGGAGTGTGTCAGGTGAGGCCTGCGGGCAGACCTCCTCGGGAGTGATTAGCACAGCAAAAGACCAGGCACTACGCAGTCTACCCAGTATGAGGGAATGCAGAACAAATTTAGCTACTTCCAAAGACCCAAAGTACACCTTTCTTTTGCTTACTAGTTTTAATCCTTAGAAGATGGTTCATCGATTATGGTTTATTACAAATCATAATAGGATGATTTTTTTCTCAACCACTCAAGATTATGTTATCACAATATGTCCCCTAAAGAGGGACTCTGCAACGCTGAGCTGGCCCACAGTGAATATCCTGAAAATCTCAGTGCATTGCACCAACAACTTACCAAGAAGTTCAGGGTAAAGTTGTCGTATCCTCGTAAAACTGAATTGCTTGTCAAAACAGTAACAGGCAGACCAAGTTAATGTTTTTTTGTTGTTGTATTGAATAGAGTTTTGCCATTCTGTTGAGCTAGTCTGCTCTGAAAACATTTTTCAAGAAAAGCTGGAAATGTGTTTTAAACAGACTGTTTAAGAACAGTTATATTATTATTATTAGTCTTTGCATTGAGATAATGTATATGCATGTGTGTATGTATATATTTATATCATTACCAACATTTTTGTAATAATATTTTGACCTTCTGACCTCACCATTCATACCATGTAAAGCCTTTTATTTTCCTTTTTATTCTCCAGTCTTTTTTTTCTTGTTAGTGTGGAAAAAGTACCCAACTTTTCTTCATTTTTACCCAGAGTAAATTCCTTGTGTTAATTTATTTTAAAAAAAAATTAATAAAAGAAAGCTTATAAACACATTTGCGCTTCTTTGCACATTTTACAGTTTAATTCTCTTTAGCTGAAGGAATAGAAGGTGGCCATGTGTACATGATGTCCTGTACCAGTTCATTGTCTATTTTATTCTGAATCGACAGCAGGGCTTATTGGTATCTTACTCTCCTTTTTTTTCCTTTTACCCCCACCCCCAAACCACCATCCCACTAAAAAGAAGAAAAACAAACACACAAAATACACGCGCACACACACACAACACACACACAACACAACACACACCACACCACACCACACCACACCACACCACACCACACCACACCACACCACACCACACCACACCACACACACACACACACACACACACACACACACCACACACACACACACACACACACACACGAGCTCGAACAAAAACCTAAGCAAAGCAGTATACATAGAAAAGAAAGACAAAAGGACTCCACAGATTGTTGGCTTTTAGTTTTACCACAGTGGTGGTACATTATGGATGAACATTATTGCAGCATAATTTTTTAAAACTGGATATATATGCTCTGACATATTTCTTCATCATTTGTGTTATTGTATGTTTATCTTCACTGTTACACATTGTGATCCATGTATTTGTATAAATTAGATCATATGGTATATTAATGTGGTTTGATGATCCTTTTATCCATGCTTTCTTGGCTTATTGTTTAAAAAAAAACTTTGTTTGTAGTTGTTGTTTATTGTTCATCATCCTCTAAAATCACATATGAGATATGAAGCTGTGCGTACAAAAATTTGATTTCACGTTTTACTCTGTGTGTGTGTGTGCATTTTATTTGATTTTATTTGGAGTATAATAGAATAAGCGCACATGTGCTCTTTTACCCTCAGTCCCGTGTGTATGCAGTTTTGTAAGTTTTGTCATACGTTCCCACGGCACACAATGGCCTACTCTTTTGAAAAGCAGAATGGGTTTTAACATGCATGCAAGATGTTCTGCGTGCGTTCGCACACAGGACCTCAGTTTATGGTCTCATCTGAAGGACTCGTGTGTGTGTGTGTCTCTGTGTGTGTAATTTGGAAAATTATATAGTTTACTTATGTCTGCTCAGTGCTCAATATGTGTGTGCATTTTATTGGAAAATGATATATTTTAGTATGGTGAAAAAAGAAACTTTAAAGACTGTCAGCTCTTGTATTTCTAGTGTTTGCTTCTTAGTCCTAGGTCTTTTGAAAGAAATCAAATTCATGTATAACTTGACTGTCAACACTTTCGTTTCTGATGTTAGACATTGAACTATGGTATGAAAAAAATTCAGGCAAGACTTGAGTGATTATCAGCTTTTTGAGTTCTTACATCTGTTACCAGAGTCAGCATATGCATATGTTTGGACCAGACCCTTGCACTGTACCTTTTTATGTATTGTAGCTTCAAAGATCTGTGGCTGAATTTACTGAAATGCTGTTCAAAGCTTAATTTACCTGCTGTGTCACAGCAGTTTATACAGAACAGATGAGGTTAGGATTGTTACTCATACCAAAACAGTGTGGTGCCTTTCAGCTGAACAGCTTTCATCCTAATGGAGTGCTGAATGCCTTGTAATCTTTACAGGGGATAGTTTTAATGAAATGGAGGGTTTGTTGTCCCTTCATCCTGTGTGGTCATCCTCACCAGCTGTCTACTTCATTTTAGTCATTTTATCCAGCTTGCACCTGGGAGTGAAACAAAAATGCTGTAATTGAAAAAAAAGGGTTTTGTTTTCATTCTCCTGTTCAGGTCGGTTGAAATAAGTTAGAAGTTTAAAATATTTTCTTATTTATTTATTCATTTATTTTTTTAAAAATTATTTTTTAATTTAATTTAATTTTTTTTAAGTTAGAATAAGTTGATAGCTGAAGCTGCAGGAAAGATGTGTGTAGGAAGGAATCAACTTGCAGGAAAGTTCTCTTTTTTATTTATTTTATTTATTTTTCTTTTTGCAGAAAAGTTCTCTTATTTAATTTTGCAGTGGTATGAACAAAAAAATCTTATTATCGCTGTTATCTTGGTAAAAGTAACGTAGTTAAACGGCCAAGTTTAAAACTCCTGAATGATGGTCATCGTTTGGTCTCTCTCCACAGGCGACAAGGAATGGATTGAGGATATGTGACCTGATGGGAGACTACAACCATTTCTCTGAAAAGTAAGTGCTTGTTTTAAAGAAGGGGGAGATGATTGATTGAAGTGGTAACTGAGCGGGAAACTACTTGAGAGGTTAATTGTGCCGTAGTGTGGGCCCTGCTCACTATGCCATACCAGACAACGTTGTTGTGCTGAATTATTTCAGATTCCGCAATCTTGTGGATCAGTACCGCACAATCTTTGCCGATCTGGAGGTGGACATTGAGGCAGAACTGGCGAAGTATAAAGTGAGTTGTTGACCTTGACACCGTGCCTTAGACTGTAACCTTTACCCTTTGTTTGATAGGGTATGTACTGTTGTATGTATATATATCTCCTGTTTGTCATGGTGTGTTATTTGTACAGAAAAAAAGAATTGTTTAATTTTAAATATGGATATATATAGTATTCTGTATGCAGGAGTTTGAGAATAGGTTATGGGAGCAGCTATAGTTATGTTTGGGACTGGTTTGGGACAGGTATAAACAGTAAAAGATGTTTATGAATGTATAACATATCCATTATCTCTTTCCTGTGAGTTTGCTTTTCAAAATACAAGCACCAATACCATATGTTTTAGAAACTGCCTGTATGATCCTGTAAGCAGGTAGTAGCTTATATACTGAAGCTGTCATTGCTTTCAAAATATATGAAAATGAGGACTGATGTTTACGAACAGTTAGCAATTAACAAAATTGCACATTTCAGGTAAAGCAACAAATGAAGAATACAGCTTCTAGAAAAATACAAGATAGAATAATATGGTTTTAAAAAATAACACGTTTGGCCATTGTATTTATATCAGCAGCAGCAGTGTACATTTATAAAGACATGGTTATAGATTAATCTGTTCTGAAACTGTTTCGTTCTGCCATGAAGAAGATCAAATAAATGAGTAGGTGATTTTTAGATTGTATGAAAATCAGTGCATGAGTCAAATAAGAAGCACAAATTGGTCCCTTTACTTTATCTGCCTTTTTAATGTATTGAATGTTAGGGTGGTTGTAAACCTTTTTTCTTTTTTAATGTTTTATTTGATTGCATCATCACACCAGTAGCCTTCTGATAGACCTGACTATAATCTGATGTTCATAAATCATATTACATCATTTGCTCTGGAACTAAAAACTGGTCTGTGAATAATAAACAGGTCAGTTAGTTGATATGCCCTTAAGACTGCATCTGGTTATGTCTTTATTGCCATGTGACTGAAGATTATGTCATGATGGTCCATAAACCTGAAGCATAGTGCAAGCAAATTAGCAATTAATGATAATTTGGGAAAACGCCATCAAAATTACTTAGTATGCATGCACTAAGCCATGAAGTCAGAATGCAGCTACCTTCATGGTGGGTTAAACCAGTCACATACGCAGAATCTCACCATTGGTGAAAAATAAATGAGCACCAGATACTCTCCTTTGAAGAAAAAAACAAACCCTGATGCCATCATCTGTATCATCCTTACGAGGAAAATTTGGGCTTTTAAGGAAAAATATCATATGAACTGAATGCGGAAAACTGATTCGTATGGATTTAAGTAAAGTGTAGTAGCTTTAGCTGGCAGGGGTTGCATTTCAGGACAGAAGGGGTTAATATGGTAGCTGCTACTTGAAGTAGAATGTACATGAGAAACATGAAAGAAGTGGTATGTAAACATCTTGCTCTGAAATATTGGGAGAATAGTTAGGGAATATGATCAAGTGTCTAAAAGAGCTATATTTTAGTATAAAAGACATGACAGAAAAATTTGCTTTGTAGTTAAGGAATACAGTTCAGATCAGAACCTTGTCTAGTATGAATTTATTTTTTCTTTCTTTTTGCCTGGGAGAAGGTGAGGTTGGAGAGTGAATGTCAATACAAAAATATCAGTTGTAGGTTGATAGTTTTTACAGTTTTTTTTGTTTTGTTTTTTGAATAGAAGAAATGGGGTTTTAGTTTACTTTTTACATGAATTAAGATGTCATTTTTATTATTTTTTTTAGTTAGGATTTTTTTTTAAATAAGGATTTTCCTCTTTGCTTTGTCATGTTGGCATTATCATATTTGACTGCTGTTATGGTGGGGCTGTATGTCATGTCCTCTGCAGTTAGTAAGGCTATAAAGTAACTTTGGGACCTCATCTAAACAAAATAATTGTAGGTTCTGTTTTTAAGGTGGTTTAGACAAGGCACTGAACTCTGTTGCTTAGTTCATTATATGTGCTATTTCAACTTCAGTGTCTGTATTCTGTGCTGTCAGATCAGATCATAATAGATCATCTGCTTTATGGAAATCACAACACTAGTCAATGTCAGTTCAAATCTTCTATGCTTAGACTTTTGGCTTACACTGAATTTTGTTAGGTCAAAATAGCAGTGACACATGAAGTATGAATACAATAAGCATAGGCTCATGAAAAGTAATCTTGAAAATAGATACATGTACCAAAATAGGTAGCAGGTTAATAATATCACTTCATATCCAAAGACATTAAAGCAAGAACTTAACATGCACATATATGTTTATGAAAATATCAGGAAAAGAAATAACAAAAAGGGGGGGGGGGTTAGAAAACCTGAAAGAAAATAGAACAAAACAAAAACAGTACGAGGAGACAAGGGGTAAATGCATCAAGATTCAAACAACCTTGCAACCTCATGATAAAAATTAATGTTAAATTCTATTTCCTGGTCAGAAGCAGCTTTTCAGTGGTTATCTCGTGTCATAAGACTGAACAGTCCTGATTTCAGCAACTGGAACTCTGATGTTCATTTTGAAATGGGTAGTGCAGTCCAGTAAGTGTATATGTGTTAACAGACTCTGGAAATATATGTTACTTTGCTGAATAGTTAGGGAAAAATGGTGATGCTTATAGTTTGTGTGTGATATGTGCTTGATAGAGCACAAAGATAATTGAATGTGAAGCATATGGCCTGTGGTGGATTGTCTTCATAATGAGGCATATATAGCACAGGCTGTTGCCAAAGAAAATAGGGTATTGGGGACGAATAGGACCTAGTTAGATTAAAAAAAAAATTAAATGTAGCCTGATGATTAGAGCAAATATTGTATACTGAACATTATTATGAAAAAAAAGTTAAAAACCAAATATTAGTAACTCCATTTTTTCATATTTTATACCTGCAAATGGTGGACAAAGCATGTAAAGGAAACCTATGTGTAAGGGAAAATAAATATTGCAAACTGATATGATGGTTTTTTTGTTCATAATTTTATATTTTAAGTAAAGATTTGCTTTCAAGTTGTAAAATGTTGAAAGGCAGGGAAAAAATTAAGAGGACAGTAGTTTTGTAGCAGTTTGAATAAATGCACTCCCACAGAATGTTTCAATAGTCCCAAATATTAATACTTGTGACTTAACAAATTACTGCTGTGAATAAACTTAAAACTGGAAATTGAGGTAAAAATGCAAAAAGCATGACAGTTGCTGAGAGTAGTAAGAATACAGTGATCCAAAGCTGATGGTTAGCTTCATTGGTGTTCGTTGGCTTCTGCTAAAGGATTGAAAAAAAAAAGGAGCTGTATAGTGACCTTTGTTCAGAGAGGAGCTTTCTGTAAGACTACAAATCATCCAAGTCTGAGTGTGTGTGTGTGTGTGTGTGAACAAAAGAAGATAATACTCCAGAGGTAAATTGATCTTATCTGTTTTGGTTTTGTCTTTTTAGATGTATGAAACTAGAGGCAAGAAATGGCTGTTGATTTGGGGGAAGGGGGGAGGACGACTAATCTTGTTGCATTTTTATTTCCTTTGTTGTTGTTGTTGTGTGTATTAATAGTTCTAGACAATACTGATAGCAGCCCCCCCCCCCCCCCCCCCCATAAAAAAAAAAAATTCCACACCTATAAATTTTTTGGGAAGTGACTGCAGAATAACATAGATACTTTGATTTAAAAAAAAAAAAATCTGCTCTGGTCAATAGTGTCCAAAGGACCTCAGGATGGCTGATGCAGTGTGTTGGTCAGTGTGATAGAGGAGGCGATGACCGTCAGTTCCCCTGTGTTGTAGGAGCTGCGAGAGAAGATTCGACCCATGGTGCGGGAGACGGTGAGCTACCTGAACGGCCTGCTGCAGTCTGGAAGCAAGAACATCCTTGTGGAGGGGGCCCAGTCTACCATCCTGGACATTGACTTTGGTGAGAGAGAGGGCTTCTTGGATGGTCATTTTTTCTGAAGACTTGGGGTTTTTTGTGGTGTTTTTTTCTGTGCTTAGTCTTTCTCTGTTGTTCCCAGTCCACTGTACTGGACATTGACTTTGGTGAGGGGGCTTCTTGGATGGTTATTTTTCTGAAGACTTAGGGTTTTTTTCTGTGACAGTCTTCCTCTGTTGTGCCCAGTCCACTGTACTGGGCATTGACCTCTGCTTGTGCTTTTTCTATGCTTTGTCTACTGTACTGGACATTAGTAGGAGGTATTCTAGGGAAGGTATATCTCAGTAGTTGGAGCACTTATTTCCCCCCAAGCAGCATTGAGTGTGGTTACGAAATGGATGGGTTGCCATTTGCACGCCTTGGCTTCAGTACAGACCTTCAGTTCATCCACCTGTAAAAGGGTATCTGCCCTCTTTAGGGTCAGGGAAGGTAAAGCAGCGAGGGAGAGGAGAGATGGCACCACCCTCAGTATGCTGGCTACTGGAGAAACTGGGGTCTCTGACATATCGCTCCCCAACAACCGCATAGGTTATGGAAAAACACCTTTACCTTTAGTAGTACTCTGAGGTCAGCCAGGTAAGTTCTGGTACTTGTGCTTTTATCACAGGGTGTGTCTGGAAGCTTGTCATGCTGGAGCTGCAGCCACTGGATGATGATTATAAATGCCACTGGATGATGATTATAAATGCCAGGGAGGCTGAAAGTGGGAACAGTGGAACAATCCTCAGTAGCTGTGTAAATGGGTTTGAAATGAACGTTGTTAGAATTTGGAAATGTTATTGCTTTTATTAACTGCAAATTCAAGTTCATCTGTGAAAATTGGCTTTTTTCTTTTTGTAAAATGATCCCCCCAAAAAAAAACCCAACAAGTGTACTCCATAAAACTGTTATAGGGGTTGGTAGCTCTGCTGTATGTAATCTCATCCTGTGTCAGTACAAGTTTAATTCAAGATGGGTGCCTTTGACATAATCAAGTGTTGGTGGAGCCCCTACCATCAACTGTGGCAATAGACATATGACAGCGGAAGCAATTTTTTAAAAAAAAGAGTATCAGTGATCATAGTGTTGCGTGTTTATGTTGACGGACATTTGACAGTGGAAGCAATATTTTCTGAAGGTATCGGTGACCTGAGTGTTGCATGTTTATGTTAATAGACACATGACAGCAGAAGCAATATTTTTTTAAGGTATGGGTGATCTTAGTGTTGTGTGTTTATGTTGATAGACACATGACAACGGAAGCAATATTTTCTGAAGGTATGGGTGATCTGAGTGTTTATGTTGATAAACATATGACAGTGGAAGCAATATTTTCTTAAGGTATCAATGATCTGAGTGTTGCGTTTTATGTTGATAGACATATAACAGCTGAAGCAATATTTTCTGAAGGTATCGTTGATCCGAGTGTTGCATGTTTATGTTGATAGACATATGAAAGCGGAAGCAATATTTTCTTTAGGTATGGGTGATGTTAGTGTTGCGTGTTTATGTTGATAGACATATGAAAGCGGAAGCAATATTTTCTTAAGGTATCAGTGATCTTAGTGTTACATGTTTATGTTGATAGACATATGAAAGCGGAAGCAATATTTTCTTAAGGTATCAGTGATCTTAGTGTTACATGTTTATGTTGATAGACATATGAAAGCGGAAGCAATATTTTCTTAAGGTATCAGTGATCTTAGTGTTACATGTTTATGTTGATAGACATATGACAGCAGAAGCAATATTGTCTTACAGTATCTGTGATGTTAGTGTTGCGTGTTTATGTTGATAGACATATGAAAGCGGAAGCAATATTTTCTTAAGGTGTCAGTGATCTTAGTGTTACATGTTTATGTTGATAGACATTTGACAGCAGAAGCAATATTTTCTGAAGGTATCAGTGATCTTAGTGTTGCGTGTTTATGTTGATAGACATGACAGCTGAAGCCTTTTTTTTTTTTAATTTAAATTAAAAAAAATTTTTTTTTAAAGGTATGGGTGATCTGAGTGTTGCATGTTATGACAGCAGAAGCCATATTTTCTGAAGGTATGGGTGATCTGAGTGTTATGTGTTTATGTTTCAGGTCTGTATCCGTACGTGACCTCCTCCAACTGCAGTGTGGGCGGGGTGTGCACAGGGCTGGGGATTCCCCCTCATGTCATTGGAGAGGTCTTCGGGGTCGTCAAAGCCTACCTCACTCGAGTCGGTGCAGGGGCTTTCCCACAGAGCTGAAAAATGTGAGCTTTCTTTCCCCTAGTCGATTTTAGGGGTGGGTGGAGGTGCATGTCTTCCATACTGTTTTGGTCACATAATCGCAGTGTTGGGTTTGCACATGGAGAGATACGTTCTTTATGAAGAAAAAAATTTTAAAATTTTTCTTTATAAAAACTTGTCAAGAGATGTTAGCAATGATGAATGTTTGTATGATCATCTTTTACGGATACTTTCTCCATGTGAACTGTAGTCAAACTGTTTACTCCAATTAAACAATATATATATATATATACCATGGCCACTGATAAGTATTGTCTGTGACTGGCAGGATCAGGGCAGATAAAGAACTGATAAGAATATCGGGTTCAGGGCAGATAAAGAACTGATAAGAATATCAGGTTCAGGGCAGATAAAGAACTGATAAGAATATCAGGGTCAGGGCAGATAAAGAACTGATAAGAATATCAGGGTCAGGGCAGATAAAGAACTGATAAGAATGCCAGGGTCAGGGCAGATAAAGAACTGATAAGAATATCAGTGTCAGGGCAGATAAAGAGCTGATAAGAATGCCAGGGTCAGGGCAGATAAAGAGCTAATAAGTATTGTCTGTGAATCAGGTTAGATAAAGAACTGATAAGAATGTCAGGATCAGGGCAGATAAAGAACTGACAAGATTGGCAGGATCAGGGTAGATAAAGAACTGATAGGTATTGTCTGTGACTGGCAGGACCAGGGCAAACTGTTGCTGGACCGCGGCCATGAGTATGGAGTGACCACTGGCCGACCTCGGCGTTGTGGCTGGCTGGACCTGGTCATGCTGTCCTACTCCAACATGATCAATGGATTCACTGCGTATGTTTTTGTTTCCATTTCTGTTCTCTGTTCGTTTACAACTCGCTTGGTTGGGAGTATTTATTTAGATTTTTTTTGTTCATATGCTATTCACTTGGTTAAGATAGAAGAGTATTATTTTTTTTATATATGAAATTCACTTAGTTAAGATAGAAGAGTTTTTTAAAATTTTTTTAATGCATTTTACTTTGTCAATATAGAAGAGTATTAAGATTTTTTTTGTTTATATGCAACTCGCTTGGTTAAGATAGAAGAGTATTTATTAATTTTTTTTGGTTCATATGCTATTCACTTGGTTAAGATAGAAGAGTATTTATTAAGATTTTTTTTTGTTCATATGCAACTCACTTGGTTAAGATAGAAGAGTGTTTATTAAGATTTTTTTTTTGTTCATATGTAACTCACTTGGTTAAGATAGAAGAGTATTAAGATTTTTTTGTTGTTCATATGCTATTCACTTTGTTAAGATAGAAGAGTATTAAGATTTTTTTTGTTCATATGCAAATCACTTGGTTAAGATTGAAGAGTTTTTATTAAAGTTGCAGTCATAATTTGTTTCCATTTTATTATTCATCCACTTATGTCGCAGGATCAGGCAAATCATTTGAAAGCAGTCATGTCACATGCAGTTTGAATCTCTTATCCTGTTTCTCATTTTGTATTGCTATAAACATTGTTTCCTTAGTTTCTGCTTTTCCAAGATGTCACTAGGTGCAGAAAGTCCTCTGTATATGTAAACCACTATGTGTGATAAGTTGGGGGGAGGGACCTTGTGTGGGGAAGTGGGAGGGAAGAAAATATTGGTGAAGTAGAACAAGGATGAGGAGTCTCAAATGTAAGTAGAGGATCACAAAAAGAAACAACCACCTCTAACCTTGACACTATTGCATGAAGAGTTTCTGGAATCTAAGTAGAAAATATTCAAGTAACCTAGACTCTATTGTACTTGTCAGGCTTTGAGTTTCTACTTCAGGTTATGTTCAAGTGAGCATGTAAAATTACATGTATACAGATCAGGTTATGTTCAAGTGAGCACGTAAAATTGCATGTATAAAGATTAAGTTGTGTATGCCTGCTTGTGTAGGTGATTTATAAGTTGTGGTTTGAGTGCCAGTGTGTTTTCTGTTCTGTTGTAAGCATGTTTTTACAGCTGCTTCAAGTCACTCTTGGCTCAATGTAAATGCCTGAGAAAAGAAAAAAGTGTGGTAGCGGTAATGGTTTCTGTGGTTTACATACAAACCTAAAGACTTGGCCAGACTACTGAAGGTGCTAGCTCTGTCACTGTGTCCACATTTCTGTGCTGTGGTGTTCATACAGGCTGGCAGTCACCAAGCTGGACATCCTGGATGTCTTTGAGGAAGTGAAGATTGGTGTTGCCTACTACCTGGACAACAAGAAGGTGGAAACTTTCCCAGGTAAACTACTGGCAAATGCTTTGTCTCGTGTATAATTTATGATGCTTGAACAACTTCATATGCATGTTTGAAGAAATATCATATGACTGTCACAGCACTCTAGGTTGTTGTTTTTTCTTGGAAAGGATAGGTGAGGTTAACAAGCACAGTTTGCAAGTATCTCTCAACTGATGCAACATCCAAACTTGTCATATCTCCAGTGTTGATTCTAGGGTGCGCCCTTGCGGGATTCCCGCATTTTTTTAAAACTTTGCCGCAAAATAATGTGACCAGTGCGCCCTGACGGACGCAAAAAAACTGTGAATAGCGCATATTTGAACAAACAGTGCGCCCCCGCAACTGCCGTTTGTATAGTTTCAAAATAGCGCTACATGCGTTGGTCATAAGGTTGATACCCCAGGGACAGCAGGATTCACTGAGTAGCGCCTACAGTCATCAAAATCGTCACAAAGCGGCTGATCTGACGTCATTTCCCGACTCATTTACGTCATTACGTCATTTTTCAAAGGCGCCGTGTACTCCTGAAACAAGTGACGTCATTGTGACAGAGATCGTTAGTGGAAGAAGCTGCATCCCGGCAGGGTTCAAAGCTGGCAGACCTTAGAGTTTTGAAGGCGGTTTTTCAGATCTGGCTAGACAAGTAGCCCGTGCTTAGCAACAATGATGGCATAGGGTAGACTATCAGCTGGATATAAAAAATAATAATTATCAAAGATGACTTTGACCCCCCCCCCCCCCCCCCCCCCCCCTCTCTCTCCTCTCTCTCTCTCTCTCTCCCTCTCTCTCTCTCTCTCTCTCTCTCTCTTCTCTCTCTCTCTCTCTCTCTCTCTCTCTCTCTCTCCCCCCTCTCTCTCTCTGCATGGGAGGAAAAACAAGACTTTGATATTAGATTTCACCTCATTTCTCATCTAGATCTAGATCTCTCTTTAACAGAAAATCTCTCTTCTCTCTCTCTCTCTCTCTCTCTCTCTCTCTCTCTCTCTCTCTCTCTCTCTCTCTCTCTCTTGGGGAGGGGGGAGGGGCAAGACTTTGATATTGGCTTTCTCCTCTCTTCTCATCTAGATCTAACTCTGAAAGTGGAAATACAAAATTGACTTAGACATCCCCCCCCCTCCCTCCTCTCTCTCTCCTCTCTCTCTCTCTCTCTCTCTCTCTCTCTCTCTCTCTCTCTCTCTCTCTCTCTCTCTCTCTCTCTCTCTCCTCTCTCTCTCTCTCTCTCTCTCTCTCTCTCTCTCTCTGCTTTATGGGACTGGAGGAAAAGATGAGACTTAGATATTGGCTTTAACCCCTTTTCTCATCTAGATCTAAATCTAGTTCTCCAACTCTGAATGGAAATACAAAATGGACTTTTGACATCCATTCCTCTCTCCCCAACCTCTCTCTCTCTCTCTCTCTCTCTCTCTCTCTCTCTCTCTCTCTCTCTCTCTCTCTCTCTCTCTCTCTTTCATATGGTAAAGGGGGGGGGGGGGGGGGGGGGAGGTAAGACTGATTTTGGCTCTTGCCTCTTTTTTCATCTAGATCTAGCTCTCTCTCCAACTCAAAATGTGGAAATACAAATTTGACTTTGACTCTCTCTCTCCTTCCCTCCCTCCCCCCCTCTCTCTTTCTCCTTCCCCCCTTCCACCCCCCCTCTCTCTCTCTTGTATACAAACAGTGCATCTCCTCCTGTATCTATGTAGTATGTATCCCTCCACATCTGAATGTACCACAATCTTCCCCACCCTTTCTCTCTCTCTCTCCCCCCCTCCCCCCGCCCTCTCTCTCTCTTTCCTGTGTAAGAAAATCATATTTTTACAGACCAGCTGCAATACATAAGGTGTATATTAAATCCTGTCTGCCGACATACCAGCCTGTTTGTTTTGTTTCTCATTCTTGAAAAATAGCAGAAATCAGAGTACTAACGGTATTATGAGCAAATACTACTTGCTATTTGTCCCCTTTTTTTATGAAGAGAAAAGGGGGGAGGGGGGCAAATGCCCCCTTTTTTTCATTTCAGGGGGCCCTTGGGCCCCCTTTTTTGAAATCCTAGAATCAACACTGTATCTCTCATTCTTTCACATTTGGACTACTGTAATTCTCTTTTGGCTGGTCTACCAGCATCATCCATCCACTCCCTTCAACGCATAAAAGACCTGCAGCTGGACTAGTCCTTAAAAAGAAAAAAAATCTGAACACACCACTCCTGTCTTATGATCCCTTCACTGGTTGCCTGTCTCACCAAGAATGAAGTACAAGATTGGTGTCCTCAGTTTTAAATATCTCCATATCCCCAGAGTTGGAATGTGACTATCTTAATGGTAGGTAAATGGTTACATATTCAAAATCTCACCATTGGGGAACCTTGGAACTCTAGCTGAGAAACGAAAAAAAAAATGTCTCCACAAATCTGCACCCTAATCTTTGTAACTGTCTTCACCTGTACACTCCATCCCGTTCACTTCATTCAGCTGCTGATACCTTGTGCTTTCAGATGCCCATGTTCAATCAATCCACCATTGGCCTTTGTTCTTCCTCTGTTTCTGGTTCATACACCAAGAATGTTCTCCCTCTCTCCCCTCACCAAAAGCCTACATTTGACATTAAAAATGCAGTCTCAAAATGCACTTATTTCCCAAGATCTTCTCCACCACCCCATCTGAGTGTGTTACTTTGTGTGTGTGTGTGTGTAAATTTAATAGTTGTAATCCTACTCATGAACAGTGGAATGCATGTGTGATTTTGAATGCAATAACTTTGCTTTACAAGATTCAGCAGTATATAAATACTGTATACTATTATTATCATTATTATTACCTAGTGGTTAGAGGATTATTCTTTTAATCAGTGGTGACTGAGGATGCAAGTTTGTGACATAATGAGATATGAGTGTGAGGGCATTTTCCCTGGAGTCATTCACCTCGTTAACCTTTTATTCTAGAGTGGGCCAACTGTGCCAGGTGGGATGGCTGACACAAACATATCTAGCATGCGTCTGGCACCTGTAGAGGGATGGGCGCTGCCAAGCTGAACTGGCCCATGACACTCGCTGCTTGAGCAATGCTGCCATACCTCAACAAGAGTTACTCCTCAAGGAGTTGAAGTAGACATCAGTAACAATATCATGTATTTTGCACATCTTCTCCTCTCTTATTTTGAATTAGGTGGAAATCTTCCCTTTCTGTGGCTGTGGGGCAGTTAAAGTGATGCCTTTGGATTTGAACGATCACTATTCCCCACCAAAGTTGGAATGCGGCTACCTCGATGCTGGGCAAACATGGCTGCATACACAAAAATCTTGGCATTGGTGAACCTTGAAGCTCTAGCTGAGGAACCCCAAAAAAAAACACACACACAAAAAATCAATGTATTTGCTGAGGTTGATTTTTAGAAAGCCTATGAAACTACATGATCTTGTGTGACTGAGAATAACTGACTGTCATAAATTGTGAACATATTTTTGTTGATTATGTTTGTTTTTGCACAGTTTGTTATGACTAAGTAGGGGAATTACAAGGGTAATCAGATTACTAGTTTGTCAGATTGTTTTTTTGCCAGTTGTTGCTAAGAATTGTATGTGAAAAAAAATAGTCTTATGTGGTGCTGTTACATGTAAAAAACAAACAAACAAAAAAAAACCCAACAAAACATACCAGCCATGCCAATGCTGAACTGATGTTTGTTTGTTAGACAAAAAATGTTCGGTAAGATTTGCATAGACAAAAAATGTCGGGTAAGAGTTGCGTTATATATATATTACTTTATTTTGGGGGACAGCTTCTGATGACGATCTGCAAAAAATACAAGTGGAGTATCTGACTTTACCTGGCTGGAAAACCAACACGGAAGGTATACGCAAGTGGGAGGATTTGCCACCTAATGCGCAGAAGTACATCAGTGTTATCCAGGACTACCTGCATGTCCCAGGTGAGTTGTACATGCTGAACATATCATCTGCTTCAGGTTCTTGTGTCAGTATTTTCCGCTGTTGTTTTGGATGTCTTTGTCCATGTTTTTTTATTTATTCGTTGATTTTATTTTCTTATATCGAGGATAATTGGGTAAGCACTCTGTGCTTTTTTACATCCAGTCCCAGTGTGTGTGCAGTTTTGTAAATGTCATCTGTTCCCACCGGCACACGATAGCCTACTCATGAAAAGCGGAACAGGATTTAACGTGTGCGTACGGTGGCTGTTGTATTAAGAGAGATATTGCACTGTGGTTCTGTTTTCGGTATATACGCACTGCATTTGTGCATGTTTTTTATTTGGGGGTTTATATCAGCATATTTTAATTGGAAAAATCAGTTATATGTTTCAATGATAAGCTTATTCGTATGTTTGATTTAGCATTTGGTTAACTTTTTTTGTTTTGTTTCCCATCATGTGAGCTTTTTTCTTCAGTACTCTTACTTAGATGACATATTTTGTTGTGATCATAGTTTTAATATGAGCAGAAAGTGTTGATCTGGTTCTTCACAGTTTCAGTTTATTTTTGTTATTAAAATCTTTTCTTTTTTTTTTAACTTCAAAAAAAAAAAAGGGGGGGTGGGGTAGACATTAGAGTGTCAAGCCTGGAGTTTATTTGTTCTCACAATATAAAGACAAGTGATGATCTTGTGATGCATGCACCGGGCTGCTGGGCATGGTTTTTTCCTTGCAAAGTGGGGAGAAGTAAATGTCTGGTCAGTTGAGGTACACCAGTAGTAGGTATTTGATACTCTCTGGGGTAGGGTTTGATCTTAAGAATGTATTATGTTGGTCTTTTTTCCTTGTCATTTTGGTGCGTGTGTACAAAAACGTCTTTTCTGTGTAAAGTGAAGGGTTGAGTATATGAGATTTTTAAGTATTGTGTCTGATGGATGCTTTAGACGAGTGGTTAAAACCGTTCATCCTCAATCCCATGGGTCCATGAAGTCGTGAGTTTGAATCTTGGTGGTATCTGATGAATTAAGGGTGGGGATTTTTACAGTCTCCCAGGTCAAGTGCAGACCTGCCAATGCCTCAACTTCCTTCTTATATATACACAGGCAGAAGATCAAATATACCCATCAATCCTATTATTCATGTCAGTGTTCCGTGGGTTATGGAAACGGAAACATAGCCAGCATACATCGGTGAAGTCGGAATGCGGCTACCTTCATGGTGGGCAAAAACGGTCGCATACGCAAAATCTTATTGGTGAACCTTGGAGCTGTAGCTGAGGAATAAAAGAGAAAAAGATATTGTGCATTCTATATTACAGTCCAGGTATGGTGCATTATATATTACAGTCCAGGTATGGTGCATTATATATTACAGTCCAGGTATGGCTTCAGTGATTGGCACGGCTTTGCTTGACTCAAAAGTTATACTATAGTCAGAAAGAGTAAGTATAATATTGATTATTATAAACATTTTTAGTGCGCATATACCTAGAGCGTCTTAACCCTAGTAGCGCTGTTCCCGGATTATTCCGGAATGACGTAGTGCAGCATTTCTGGCGGCTCCCGGAATATTCCGGGATGACGTCGGTGATCGTAATTGAAGGCTTTCTTTCGCTTTCAAAGGTCATCCAATGAACGTGAAGGCCATTGTAGGGCCGCAGAAATGGGTGAAGGTCGTCCGCAGTCGCAGGCAACGAGGATTCTGATTGGTTTAGAGGTGTATTTTTTATTTTTTTTGGACGACCGTCGATCGCCTGAAAACAAAATGGCGGCAAAGTGTTTGCGCTCGTATCACTCGAAGTATTTTTCAAGTTTTTTGACGATATTGACGGCGATGAGGAGTTTTAGAGACTGGATTTGGTTGAATTAAACGATAATAGAGATGATAAGGTAAGGATTGTGAAATATTTTTGAAAAACTTTGGAAAAATTGATCGCGATCGGACTGAATCGAGCAGTGCCAAGTTTTGTCCAAAGCACTTCATAGCTACCGGGCGATTTCGATGTCATACATTGTTTTACTTTATTTTAACGCAACACGGCTTCGAAATAACTGTTTTTAAGTCATTTCTATATGCTGTCGAGTACTTTGCATCACATGAAATCAAGCGATTGTCGTATTTTCGTCATAGAACGCCGCCAGTTCGCACGAAATAAGTGTTCACCGCCATGACGATCGCGATCGCGTCGATCATTTCGCTGGACTTTTCCGAGTATTTGACGACCGATAAAGCCAGGGAAGCTCTTTATTTTTTCAAAACTTATGTCAAGAGACAGTATTTATCGAATCATGACATTTTTGCACCGCAACAACATTGCATATCGTGTTAAAATCAATCTGGGTCACCGACATCGCAACAGTGATTGGTAGTGCACGCGCAGTTTTTAAACTTTATTTATTTTTTTACATTATCATAAACACTACGTGAAGTAGATGCAGCTATTAAACAATTGAAGAAGGGAAGTCCCCTGGAATCGATAACATCCCAGCTGAACTCATAAAAAATGGAGGGAATGAAACAGCAAGGCGATTCACAGAACTTTGTCAGAAGATCCACGACACCAAAGAATGGCCAAAAGAATGGACACAGTCTCTTGTAATACCCCTGCCAAAGAAAGGAAACCTTAAGCAATGCCAGAACTACAGAACCATCAGTCTCATAAGTCATCCTAGCAAGATCATGCTGCAGGTAGTCCTCAACAGACTGAAAAACCAAGCGGAAAAACTCCTGGCAGAAGAACAAGCGGGCTTTAGACCAAGACGCAGCACAATGGAACAAATTTTCAATCTGAGAATTCTGATAGAGAAGCATCTCCAACACCAAAAAGACTTGTACCATAACTTCATAGATTTCAAAAAGGCCTTTGACAGGGTATGGCATGACGGCCTCTGGCAAGTACTCAGGCACTTCAACATTGACAGCTGCCTAATTGAAGTAATCAAGGCTCTGTACGAGAACGCAAGAAGTGCAGTCTTCATAAACAATCACATGGGCGAGTTCTTCAAGACCACGGTTGGGGTTCGCCAGGGCTGCCTTCTCTCACCTGTACTTTTCAACCTCTTCCTCGAAAACATCATGACAGAGACACTGCAAAACCACCACACTTCCATCTCCATTGGTGGAAGACCCCTTTGCAACCTCAGATTTGCAGATGACATTGACCTCATGGGCAGCAGCAAACAAGAACTGCAAATCCTCACAGACAATTTAACAGATCGAGCGAGCGCATACGGCATGGAGGTCAGTACAGAGAAATCAAAGATCATGGTCAACAGCGCAAGTAATGACAGCACGGAAATAAAGATGAATGGAGAAATACTAGAAGAGGTGAGCCAATTCAAATACTTAGGCTCCATCCTAACAAAAGATGGCACATCAAACAATGAAGTGAAAGCTCGCATTGCAACAGCAACATCTGCTCTAGTCAGACTCCAGAGGATTATCAGAAGCAACAACATCAGCTTCTGCACCAAATACCACCTTTACAAATCCCTCGTGATATCTATCCTCCTATATGGCTGTGAATCATGGACTCTGACAGCAGAGTTAGAGAGGAGAATCCAAGCATTCGAGAACAAGTGCCACAGAAGACTCCTCAGAATATCATACAAAGAACACAAGACCAATAACTATGTGAAAGAAGAAATCAAAAAGCGTGTGGGCCCCCAAGAGCCTTTGCTCTCCACCATAAAGAGGAGAAAGCTGATGTGGTTTGGTCACACCACAAGACACAACACCCTAGCAAAAACCATCCTGCAAGGAACAGTCGAGGGCAAGAGAAGAAGAGGCCGCCAAAAGAAATCATGGGTTGACAACATCAAAGACTGGACCGCCCAACCCCTGCAACATCTCCTACTAGCCACACAGGATCGTGAAGCATGGAAAAAGATCGCTGTTGCGTCTTCTCTCATGTCCCCCCTACGTCCTTTGGGACATGGGACTGAGTGAGTGAGTGAAACACTACATGCTGCTATAAAATTTCACTCTTTTAAAAGCTTGTTATCTAAGCTTTCCAGTGATTTACAACTTTACACACTTAGTTTAGTTTTACATATCAATATCAAGAGTTGTTTGACCCCACCCTACTGCAAATCAACAATGGCTGCTGTTAATTCAGCCAGCAGCACCTAGTACCGCTGCCGTTATTTCAGCGCTACTAGGGTTAAGATATTTTGGGGAAAAAAAGCTTACTGCATGATCCTCCCCATTGTTCAACTTCTTGCCAACAGGCAGCTCCATGAAGCATGCACAGACATGCGCACACACACACACACACACACACACACACACACACACACATGCACATGCAAGTCAATTCAATTTAGTGGAGAAGGGAGGGAGGGATACTGATGCCTTCCTCTCCCCAATATTCTCCCCCGTCCCTTTTTTTTTTCACAGCTGATTCTGTTTTGTTTTTGTTTTTGTTTTTTTCTTTTTCTTTTTCACAGCTGATTCGTAGCACTTGAGTTTTTACCCCCCTTTGTTTGCTGTTTCAGTGCGGTGGATTGGAATTGGAAAAGACCGCGACTCCATGATCGAGTGTTTCTGAGTGGTGTGTGTTGACTCAGTTATGCTGTGGGCAATCACCCGATGGTGTTGAAAACTCCTCTTCTGCTGTTCTTCGGGTTTTCTGTCTTTTTGGAGGGGAGGGGGGGTGTTGCATTTGGTTTGAACTAGGTTGAGACAGTGTCCTGTGATTTATAGTGGTCAAGGCATGTGAGAGATACATTGGGCATTCGGCGAAGGCTTAGATCTGAAGAAAACAAATAGGCCTTTTGGTTTATTTGTTTGGTTTTTTTGGTCTTAGATCTGACAAAACAATTTTCCATTTATTTTGTATCTTCTTTTTTTTTTTTAAGTTAAAAATTGTTGTCTGTATCACAAAAGTAGAAAGTAGTTTGTGACAGATGGTGATATGTGTTGTTGCTGAATGATTCCCCCCCTCCCAAAAAAAACAACAACAAAAAAACAGAGAAAAAATTCCCCAACTACCAACACCTCTTTTAGAATAGATAATGGGAGAAAAAAAAATATGGTGCTTTTTAGAATATATTTTTTATTTACTTAATTGGTGAAAGTATTTTTCCTATTATTTTTTTTGGAGGAGGAAAAGGGGTTCCCTTGTGAGTTATTTCCCCTTTGTTTCATCAGTTGTTTGTTGCTTTTTCTGATGTACATGTCTGTATGGGGAAGAGGGGTTATTTTTCTGGACATATGGATTTGTCTGTGTGCTTTTTTTTCGTTTGGTTTTTTAGTTTTGATCTTTGTGTGTTCATAATTACTCAGCTTCTAGGCCCGATATCTAACCAGAATTTTCACTTTGCTGAATTGAAACCATTGTACCATTTTGTGTAAAGTAGTTCAGAACGACAAGCGGAGCAAGGAAATGTTGAAATCCTGTTTGATTTTTAGACGTTCGCAAGATACTGGCTTTGGATCATGATTGATTATTAGACGTTCGCAAGATACTGGCTTTGGATCATGATTGATTATTAGACGTTCGCAAGATACTGGCTTTGGATCATGATAAGGCTGTAGCAGACATGACAAAGGAGTGATGTAGATTTTTGTGGTGTGGTTAGTTAACTAGGTACATCAAACTCGTGTGGCTGACGCACTCATGTGAGACATGAAATCTGAACTGTCTAGCTTGCCAGGCCAATGCCGTATTCAAGTGTAGTAGGTTTTTGTAAAAATTATTTTCTTTGCATTGTTTTCTTAAGATTTATACAAGATGATGTTTCACGGCAGCTTCATTAATTTGGTATGGGTGTATGATACCTAGCAGTATTTAAATATTGGTAGAAACGGCTATCTGGTGATAAAAAGCATGCTAAGAAAGATCTCATTTGAATGCATTTTTGGGTGGGGGGCAGGGGAGGGAGATGCTTTTGTGGATTTTTTTTTCTTGTTGCTCCTGCAGCCTGAAAGCAGTAAGATGATGCGCTGTTATAATGTTTGTGATATGATCTGTAAACTCAGACTGTTTTACTTGTCAACTTCTACTGATTTCGTAGAAGGCTGAAAGAAAAAGTATCAGATATTTACAGCTCTACTCTGTTCCACAAGTGATACAGATACTTGATAATCGAAAGAAGGCAGGGAAAGCAAAGGAAAAAGATCGATTAGTTTCTCTCCACAATTTGTAGCCTACCTCAAGGTAAAAATTGTTTACAGAAGTAGAATGTTTAGAGCGAACGGACTTCTATATAATATCAGTCATCTTCTGTTTCTTTTTTTTTTTTCCCCTTGCATATATGACATGTTGCATGGTTTGATCTGTATACCGGACGGTTGTGATCTGAAGATATGTGCCCAGTTTGTGTGTGGCCTTTCTCCATCCTTCAGTCATCATCTGAAGTCCTCAGATCTGTCCTTGTTTGTTTTGTTTGTTCTGTGCTGTTGTGTTGATGTGGCGCAGTGTGACATGACAGACAGGCTGCTCTTCCAGAGCTTGATGAGTACATTGTGAAGGACACTCAAGGTTATATGGGAATTTACTGTGAGGATTGAAACTTTTTTGGGTGGGATTTTTTTTTTTTTTATAATTTATTTTTTTTAGGTGGGAGCTTGTTTAGTATCAAATTGAAGGGTCTGATTTGTTAGTTTTGATGATGGATGTGGCAATGTAGCTCTGGTATTGTTTTGATTCTGCAGTCTGAATGAGTGCAGGAGAATGTATGTACCAGTGTAGACAAAAGTGGGGTTTTTTGTGTTTTTTTTTTAATAATATGGATTTATACAGATGACACATTCATACTTCTTAAGCCTATGTTCCTGTCCAGCATAGGTTAAAGGACATCTAATTTGAGATTACAAAGACAGACCTGCATTCTCGGTTCTGTTGGCTGGTGTGCAGGTTTTGACTGCCCGGTATCATTGGAAACTTGTGTGTGTGTATGTGTAATTTTTCAATCATGAGATTAAGAACCTTTTTGTTCACTTGAATTTTTTTGTAATGCAAGTTCACTTGTTTATTTTTCTCACTGGCATCAGTAGCCATTGTGTTAAGAGTGAAAAAAAGAAAAACCAGTGCTAGCATGCCTCATGAAGAATAGTTCCAACAGTGGTCTAAAGATAGGATAGCTGCGTAAAGTCTGTGTGACATCAGACAAGTACTGGTGAAGCTACCCAAGCACTTAACTAGAACATTCCTTGAATAGCTGTAATGTTAAGCATTTGCTTTTGCAGGAGCTCTTAACACCCCAGTCTTTTAACATGAAGGAAAGAGACTTGAAAGCACCCCTAGTCATAGCCTAAAGTTAGTGTAAAGAAAAACATTTTTTAAAAACTCCTTTGTCAGCTGTGCTATCTCCTGACAGTAACTGAGCGGAACTATAGATCTTCAAGTGACAACTTGAATTTACATTTTTCATTCTAACCTAAAAAGGCCATTTTATTTCAGTATTTCCAATTCCCTGATTATTTCTGAATTACTTTTTTTTAACTTAAAAAGGTGATTTATTTGATTAAAATTTTTTTTCCCATATCTATTTGAAATGGTGAAATTATCTCTATTTTTGTTGCTGTTATTTTAAATGTTATTTTGATCTTTTTTCCTCTTTTACTTGAAGAGATGGTGTTCTGTAAGATTATTTTTCTCATGGAGATTGATTTTTTCCCTCATGTTTTATTTGGGAAGTGGTGGTACTTCAAGATTTTGTTCACTTAATGTGTGCGTGTGCTTTTTCTGATTCTTTTGTTTACTTCAAGATAAGATTTTTACCTTTTTTAAATTTTTTTTTTTAAACTCCCTGTTTATTTGAAACAGCTGTATAAAACTCTATTTAAAAAAAAAAAAAAAGAGCATTTCTGTACCCACTATTTTTTTTTTTAACATGTTTATTTGAAATGAATGACCTTGACTGCAAAAATATCAGCATTACATTGTAAATATATATTTAATTTTTTAGACTTTGCTGGTTATCAGGCTAATCTTGTCCAGACCAAACGAGAGTGACCACACACTCTATATTCAGCCTGTGAGGTTAGTTGAAGGAGGAATGTGGCCACTGCCAGTAGTACTAGTATCATTGCTATTATCAAGAAAGGGGCGAGATTTTTTTAGTGTCCATTCCCAAACTAATTTTCTGTAAAAACAGTTTGGAAGGCGACTTATCATAGTTATGAGCAGGCTTTGAAGATCATGCTTTGTGGGTTACTGTCTCCGTTACACTCCCTTCAGCAAAACTATGATAGCATGTTGTGTAATTTATTGTTTCGCCTTACTATTAAATCTGCATACAGTTTGGCGTTCTAAACTTTAACTTATGTTATTTATTGTTACTTTATTATCATCCGCATACATTTTGGCATTCTAAACTTTAACTTATGTTAATTTATTGTTACTTTATTATCATCCGCATATATTTTCAAAAACCTGAATATTCACACCTCCACAGAGCCTGTGTGTGTTCATGACTCGTAACTTCAATTTTTGTTTTATTCACAAATTTTGCCAAGTACATTGGAGTTTTGTGTAACACTTTACAGAAAGAATTTATACACATGAAATTAATCATTCATGGTTTTTAATTTTGAATGAACTGAATCTCTACATTGAACAATGAAGTATTATTTTTATCATTATTATTATTATCATCATCAGCTGCATCGTGAACTCATGAATAATGTAGCGGGTTGAATTAGTTAATGCAGTACTTCTGTAATGGTGATGCTAGGGAAAGATATTCCATTTTATGCTTTCCTATCGGTTCTTTCACATGAAAAAGCTCAGAGTGCTTACTGCTGAATAATTTGTGTGAAATTTTCTCCTCCTAGAGATTTATATTTTGGGTGTTTTGAACTTTGTACATAGCCTGTATATATATATACATGTATATTCTCCTTCTTAATACATATGTGTATGTTTGAGCTACAGGGGGTTTTGGGGATTTTTGGAATGAGATTTGATTTGCTGCTAGCATTGAAATTAATGGCAACTAATATGAAAATTGTAGATCTTGTTACTGTATGAAGGGATTTATTTGTCAAAAACCTGAGGGTCAGGAGAGGGTTTTGTATTCATTTAGTGGTTTTGTTTTTACCCTACTTTCAAACATAAAACTACCTAGTGTCACAACTAACTCATTTTTCTGCAGAACAGCATCATGTTTTTTGTGTTTATTGGAGAAATGCATTGATTTAGGGATTGTATGTTGCTATTTGAACTTTTGATTTGAATTAGAGAAATCTGTGAAAGAAAAAACAGCCTGAATTAAAAGCATGAAGATGACGCATCAGTGTGATGATTTGGACCATTGATCAGGCTTAAAAGCTCCCATCTTGACAGTTGTGAAGATTTGGACCACACAAAAAATCTGGGAAAAGTTTTCTGATCAGACAGGGCTCTCTGCAGGATCATTTCAGATTTAGACATTTCTGGTACTTGATTTTGGTAACAAGGTTTCCACACAACAAGAGGAACTAAACTACCAATGGTGCACACCTGACTGAGACTATGCGTATTTGAAAGTTTTCTGTCATTGCGTATGATGGACTGAACGTTTTGGAAAGGGATCCAAGAGATTGAGGATAGAAATCTCTCCTATCTGGACTTTGTCAATGATATGGTTACCTTGCAAAATGCAACCAGATGAAACTTTTAGCTTGTTGAAAAGATCAGGTCATGAAAATATTAAGCAGATAAATATTGCCAAGAAAGCACCAAGCAGTCATTATTGCCAAGAAAGGAGTACCAAGTGAGCAGTGAATCTCTCTCATCGATGTTTCCCACTAATGTCACCTTGAAGTTGAGGGATCTATCAGCTGTATTGGTGATCCGAATTGTAACCAAAATGAGATAGGCAGAATAGGCAGGAATGAGGGGGGGGGGGGGGGGGGGGGGGATTAAAAAACAACAACTTACTTGAGCAGCATTTGAAATTCTTGAACTTATTGCATGTTTTAAACACTTAATACATCTGTTAACTTCAGATCTTGTATGGCTGTGAACTTTAGCAACTGCATATCTTGTAATGCTCGTAAAGTGTCTGGATCTAGGTCTGACAAATGTTTAACAGCCTTACACTTGGACCGTATTGTAATTGCCACAACCTTACCCCATTTGCTCAGTACTTGTTTTGTTTGTTGACCATGGAGACTTTTGTATCTTTGATTTTGAGGCTGTTGCATGTCTTTCAGGAATTTAGGGGGGGGGGGGGCAGGAATAGACTGATAATCCATGTGTACAAGCTTGCCAACATCATTCATTTACAAGGGGTAATTGGAGTTCCCAGGAAAAAGTTGTGTTGCATATTAATGTGGAGCATGAACCTAGAGGCTTGGATGCTGGTGTGTTATTTTCTATTTTGGTTTTTAAATTTGGGCCTGATCATTCCCTCTCCCTATAAGGTAAACACAGACATTACTGTGCATGGTCTACCTGAAAAATTACAGATTTAGTGTTGGTTAAAAACTTAAACCCAGGTGGGGGGAAAGTCACTTTTTGTCCAGAATGAGTGTCGAATTGGATTATGCTTGTACTTGGTTTTCCTTCTCCTTGTTTTCTTCTAATTGTGCATGTAAAGATTGACCTTTGATTTCATGAAAAAAACCTATCAAATGAAATAAATTTATCAGACTGACTGCTGTATGTGTGTGTGTGATTTCATTTGTCCAAATCCTGTCAAGGGCGTAATTTTTACAACTTTCAATTGTTGATACACAAAGCAATTAAATTATTTATACTTTCTTTAATGCACAGGGTTCCCAGGTGCAGGGCATGAAGGGAAAAAAAGGACCTTTAAAGACTGAACAGGACCCCAGGTCAGATTAAAAGACCTAGACCATTGCAATTTATAAAATCTTTAAAGATCATAACATGCAAATACAGTGAAACTGTTCAGATTTACAGCTGTAATGGCAGTCAACAACTTTGAAGCCCAATGACTCAACCATTAGATGATCACTGTCATCAGCACTTTTTCCTGAAAAAGCACTTTTCCCTGAAACGGTTTTGGGGGTCCCAGGGGGCAGAGCCCCTTGCAGGGTCAAGAGGCATTGCCCCTGAAGCTGGAGGTTTTTCAGCAATTCTAGCTTATAAAAATGCCTCTCTTTGAACTAACTTCAGTTCTTCATACTAAGCAAATTCTGCCCAGAAATATGCTCTCCTAGAATGACTTTTCCAGTCATTTCTTCAACCCAAAGGAGGTTTTATACCCAAGTATCCACATATCTAAACAAATGTGCACTTAGGGAGATAGAGGAAGAAAAGAGAAGGAAAGACAGAGAAAGAAGACACACACGACAGAGAAACAAAGGAGAGAAAGAGAGGGGAGGTTGTGGTGGTGAATAATACCACAAAAAAAAGCATATGTGTGTGTGTGTGGAGAGAGAGAGGGGAGGGTGTGTATGTGTGTGTGTTGGTATCTGTGTTGTTAAGTGTGTGTGTGTGTATGCTAGTGTGTGTGGAGAGAGAGATTGATTGATTGATTTATTCTTCTATATCGAGGATAATGGAGTAACAGGGTTCATATGGTCCTTGAGAAGCCTTGAATGTTGGACTCCCATTTTAAAGTCCTTAGAAAACCGTGCATATGTCCTCCAGTGTTTGAAAAGTACTTGAATTTTATTTTTACCAAAGACTAAGAAGGATAAAAGAAAGAGAGAAATATTGGCATGGTAAGATCAGGTATGGTACTCACTGCAAATTCTTGAAAGTTTGCCAAAAGTAAAAGAAAAGAAGAAAAAATAGGAGAAAAAACGAAACTTAGGTAAGCAGGTCAAGGGAACTAACTCTTCCATGCTGGTTAGTAATTACTTCCCTTCTCTGCTTTATGTCACAAAGCAAATCCAAGCCTATGTTGGCCTAACAAGAGAACTTTTTCTGTTGAAAGACCATGTGTACCAACAATGGGTGTCGAGTTTCATGATAGGGATGGACTAGCATCTCTAATATAAGGCAGAAAGGGAGGGGGGGCTTTCACTGGCTGTTCCACTTGGGGTCAGAGAGCAATGGTTATATATTAAATACAACAGTCAGCAGGCACCAGCCTCCCCTTTTTCATGGAGAGGAGTCCCCCCCCTCTCTCTCCTCTCTCTCACTCACTCGCCCTCTCTGTCTGTCTATATCTCTCTCTCTCACACAACACACACTCTCACTTTTGTCTCTCTGTTACACACACACACACACACATTCTCTCTGTGTTTCTGTCAGTCTGTCTGTCTGATACCTCTCTCTGTTTCTCTAGTGTCTGTCTCATACCT
Source organism: Stramonita haemastoma (assembly GCA_030674155.1). Classification (NCBI taxonomy): domain Eukaryota; kingdom Metazoa; phylum Mollusca; class Gastropoda; order Neogastropoda; family Muricidae; genus Stramonita; species Stramonita haemastoma. The sequence goes on from CM060320.1 coordinate 20,449,469, forward strand.
CTCTGTCTCTGTTTCTCTAGTATCTGTCTGTCTCTCTTTCACTTACTCACACAGCTTTTTTTAATTTATTTATTTCATGTGCTTCCCCACAACCACAACTTCTCTGTCTCTGTCTGTCTTGTCTCTTCTTCTCTCTCTCACACTCAACACACCACCACACACACACACACAGTTCTCTCATCTTTACACATGTGTATGGCATCCCCCTGTTTCCATCAATGTGTTGTGATGTGAAAATCTGTCCACAGCAATACCATCAGCTATTCCCCCTCACCAGCCCCTTCCCCCTCCCTTCCAGCCTGTTATCCAGGAGGATGAATGTTTACTGTTGTAAACAATTGTCTCCTGGTAAAATAACTCACAGGGAGCTTTACATTATTTAGACTTTGAGAATCAGTATGCAGAGAAATTATGAATGAACAGATGGGGTGGTCACTTGGGTTAATTTTTTAAAATACTAAGTGCACACTTTAGGCACAAGTTGTTTTTGATTTAGCCCAGTTAACTGCAGTAGAAATATTGATTCTTGTTATGAAGAAAATTTGCACCAAATGGCTATAGATATTTTCTTTTCAGCTGTATAGTGTCTAGACATTGTTAAAATGCAAGCACTGTTTGTCGATGGAGGTCCTTGAAAATGAGAGTGAGGTCCTTGAATTTTCTTCCCAAAGATCTGTATGAACCCTGAATAAGCACTCTTGTGCTTTTTTTTACATCCAGTCCCTGTGTGTATGCAGTTTTGTAAATGTCATCTGTTCCCACCAGCACACGATGGCCTACTCTTATGAAAAGCAGAGCACAATTTAATTAACGTGTGCGCAAGATGTTCTGCATGCATTCGCGCATGGGGCCTCGGTTTAAAGTATCATCCGAAGGAGTTTTGGGGAGAGTGGAGTCAGCACTGATGTAAACTCCAGGAGAAAGAGAGAGAGAGAATGTGTGTGTGTGAGAGAACTCAAACTCAAATGATTTATTCACAAAAAGGCCATTGGCCCATACATGAAGGTGGCTGCCATACTGCTTAGTATTTTGGTGTGGGATTAAAGACAACAGCAGTAAACAGTAAATTATTGTGTAGCAACAAAATCACTAGCAAAAAATGACTTACAATAATAAAGTATCTCTTTTTCTAAAGGCTTTAGTGTGTGTGAGAGAGGACAGAGAGAGAGAGAGAATGTGTGTGTGAGAGTGAAAATATGTGTGTGTGTGGTTTTTTTTTGTACCACTATGTCACAGCAGATTTCTCTGGTGAAATTCGGGCTGCTCTCCCGGGGAGAGAGCGTCGCCACAAGTGCAGCGCCTATCCATTTTTTTTCTTTTTCCTGTATGCAACTGTATTGTTTCCCTATCAGAGTGGCTTTTTTCTACTGAATTTTGCCAGGGTCACCCCCCTTGTTGCCGTGGGTTCTTTTACGTGTGCAAAATAGTGATGTGTAACACACAGGACCTCGGTTTACATCTCATCATGTGTGTGTGTGTGTGTGTGAGAGGAGAGAGAGTTTGTGTTGTGTGTGTGTGTGTGTGTGTGCGCGCATGCATGTGTGTGTTGTGGAGAGGCTGTAAAGTCGCTGTGTGTGAGAGAGGGAGGGAGGGGGGGGGGGGGAGGAGAGGGAGAGAGTTGTGAGTTTACACAGTAGATGTCCATCACGCTGTGATCCATCACTAATTGCTACCACAATCCAAAGTTCTATCAGGCTACAGTAGAAACCTTGCCGAGAGCCTGGAAGTAATTATAGCTGCTGGTGTGTACTTAGAGGAAAAAGCGAGGAAGCACGAGTGCCTGATCCGATTTCCTGATGAAATACGAAATCTAGGGGCAGTTTGTGTTCAGAGACACTGAATGCAAGAGGGTTAAGGAGAAAATGAGCGTGTTCACAAGTATCAGAATTGCTGCTCACAGGCTTTATTAACACAAGCACTCTGCACAGGAGCCATGCAGTCTCTTTTCTGAGGTTGAATCTTCAGTTTGGTGTTGCTAAGAACGTTGGAATGGAGACAACAGAAAATGCAAAGGAATAACTTCCATTATTCCCCCCCTCGGGATGATGTATAAACAAGACACCTGTGTGCATGCTGGTTATTTTTTTATAATTTTGTCATCAGCTCCTACCGGCACACGATGGCCTGCTCTTCCGAAAGGCGGAACAGGGTTTTAACGTGTGCGCAAGATGTTCTGCATGCGTTCGCACACGCGGCCTCGGTTTACAGTCTCATCCAAATGACTTGTCAATACAAGTCATTGAGAATGATTCAATTCCTGTTTTTCTAAAGCCATGACATCGACAAGCCTTTGATTTTCCTTTATGATGATGAGTTTCTCTGCCCTTCTATTCACAAGCCCACAATCATAAACAGCGCATAGGGCATGGCAGTTCTGTGCATTTACAATGACTTCAATATGTATTTAAATATTTGGGGGAGGGGAGAGACACAACAAATGGAAACAAGCCACACAAAGACCAATTTTTTTTGTTTTGTTTTGTTTAATCATCTCAAAAGTCAAACAAAATGTATATTCTCTCACTTGTATTCTAAAATGCACACAAAAAAAGGCAGACAGAGAAAATACATTAAAAAGCTGAATGCTTGCAAGACAAAAATGGCCGACTTCCAAAAACTGTTTTGTCAAAAAGACATTTTCAGCATAAAACATTCTTTGTACATATCTTGACAGTCTATACATATTTTGGCTTGGGTTCGGAACAACACAAAGTCTTGGGGCTGATTAAAATGTTAATTCTTAAACTGCAAATGTTACTAGAAAAGGTGTCTCCTGCAGAGTCCAACACAGTCCCTCTCTTTCAGCCTTTCTGATGAAATGTGGGCAAACAGCACACTGTGAGGTCAGCACAGACATCTGCTCAATGCAGTTCAAAATGAAAGGCATCAGCTTGGAACACCTTTCATAGTTTCCCAGTTTCAAACTGGGCAAAAAAACCAATACAAAGATCCCAAAATTTTGACAAAATTGGAGCCCTTTTCAAGGAATTTTAAGGTAATCCAAAAATGTATTGCCGCCGCTGTGGCCTAGTGGTTGGGGTGTTGTACTCGTAATCTAAAGGTTGCGGGTTCGATCCCAGCTATTCCGCTATGGCGTTGTGCCCTTGGAAAAGGCACTTTACGGCTATTTTCTCACCCCACCCAGGTGTAAAAGGGGTACCAACCTTGTGTTGGGGGTTAATCCTGCGATAGACTGGCGTCCTATCCAGGGGGGAGTCTATGACTCTCAGTCGCTTAACGCCACAGAAACCGGGATAAGCACCGGCCTGATGAGCCTTATGGCTCGGGACAGACTTTAACTTAACTAAAAATGTATTACCAGAAAGGTACTTAAACCATACCAAAAACTTGCAACAGTTTTCCACTTGGGCAAAAGAAAATCAACACTTGCTGGCAAGCAGTACAGCTGCCTCCATGGCCAGGTGCTTGACATGTCATACACGCACTCGTCACATCCAGAGAGCACTCATCCCACAGTGACTCCCAGCTGGGATGAGTGAATCGGGGTGCATATACTGGGTGTTGAGCTTGGGAGCACACAACAGCACCAGTAATCCATCTGTCATAATTATGTCAACACCTGAACCTTGTTTGTGTTCTCAAGTTTTCAGTGCTTGCTTAGTTATAGCTCCATTTTTATGGGAGTTGAAAGAGCCCATAGTTAAAAAAAAAAGAAAAAAAAAAAAAAAGAAGAGAAACTAATGGTGGTGCAATGCTTTGAAAGAAAAAACAAAACTGAAAAACTGGGTTTTCCAGGAGCTCAGAAAGCTTAGATACAGAAGGAGAAGCTAATGAGGAGACCATGACAGACCCTGCAGGACACTCATTTTCACTTGCGTACCATTTCCTTGTATGATGATGTTAAAAAAAAAAAATAAAAAAAAACCACCCAACAACAACCTTGCTTGATGTCTCATGATGATTTGTTGTGGTTACTTTTCAAACTAAAGGGGGCATGATGAACTGTTCATTTTCTCTCGCCCACAGCTTTGGTCACGTGTTTCACACATACACACAAAAGGTGAAGTATGATATGCTGACAAACATGCTAACATTTCATATATATGTGTATGTGCCACAGTATGCTACATTCTGTTCCTCTTGGCAGTAAAGTTACTCAAGAATGAAATCATCAGATAACACTGTCCAAGTGAAAAGTATTCATTGTTGTACGCAAGCTTGCACTTACTCGTTTTCTTATATATATACATGATCAACAGATAAATGTGATAAAAAGCCACCTTTTTCATTTGAGCATTGAAAACTTCCATTCATTCACGAACACCTTCCACAACACCCTTCACCACGAGGGGTTAACCCTCAATCATTCACTGACATCTTTGGTGTTCTCCACATTGCTGGTTTTCAGGGGGGACGAGGCCGGCTTTGTGGAGGGTGAAGCAGGGGTGGATTTTTTGGGATAGTTTTGCTGAGGATGACGTAGGTGAAGTCTTCTTCATACATGGAAGCCTCTGGGGAGATCTCATCCACCTCTACCTGTTGAACAATCCACACCTTTCATATCACACCTGTGCCCTTTATTTCTGTTGTGTTGTCCTAAATTACTGAAATAATCACAAGCGAAAGAAAATATAATCAAAGCTGTTGTATTAAGTTTACACAATAAAGTCATAAAACCAGTACAATTATAGCACTATAATCAGTACAATTAATTAGCACTTGGCATCTATGTCTTAATCCTGGAAGTCAGAAAATGGCTACCTTCTTGGTGGGTGAATGACTACATACCCAAAATCTCACCTCCAGTGAACCTCGAGTTCTATGAACAAAGCATACAAAAAACACCTGTGTTCCCCAAAGCTTTAGGAAGGCTGTGTTTCAATGTTTTCTATGACAATTAACATTTTCCATTCATAGACAACAATCCAGGCAAATATCTTTTTTCTAAAGTAAAATGGGGACAATAGCTGACTGGTCTGTGAATCCAAACACGTACATATTCAATATCTTCACTCTGGTCAACAAGTAACTGAATACTACATAAGCCAACTATTGCATATAGTGCCAATTGCATTTGAAAACCATTTATAATGAAGCAACTTACTTCAGCTTGGTTTTGAAGAAATTCTGAGCTTCTGGATTATGTTTGAATGTTGTCAGCATCACTTTCAGCATGTCATACCTGCAACATACATTTTATTAACAGCATTAAACATGTCGTATACTACTGTACAGAGCTTATCTTAGAACCACAGCTACAACATTTTTTTTTTTAACACAAGATTAAACACGATTTTATATTTGTTACAGATTTATACAGCATATCACACCTACAAGACTTACACATATACAGCACTTCATTTTAAAACGGACAACATGTAATTATCTATAACATTTGCTTCACATGGCCTGACATATTTGCTTCACTGAAGTTCTGACAATACAGACAGATAGCACTCGCGCTCAAGGCAGCACGAGGACCAAACAAAATTACAGAAAGCAGGCTGGTGAAGAGAACTAGTGTGAAGTAACATTTAATTTTAATGCAACTGGGAGGACAACCATGTACATGTAAACAGGTTGCACACAAGGCTTTTTTTAAACAGAATTTTCTTACGTCAACAGATTGAAAAATTAAGAGCGAAAACACACTTAACAGTTAGACAACAATACCAAATAACTAGCAGAAAGAGCAAACAAATAAAAACACCAACAAACAATCAAAAAAAGAAAAGCAAAAGTTTGACTCCACAAGAGAGGAACATTACCTGTGGGCCATCAGTTCCAGGATCTGCATCATGAACTTTCCCAGTCCTTTCCTCCTCACCTGCTTCTCCAACTGGATCTCGTAACTGCAACACAACACACTCTCCAGTGCTGGTAACTGCAACACAACACACTCTCCAGTGCTGGTAACTGCAACACAACACTCTCCAGTGCTGGTAACTGCAACACAACACTCTCCAATGCTGGTAACTGCAACACAACACTCTCCAGTGCTGGTAACTGCAACACAACACTCCCCAGAGCTCCTAACTGCAAACACAACACACTCTTCAGTGCTGGTAACTGCAACACAACACAACACACTCTCCATGCTGTAACTGCAACACAACACACTCTCCAATGCTGGTAACTGCAACACAACACACTCCCCAGAGCTCCTAACTGCAGCACAACACCCCTCTCCAGTGCTCCTAACTGCAGCACAACACCCTCCCCAGTGCTCCTAACTGCAACACAACACCCTCCTCCAGTGCTCCTAACTGCAACACAACACACTCCCCAGTGCTGGTAACTGCAACACAACACACTCTCCAGTGCTGGTAACTGCAACACAACACACTCTCCAATGCTGGTAACTGCAACACAACACACTCCAGTGCTGGTAACTGCAACACAACACACTCTCCAGTGCTGGTAACTGCAACACAACACACTCTCCAAGTGCTGGTAACTGCAACACAACACACTCTCCAATGCTGGTAACTGCAGCACAACACCCTCCCCAGTGCTCCTAACTGCAACACAACACCCTCTCCAGTGCTCCTAACTGCAACACAACACACTCTCCCAGTGCTGGTAACTGCAACACAACACACTCTCCAGTGCTCCTAACTGCAACACAACACACTCTCCAGTGCTCCTAACTGCAACACACACTCTCTGATGATCATAACTGCAACACAATACACTCCCCAATGCTGGTAACTGCAACACAACACACTCTCCAATGCTGGTAACTGCAACACAATACACTCTCCAATGCTCATAACTGCAACACAACACACTGTCCAAAGCTAAATCAAATGCTTTACTCATTCCCTACTGGTCAATTTTTACTATGTGTGTCTCTGTATACTGGCCGTTTGTGTTGACTTGTTAAAAAAAAAAATCATAACTAAAAAGATACTCAACACAAGTACATGAAATCTTCAGGGTTTATTGTTAACATGTAGGTAGAAGGTCAAGGTTGAAAGCTCCCCAGATGTAGCCAAAAAACTTTGTCACCGAGCTTAAAAACTTGGAAGGTCAAATCTGGATCGTAAGGAGTGAGTTAATTCTGTTTGAAAGATGCAACACACAACCAGCTCAGACATGTAAAGAAGACAATCTACAGGAATAATTAATCTTTTACTGAACGTCTCTTTATAATAGTGATATTAGACGGGGAAAAAACAGGCTAATAACAAATCCTGAAATGGAAACAAACATAACAACTTTGAACATCAACTGAATCTTGAGGAGTTGGGCACTGGATCCAAAACTGCTGAAAGAATCTGCAAGAGCATGTCTGAAGTAAGCCTGACTAAACCTGCTCAAACCTGACAGATTTTAATAATACCTCTCCAAGAATTTATGTTAGGCCTACAGCTGTGAAGTACAAAACAATGTTTATGGGCCAGAAAGAAAACTTATGGCAAGGACACAATGTCTAGAAGAAGAGAACATTTATTCTACCAATGTAGATTCTGTTAGGTTGAACAAGTGGTGAACAGATAACCTAGATTTGAGTGTATATTTTTTTAAAAAACATTTTGTAGCTATTGGGCACACTATTCATACATATAAAACCCATGCACACTGCCAAGAGACGCATCAATTTAACTGGTATCAGCATAACATATGATTTTTTTAAAACCCATCTTACATATATATATATATATATATTTTTTTGTTTTAAATTTTATTTTATTACTTAAAAAAATCCCCCCCCCCCCCTCACCTTACATATATTTGCCTCAGATTAACTCAATGGTTAATAAATTAAAAAAATTGCGCCCCCCCCCACCCCAAAAGGACTAAAAAGGTGCAAGCACTGCTGCCAGCTGCAGTCGATACCTACTACAACAGAACCAGACACACTCCACATAAACCAACTGACACTGACCAGTACAGGACTTCATCCCCCTCCTCCATGTCAAAGCGGAAATGGCTGAAGGCCACCGGCACTCCATCCAGAGTTCTGGCCAGCAGGTACCAGGCCCGGCTGTCCGTCAGCTCCTCACGCTTCTCTCGGTCACTCCAGCCCCAGTCACTCTGCTCATACCTGGGCATCAACATCATCACACAGGTAAATACAATAACAGTCACTCCAGCCCCAGCCACTCTGCTCATACCTGGGCATCAACATATCATCACACAGGTCAATGCAATAAAGGGTCACTACAGCCCCAGTCACTCTGCTCATACCTGGATATCATCACATAATCACACAGATCAAAGCATAAAGTTAGGAAGAAGTAAGTCAGAAGTCAAACAGATGGGGTTATGTAAGCGAAAATCACATCTGTTGCCTTCCAAACACTATGGGAAAAGACCCCACCCCCCCAATAAAACAACAAATACTTGAAATAAAGAGTGAAAACTTGAAGAGACAACAACAAATTAAAACAACAAATACTTGAAATAAAGAGTGAAAAGCTTGAAGAGACAACAACAAATTAAAACAACAAATACTTGAAATAAAGAGTGAAAAGCTTGAAGAGACAACAACAAATTGACACATGCAAGTGTAAACATCTTTATCTATAACAAAATCACAATAGTTTGTTTTTTTTAAATCAGAAAAGAAAAATAGGAAAAAAAACACCACCACCACTACATTTCTGAGAGATGAGAGATTGAGAGAGAGAGAGAGAGAGAGAGAGAGAGAGAGAGAGAGAGAGAGAGAGAGAAGAAGAGAGAGAGAGAAGAGACAGACAGAGACAGAGACACAGAGAGACTCTCCAGCCCCCTTACAAGGTTTTCATGTTGGAGGAGGTGAGCTGAAAGATCCAGTTGACTGTGTCCTTGTCAAGGTCATCTGCACGCTTCGTCTCCAGTGTCACTGTGATCCTGCACAACAATCACAGGGGCTTCAAAACTGACGACACAGATACAGAGAGAGAGATAGATCTGTCTTTCCTGTCTATTCATTCACATAGATATATACCTGCACACAAGATCTCTCCTGTCTGATTCATTCACACAGATCTATACTTGCACACAAGATCTCTCCTGTCTTTCATTCACATAGATCTATACTTGCACACAAGTGATATTAGACAAATCACTTTGAATGAACAGGCGGTAAAATTGAAGCAACAACAACGACACAATCTGACTTTTTTTCTTCTTCCTTGCTTTCTGTGACCTGATGCATTTGTATGCAAGTAAGTCTGTGTGTGTGTGTGTGTGTGTGTGTGTGTGTGTGTGTGTGTGTGTGTGTGTGTGTGTGTGTGTGTGTGTTAGGGGAAAAAGAGGGAGTTTGATGTGTAGAAAATGTAAGTATCCTCTTTTCTTTTTTTTCCTTCTTCTCGTTTTAGCATCACCAAATTTGATTGCACTGTAAGGATTCAGCACTCCATTATTTTTTACAGTTCATTACAATGCATTTTCTGCAGAAAATCAGAATCCTAAAGGGACTAGAAACGACTCACCCATTTCTGTCAAATTTCCGGAAAGCTGGGAAAGGAGAAATGGGATCTTCTACCTGTGAAAAAAAGTATTACACAAGATCATTTCTTTAATGCAAGACTAAGACATTTTGCTCCAAAATGTTTTGTATGATCAAGCCTATACAATTTAAACTCTATTAATAGATTAATAGCAATGTTTTCACTATGCTTGGTACTTACCTAACAAGTACTTTGACTTGTTTTTTCACAGGATACAGCCCCATATAAATTCACATCATAATATATTATTTTCAATTGTGAATAAATGTAGATTTTGTTCTTAACTCAGTTAACTGGCCAGGTAGCCTACACAAGTACTCTAGCAAAGTTGCGACAAATACGACCAGTATAACTGGTTGGGTCAAAACGCTAGAGATATTTGGGGCTTATAAATACCCCACTCATACATTTAACATCATTACAAGTCTGCTGTAGGATCTGCACACTGAACTTGTACTTACAGCATTTGCATCAGCAACTTTCTTTAGAGCCACAGCCAGTTTGGCACTTTCCTGAAAAACCACACAAAAAGTCAAAAGAAAATGTAATAACTTTGTCTTAAGTTAACCAGAAGGATAAAAAGTAAATGAAAAGTAAAGACATGATAAAATCCTGAAATATTTCTTTTTAAAGAAAAACAAGATCCTGAAATGTTTTTCTTTAAAAATATATATATATATTTTTAAAGTTAATCAAAATCCCCCCCCAAAAAAAAAATCAAAGAAGCGGTAGAAAAAACAAACACACACACACTATCATGACAGCAATAAAGCAAACCAACCTCAAAATTTTCAGATGAAATCTAAGAAATAATAAAATTCCTAAATGAAAAATGATATCATACAATCTAAAATTTTAGATTGTATGACACATAAAAAAAAGTATTATTTTAGGAATTTTATCTTTCAGTCACAACTGATTCTAAGAACTGAAGAAGTCATGGAACACTGCTGACAAGATCCTGATAAGACTGCTTAAATGCAACTTAAATCTACGTATTGTGTCAAACATCATGCAAAATTCTAAGTTTTATTTTTCACATTATTTCTTTAAAAATTATGTATACAACAGAAAATAGACTGAGGTCAAATTCATCTTGAATTCTTCTACTAGACACCATGCAGCTGTGAATTCTATTTAGCAGGCATTTGATGCCCAGTTAAAACTTTAAATGCTCAATAATCACAGAAGAACAAGAAGTTTCAGCCATATACTATAGCCTATAGGTCTACCCATGTGGATTGCTAAGTTTATCCTATGATCTACAACAGTTAGTACTAGTTACTACTAGCAAACACATGTTTACATATTTCACAATGGTATACACATAATGTGCATAGCTACACTTTGTTACTCAATAATAATTATGATGTAATATATATTACACTTGTAATTTTGTTGTGTAAAGTGCTTTGACTGGACTACCCCCACAAAAGGGAAGGGAAAAAATGAAAATGCTTTTTAATTTTTTTTTTTTTTTTAAACCCTTAAGGTATGTCCAGCAATTTTACAATTCAATGCTGATTTGTGCCACAGTGTTTTGCACGTATCCTGAAAAAGTAACAACGAAACACTATTTCCCCCCCCCCCCCTCCCAAAAAGTAAAAATAACATCATTACCTCTTTCCTCTTTATTTTCTTTTCTTTGGACTTGGCTGATTTCCGCTGAAAACAAAACCAAACATCATTCTCTTTATTAATATTATCAATCATGAGTGATGACTCAGCAAGTGAGTGAGTGAGTGAGCGAGTGTGTGCATGCATGTCTATACACTCCATCACCAGGGGGACAGGATAGCCTGGTGGTTAGAGTCATGCGCAATGCGCCTGGGATCTGCTGACCTAGGTTCAAATCTCCTTCAAGAGGATTTTTCCTCTAAAGTTAACATCAGTGCCAACTCCACTTCCTCCCAAAAGTCCTTCAGATGAGACTATAATTGTATAAACCGAGGTCATGTGGTTGAACACACGCAAAACATCTTGTGCACACGTTAAATTCTGTTCTGCTTTTTGGAAAGTAGGCTATTGTGTGCTGGTGGGAATGGATGACATTTACAAAACTATGTATACACACACTGACACTGAGATTGGATGTAAAAAAAAGCACATGTTTATTCCATTATCCTCAAAATGAAAAAAAAGAAAAGAAAAAAAATCACTACAAATAAATTTTCATGATAATACAGAAAGTTAATGCATTAGAACAGATGAAGTAGAAGTTTGCCAGCTGCTAATGTATTATATAATATATTTATGCAGTGGCCGATGAAGTTTTGACAAAACTTGCAGTCTGCTACTGGGGAACAGAACCAGCCAGACCTTGTGTGCACTACCATATGGGTTTGCTGCTAAGAAGACTGATACATTGCTTGCCATCATGATCTTCGTCCATTGGAAAATGAGAAAATGTGCAAATAATGCAGTGATTTTTGTAATCTAGCAGGTGTACAAAATGTAGACTCAAGTCTTAAGCCAGCAGAGTTAAGGGCAGATCATGCCAATGCATTGGTAGCCCTGGGAACAAGCTACAAGATAACTGGCACAAAGTAGGTCACCTACTGGATACTTTCACCATGCTGAAACCACCTGAAAAACGTGCAGATAAAATCAACATCTAAAATATCTAGCCTTTACAGATGTACTAGACTTAGTTATGAAAAACTTTGAAAGACGCACCGGCAAGTTACACATTGAATGATTGTATAATGATACTTACTTTAGTTTACGATTGCTATGGACACAGGATCTCGGATTTCTGTCATCCCTTGATCACCAAGAACCATCTAGTGGATCGTGATTGTTCAGTTTAGAACGGGGATCAAAACCTGCGATCTTTCGCTTTCTACACAATAGGTGGTTGTGCTAAGTTACTTACAGTTACACAGACCGCCAATTGGCTACATTTGTTCGGCCTGTAGGCCTAGACTAGGCCTACCAATGATTCTTTAGAACTTCTGAGTGACAACGTCGACGTCATGTGCTCGACGCTGTGTGCAGACACAGTTACATTATTGACATGAAATCACAGCTGAACAGACCTGTTATCAATAAATCAATCATAGTTATAACACTTAAACTTACCCCCATGGTAACTGTTCGCTTTGTTCCTTGTCGTCGTCTTGATGAACGCTCCTAGATTCCCGCGATCTGTTACAAGGGGCACGTTACCTTCACAACACCCACGCCAAAGGGTAAGAACTCTTTGCACTTTGTCTGGAACCTCGATAGCTTTATGGTACATACAGCCGCAGAACTATTATGTCATAACCAAATATAATGGAGAATGAATGGTGTAGGTTTTTTCCTTGACTCATTTTCCCACATATCCACCCGCTCACTTCCAAGTGAATGACTTTTTTTGTTTTTTCCACAAAAAGAAAAGAAATTCAAAACAGAACAAACACAAAATCAACTACAAAAACTAATGAATAAAGTGAATGAATAAATGAACGAAATAAAACAAATGCATACAAGAAGACAAAAACAAATTAAAAAAAACAAACAGAGAAAACATCGAAGCTTGACTGATTACTGAATATTCAGCCGGCTTTTGAAGATTGACAAAAGAATGTTAATCAAGAATCCTCTGTTTGCAAAATTGAGGAATATCCGTACAAAGCTCAGCTTTTACAAATTAATTTTTGCGTCGTCTATTTGTTCATGAATATGTGCTTGAATAGAAGTTTGGGTGTGCTAAACGAATGTCTCTCGAGCAATATAGGCCTAGTAAAGTTGTGGGCGAAAGACAGACCGGTAAGCAGGAGTTGCATGACAGATGAGTGCTGCAAAAGATCAAAAGAAATGTCGAAATATGTCTGCCACATTTCAGCAAAGTATTATGAACTATTTCCTCCAGGAAGACGCTACAGGACCCTGTTAGCAAAAACAAGAGCTCAAAAAACCTTTTTTCTACGATCAAATGGGCTTTTGAATACATATCCACTGCCTCCCCCGTGGAGATGCTGGAAGCCTGTCAGTGTAAATAGCATCCTCACTTTCGAAAATTCACTTCTAGACACTATGACACTTACTCACAGTCCGATAATCAGAAATCTCCGCTGGGGCGTTAATTCAATCACAACTACTGGAAATTATGTGCTATAAATTTCCCCTTTTCTATCCCTCTCTTTGTTTGAAGGATTATTGACATTGGAGGTTATTACCCCTCTTCTGTATATATATATATATATATATATATATATATATATATATATATATATATATATATATATATATATATATATATATATATATATATATCAGTGACTGTCGCCATTGATGGTTGTTCTCCCTCTTTAGTTATCAACCCCAGACTCTCTCTTTGTTTTAGTGTTGCCACTGATATTTACTACACCTCCTCTGTTAAAAAAGTTCCTTTATTTATCTATTAATTCCTTTTTTTTTATCATTGATTATTTGCCACTAGTTATTGACTCCTGATCTTTTTGGTGAGTGTCGTGATTGATGATTATTACCCCTCCTCTGTTTTAGTGATTATGGCCACTGGTAGGTATTTCCCTTCCTATGATTGAGTGATCATCGCCTATCCAGGAGTGGAGGAAGCTGGCTGCAAAATCTTCAGTGGTGCCCCAGCTGTCAACCAGGCTGCAGGATAGGAGAAGGTGAAGCCACTGATAGTTGTTGCCCCCCCCCCCCCCCCCTTTTCTTTTTCAGTGAGTGTTGCAAGGGATAGTCATTATCCCTAATCTGCTGTAAAGATTATTGTTAACTGGTAGTTTATGCCAATGTTCAGTTTGTTGAACATTTCTTTTCTTTTTTGGGGGGTGGGGTGTTGCCCCTCCTCTGTTTTAGTAGTTGTTGCCCCTAATCATAATTTCCCTCATCTGTTGTGGTAATTGTTTGCCCCAGATCATTATTGCCCCCCCCCCCCCCCCAAAAAATGTTTCTGGGTGACGTTCTCTACTGCCCTCCTGTATTGTGGTGATTGTTACTTCGGATGTCATTGCCCCCCCCCCCCCCCCCCCGTCTGTTGTTGTTTTTTTAAAGATCGTTTGCCCCAGAGTGTTATTCCGTTTCCTCCGTTTTGTTGAATTTTTCGTTCCTAAATCAAACTAGTCACCTGTTTCGGTTGTGCGTTCGCCAGCTTAAAACCGTAGGGGTCACCCAGAATGTGCACTCTGACTCACTCATCCCACCTGGGAATCGCTGTCAGATAGGAAGATCACTGGATGAGAAGTTTGCGGGTATAACTGTTTTCAAGTACCTCGCCATATAGGCAGCCAGACTCCAACTTCAGAGGACTGTTTTGGTGACTCACTCTTTTTCCACTCTACGTCTGTCGTGCATTTTTGGGTGGTCGCTGCTTCTCTCTCTCTCTCTCTCCTCTCTCCACGCGAGGTTTTGTGTGAGCCTGAATTGTGTGTGTGTGTGTGTGTGTGTGTGTGTGTGTGTGTGTGTGTGTGTGTGTGTGTGTTGTGTGTGTTTTTTTATTTAATCTATTTACTTTATTTTATTCTTTTATATCGAGGATAATGGGATAAGCACTCTTGTGCTTTTTTACACCCAGTCCCTGTGTGTATGCAGTTTTTTAAATGTCATCTGTTCCCACCGGCACACGATGGCCTACTCTTACGAAAAGTGGAACAGGATTTAACGTGTGCGAAAGATGTTCTGCGTGCGTTCGCACACGGGGCCTCGGTTTATAGTCTCATCCGAAGGACTTTTGGGGGTAGTGCAGTCACCACTGATGTTAACTCCAGGAGAAAAATCTCCTCGACCGGAATCGAACCCGGGTCGTCAAATTGCAAGCGCAATGTTCTGACCACTAGGCTATCCGTCCCCGTGCTGTTCTGAATGTATTTCGTGTATGAAGGGACCACACGCAATATATGTGTACGCGCACGTTTCAGTGTGTGTGTGTGTGTGTGTGTGTGTGTGTGTGTGTGTGTGTGTGTGTGTGTGTGTGTGTGTGTGTGTGGTGTGTGTGTGTGTGTGTGTGTGGCCACAAACACGCGTGTACGTGCGTGCCCGTGTCACAGACAGACAGAAAGAGACTGAGAGAGACAAACAAGAGACAGAGAGACAAACGGACAGAAAGTGAGAAAAAGAAAAATCTGTAAATGCACGATTGTATGAATTTTAAAAAAAAGGTTGTTTTGCAAATACATAAAATTGGACAATACAGTATTTTCAGGAAATGTACATCCACATTTATTTTTGTACAACATGGTAATACAGCAAGAGGAAAAAGCAAATATCAAAAACAAATAAAAACAGCAGCCGTTTTGAAACGATTTATGAATGTTGCCAGTACACATTTCAAAATGTCTTGAGCTATTATTATTATTATCTTAAAAAATTTTTTTTTTTAACCATATATCATCACCTAAGGACTGAACCGTTTTGCTTTATGTCACATAGATCTATGTGGCAAAATAGTACGTCGAACAAGAGAGAAAGTTTTCATAATGGTGAATTCTTAAAAATTCTGAAAACAGAAACTTGATGAAAGACTAACCAAGAATGATAACCATTTCACTCAAAACAGACATACGCACGCACGCACGACGCGCGCACAAACAAATACACACACACACACACACACACACACACACACACACACACACACACACACACACACACACACACACACACACACACACTTGGGGGCACGCGCAGGCACACTTTCCCAATCCTCACAAGAGACCATTTCTCTAGTATTGTTAGACAATTAAGTAAAACTTGGAAAAAGGCTGTAAGCCATCTGAGAAAACAACAAACAACCCCCTCCCCCCAAAAAAAACAAGAACAAAAAAGCAAAACAAAAGTAAACAACCACAGTGGGATACTTAGAAAAAGTAAATTTAATTGATTAGTAATCGATAACAAAAAGAAATTTTATTTTGCCTGAAAATCAAATAGAAGCCATTTAGCCTATACAGATTGACAAATACATTTCCCAGCCACAGCATCAAATATTAATTTGGTCTTGCAGAAACTTTACCACTATTCAAAGTCAAACTGGATTTATTCTGAAACTCATATTTTGAATATCTGGCCTTCATTGTTTACATTGAGACCATAGTAACTTATATCTGGCTGCATGATGATTTTTCAAACAAAGGAATGGAAGAAAAGATAATAGAAATACCAGAAATAAAGGTCACTCAGGGAATAACCTGGGTTCTTTGTTAATTAAATCATGGTAATTCATGGTTCACCCCTTTGGAAAAAAATTAGCATCAAAAGTTTTAAGACAAAGCAAAGTATGTAATCAAGTCGACTTAGATAGTACTGACACAGAAGAAACTGATTATATATAAGACTTTTAAACAAAGTGTATAATTGCTCTTTCCCCCCCCTCTTTTTGGATTCAAATTCTCGAGCCGGTGGCATTTGCAGCGTGTGATTTAAAACTCTGGAATTAAAAACCTCACAGGGGCTGTCATTTATCATTTTTTGTTGTGGCAGTAAATTTGAAATGCATGTAATACATGAACAGTTCGAATCTTTGTTGGAACTTCCCTGACCAAAATAATCAGTGTCTGATCAGCCTCTTTGTTACCTGGCATAGTCACTGTGATGAGAGCCACACTAAAAAGGGCTATATACATATCTTTGATTCTGTCAATTTTTTCTTCTATTGCCGAAAAAAAAAGGCAAACATCGCAGTGTTTACGTTTAACGTGGACACACAGACATACATAGGCTACACATAGACAATTATTTAAATCAAGACGGTTACATACTAAACTTATGTCAGCCAGAAAAGTTCAAATATTACAGAGTAAATGAACATGTATGATGTACAATATTCCAAATACACACAGTTTGGCCTCCAGCATATAATATATATATTTTGGCCTTCAGCATACGTGGCTACGATCCACACGTTAGTGATTCTTGTCCCCGCTTTGGTGCTGAGCATCCAAACATCTACAGCAATATTTACCATTTTAAAAAATCGTAGTGATCAATCTAACTCCGGGTAAAAGAATTAAAAACAGCAGCAGCAACCACAAATTTCGACAATATTAATTATCTCAGTTAAATATACATCTCATGCAACTCAATAATGAATTTTGTCACGCCTTTTTGCATAGAAAATATCACCTCACTGACATTTAAGAACATTATTCCTTTTTTGTCATCAAGTTTACAAGTAAAAATATTCAAGATTATAAGAAGGCCTTTATAAACTTTGCATAATTTTTTTTTATTTCAGCACAACAAAAGCAGGAACAGTATGCACAAAATTCGTCTTTGGGCAATCAAACAACTTGATCATCAATACAAAGGACACGGGCTATTCATTATCAGCCACTTCAAAATACAGCAAGGACGTAATATCTTTAAGTGCAATATCTGCTCTTGTTACATGACACACTATAAAATCTACACTTGTTCTCAGCCTAATGTCATCTTCCTGGTTTGGCTTAAAATTCCTTGATCGAAGAGAATCTAAAAACAATGTCTGTACACGTAAGAACTGTCATGATTTTGGTCTTTATTTTCATTACCATTTCTTTCCATATCAAAACCATACAAACTCGTCAAATAAAACAACAGTGAGCTACCTGAAAATGTAAAGTTTCAAATAAAAATGTCTTGTTTAAAGCCTTCACCAGTGTAAAGCTGTCATGACGATCTCTCTCCTGTCTTTACAGTCACTCTGTCTCTTCAAAGCTGGTAATGCAGTTTCCACTGCTGATGGCTTGGACAAGCTTTGATCAAAATCTCTGGAGCTCGACACAAATTCACGTAAAAGGAGTAACACTTAAAATACGATACTTTCTTGATACGAAGGACGCAGTGTGGAACTGGAGAAGCTGTCAGCCTTCACCAGCACCAGTCTTTCACAAGTTGGTTGAAACTGTCCACTACAAACTTCTAAACTGGTGGCAGCTACGTTCACAACACTGATTATTCTACATCTTGATATCCAGTACAGGACGGTCCTAGCCAGCCGTGGTACGAATATGATACACACCATCATTTACCTTCTCCAGTAAGAAGACTTTCTGATGACGTCTCAACACTGAAATAAGGGATTGTCAGCGTCCTCCCAAATGGTTGGTTCAGGTCGAATTCTAGACCTAAAAAGTGAGCAATTCGTAGGTGTCATGAAGTGCAGGAGTCCACACACAGACACTCGTTTTCAAGAAGAGAGACTAACTCCGTAACACTAAAACTCCCCATGTATGGTCACTGAAAGTCACAGAAGCTCTCGAAACAAAACCAGAAACTTTCTGCATTTTTTTTTTGGCTGTCCCCGAGTATGTCTGGTTCCAGTTTATAGTAAGAATCAATACAGCACAGTTCCACTTCATAATTTCACAACAGAATTCCATGTCTGGTTGGACTGTCAGTTTGCACTGTGCTGTTCAAAAACGGTCTACACCAGACGGGTTGTCATGCCACTCCATACACACAGAAAAATCTTCAGCTTCGTTCTCCACCAAGTGAGTCAGTTCCAAGTCCTCCTCAGATGATTGAGGCAGTGCGCGGCTGTGCCAGGACTGGGTGCCCCTGCCACAGAGCTGAAAGAGAAGCATGCTGCAGACAGGGTCCCCCTTCAGGCCTGATCGGGGCTCTCGCTTACTCTGCTGCTGGAGGCAGCAGCACTTCCACTGTCGGGGTCCTGGGGCCGCGCACATTCGTTTTTTGCCCGGGTGGTGCAAAGGGAAGTTCTGCACAGAGGTCTTCACATTACTGATTAGCTCGTGTATACCAGCCTGTTTGGTTACAGTCAGGTCTGTAAGAGTGAAGTTATTTGAAGTTATCGTATAATGTCTAAACAATTATGAAATGTAGCTACTTCGTCGTCTTTGATTATGATTCGTATCAATATGCCTGTCAGTATTGTAATTGCCCTTCATGGATGATTAAAGTTTTTTTGACTTGACTTGACTTGAAAAAAGAATGCATTGTTTGTTTGATATCTTTTCCTCGCAAATATATTATCAATGCATAGCTCCAGTCTAGGTGTGATGACTAACAGAGCAATGTTTAAAACCTGATGTGATGTCAAAAGAATAAAGTAAATCAGTGACGATCTAAGTTAATTATCTCACGTAAAATAAACTTTTCATCTAACAACATTTACAAAAACAAGAAATAAAACATGCAGACATTTGATACAGCATGATTTCCAATATTAAGATGTTGCATAGATATTTTAAACTGAAGACACCAACAAAGGTTTCTACACAACAAAAACCATGACTGGAAAATATGAAGCATGATTTGTAAACAAATTTAAAAAAACAACTGAACAAAATCTTGCTAGATTAAACGTTTACCAAGCAAGGTCAGTAGAAACTAGACGATCATGTGGATAATTTGACAGCCTATCTGAGAGAACAACAATCTTACCATAAACAAATTTTTTTAGAGTTCAAAACGATTATCATAGACTCTGTGTTCCTACAGGACTGTTCACTTAAGCTGAGTGAAGTAATAAAAAAAATCAAGTCACTGCTGCATGGTAGATGTACTGCAGTTACTAATTTTTAAATACCAGATTAAAAGATTAAATCCATGGGATCTTACTGAGCAAGCTAATGTGAAATGTAAGGAATTCAGAATTGTAAGCAAATATTAGGAAGCTTCAGATGAGACAATAAACTGATGGCCAGTGTACGCAGAACATTTTTTGCATACGTTAAACCTGTTCTACTTTTTGGAAGAGTCGACCATTTGTGCCAGGGGAATGGATGAAAAAATTTACAAAACTGCATGCACACGGGTACTGGACGTAAAAAATTACATGACTACTTATTCCATTATCCTCAAAATACAAGAAACATAAATCAATGAATAAGCTGCCTAGCACAAAACATAATGCCTTAAAATGCTCTCTTTTGTGTGAGTAAAACACCAGGAAAATGCTTGACAAGGCCCACAGGAAAAAAAATCAACCAACAGAATCATAACGAGGACACAGCGTTGCACGTACAACTGAGCAGTGCCAAAGAACAACTTACATATTGACTCCGTAAGTTTTGTTCTCAAAAGCGGTTTCCTGGGCCGATTTTTTGTGGAAACGTCTCCAGATAAGGAAGATGACTGGGATGAGAATAGACAGGAGAACTAGCACAGCACACGTGGCCAGCAACGGAATCACCGGTACGTCAGATGTGCCTGCACACAGCCAAAGGTAACAAGCAAAGGTGACCTCTCATGATGGACTAAAATACACGTAGTTAACACACACACCACACACACACACCACACACACACACACACACACACACACACACACACACACACACACACACACACACACACACACACACACACACACACACACACACACGCTTACACTTGAGATTTTACACACAAAGACAAAGACGAAAGTACCATGTACTCTTATTGATACATAGGTCTATATACACGGAGTATCTCTTGTAGATGAAAAGAAATCAGCCCCAACATTATTTCTGTGTCTGCTGTCATTACAAGTCAAGTCAAATCAAGTGAAGTCAAAATCATTTTTACTGAGGATAAAAAGATTAAGTTTACACAACTTTTTTCATCCTGCCCTCACAAACCACAGTGTGTGTGTGTGTGTGTGTGTGTGTGTGTGTGTGTGTGTGTGTGTGCGTGCGTGCGTGCGTGCGTGCGTGCGTGCGTGTGTGTGTGTGTGTGTTTGCATGCGCAGGGGGGTACATGCACATGCTGTGTGTGTGGATGAACCCAAGTTTGCTACTCCGCCTCCCATTCTCAGTTCTTTATTTTTTTTTACCCTCTGTGTCTATCAACAAAACATCACACTAAAACCCCCTACATACCAGCAGTTTTTGTAACGAAATGAAGGGAAGCCATGGTGATGGTTGTTCCGTTCGACAGGCCGATGACAAACTTGCTGTGGTAAGCTGTTCCCGACTCCAATCCTGTGAGCGTCATTTGAGCCAAATTTGGGTCAAGGTCAATCACTTTCCCCTTCCCTCCGTCACCGCTCTGACGATAGGTGACCTTGAAGGTAGATATGACCTCTGTGACGTCAGTAGGCAGTGGAGGCCACTTGAAGGTCGCTGAGGTGTCACCGAGGGTCACTTGTAACGTGTCGAAGGTAAAGGCACTGGTCAATGCTGGGAGCAGAAGATTTGAACAAATTAATGCAATGTCAAAGGTTTAAATGGCAATCTTGGACAAAAGAAAGAGTGTTGGATGAGATAATGTATGTCATCATGTGTGGGTACCTGCGTAGGTGTATATGAAGCACACAATGGAATTTTGCATGTATAGATAAAAAACACACACACACACACACACACACACACACACACAACACAAGACACACACACACACACACAGACCACACCCTCAAACACACACACACACACACACACACACACACCACACACTCACAAACAACACAACACACATTAACAAAACACATTATAAACACATTCTTTCCACCCCCCCCCCCTTCCCCCACACACCCACCTTCAAAAGCTGGAGTTGTAAACTGTACAGTTGACACGGTCACACGATTGGTGACGTAAAAGTCGTCAACGCCACAAGACGAGCTTCGTAACTCTGTGACGGAGCCAATTTTACAAGTGTGATATTCGTCGTCATAGGGTTCAGCGTCATCGTTCTATTCCATGTCGATGATGATGTCACTCGGAACTCTATGACGAAAGCAGTGACGTATGGTCGCCAAGGCTGGGAGAGAGGGGGCCATACCAGTGTGGCAGAATGGGAGGCGATAGCAAACAGCGTCAGAGTGGTGTTTTGGAACTGCCGTGGACTTACGGATTCTGGTACTATGTGGGGTGAAACAGAATAAGCAGCAACGATTTTTAGAGACATGTCATTGAAAGTCTATGCTGTTTCATGTACAAACGCATGCTCTTCTGTACATGCACAAACATATGGATACAAAGACACATACATGCACTTACCCAGCACTCCTCTCTTATCCAGTATTAACAGACAGACACGTACATATACACACATACATAAAAAAAGCACTATCTGGAAATAAAAATGACTCTCTCTCTCTCTCTCTCTCTCTCTCATCTCTCTCTCTCTCCTCGACATATTGGATCGGTGGTATAGGTGGTCACGCCGCTTTGCCTAGAAAGCAAAAAGTCCGGGTCGGAGTGTGCGGGGTTCGTACCCCGTTTGGACCCAAAACCTTTTTCCCCATCCATTAGACCATGAGTGGTGGTCTGGGCGCTAGTCTTTCGGATGAGACGATAAACCGAGGTCCCGTGTGTTACACATCACTATTTAGCGCACGTAAAAGAACCCACGGCAACAAGGGGGTTGTCCCTGGCAAAATTCTGTAAAAAAAGCCACTCTGATAGGGAAACAAATACACTTGCATGCAGGAAAAAGAAAAAAAAAACGGGTAGGCGCTGCACATGTGGCGACGCGCTCTCCCCGGGGAGAGCAGCCCGAATTTCACGCAGAGAAATCTGCCGTGACATAAAGTGGTACAAAATACAAATACAAAATATATATATGTACACACACACACACACATCCTCTTGCGTGGGATGCCAGTGCATGCATCCGTGCGCGCACCACACACACACACACACACGCACACACCGCCAAGCACCCCCTTCCCCGCCAACAGCAAACAAAACAACCCCCCCCCCCCCCCCCAAAAGCCAACAACCTGGTAAATGATAAAATAAAAAAAGATATGCAGTAACAGAAATCCCATCTTAATTTTTGCACATAAGCTACATCCTCTTTCAGATAACAGCGTTATAGGAGCCTCCAGTCATCCGCACGTACCACACACGCTTTGTTGATAAGCAAATCCGTCAGGGCATAAACGGCTGATACCGAAGCTGTGGAAGGTTCCAGAAGACGTTACGTTCCCCCCGTTATCAAGAGGCAGCGAAATTGGGGGTAGGCGGTAAACAGGCTGGCCAACACCCTTTCCGTTTCGTTGAAAGATGTCAGTATTTTTGCTTCGTTGTTGGCGTCACTGGAATGAAAGAGGTGGAGTTGTCATTTGGGCGAACTCGTCTGTACATGTGTGTGTGAGTGTGAGTGTGTGTGTGTGTGTGTGTGTGTGTTGAGTGTTGTGTGTGTGTGTGTGTGTGTGAGTGTGTGAGTGTGAGTGTGTGTGAGTGTGTGTGTGTGTGTGTGTGTGTGTGTGTGTGTGTGTGTGTGTTGTGTGTGTGTGTGTGTGGTGTGTGTGTGCGCGCGCGCGCGTGCGCACGCACGTGTGTGTGTGTAAGGCTACCTAATCATTCAGATAGGGCCTAAAAACAAAACAAAATCAGAAGCGAGAACACACACACACACACACACACACGCACGCACGCACGCACGCACGCACGCACGCACGCACGCGCGCGCGCGCGCTATCTCATTACTGTAAAGTCATGTACAGAAAAGTAACTTTCATGGGAAACTTGAAGTATTTAGCTGTCCAATAAAGATTCCCAACATCATCTATAAGTTGCACTGAAATTCTTGGAAAACTAAATAGGCCTATTCTCAAAATGTGACTTACTCCTGTTCTGAGCCACTGTCTTGTGAACATATTCTGTTTCAATGTCCAGTACTAAACAGTTTACAAAAAAAAATCTAGCATTGAAATTCAAATGGAACCTGTTAACATGGTTTCGAGAAAACCAACGACTGCTGGTTTTGCTAGGATTATTTTCAATTCTTCTGTAAAAAAATATTACTGGTAGGGTTTTTATTTGTTTGTTTGTTGTTTATTTTTTAAAGTCTAATAACATCAAATGTGCAGAGCCTTTAAATTCAACAACAACACCACCATCATTAACACACACACACACACACACACACACACACACACACACACACACACACACACACACACACACACGTGCATAATATATCCTCCCTTCACCCACACACCAACCGAAGGTACACCTACGTGATATTTGCAGCAATAACAGCAACAAGTTCTATCTGCTTGATCTCCCGACGTTTTCTGTGAAGGTCCTGTCGTGGACACGTGACCACAACGTCCTTGACCCAACAGCTAACGAAGAAGGGGGACTCCCTGTCAGCGCATGGCATATGACCTTGGATTCGATTTTCCAAGGCTCTGCTCAAAGTGACCTTCAAGGTGTCGTCATTGGTGCATTCCCCATGGAAACCGATCTGACTGGCAATGGCCAACCCCATGGGTGGTTTCGTCACTACATCAGAGAACAAACATAGTTTTAAGTGTTTCAATAACTATGATATAACAGTATTAACAAAAAAATCTTGCTTGATTTTAGGTACAATTCTTGTCAAAACTCTTCAAACGGAATCATTGTCCTGCACAGTATTTATTGCCGATAATCAAAATAAAAGCCGCCGCTGTGGCCTAGTGGTTAGGGCGTTGTACTCGTAATCTAAAGGTTGCGGTTCGATCCCAGCTATTCCGCTATGGCGTTGTGCCCTTGGAAAAGACACTTTACGGCTATTTTCTCACCCACCCAGGTGTAAAAGGGTACCAACCTTGTGTTGGGGTTAACCCTGCGATAGACTGGCGTCCTATCCAGGGGGAGTCTATGACTCTCAGTCGCTTAACGCCACAGAAACCGGATAAGCACCGGCCTGATGAGCCTTATGGCTCGGACAGACTTTAACTTAACTTAATCAAAATAAAACTCTGCTATTTCAAATGTTTCAATAATGGTTGCACATAACATGTTGTGCTGAATATTCCGTCACAGGCCAAACAAACCAAGGTGCTTTCACGTAAATAATATTCACATTCTCTCTCTCTCTCTCTCTCTCTCTCTCTCTCTCTCTCCTCTCTTACTCATTTACAGATGGACTTTTCTCCCATCCATCACACTATGAGCGCTGGTGGTCTGGCCGGATGCTAGTTGGTGTTTTACAACTGAATAAACAGTTGTCCCATGTGCAATAGATTAAAAGCGTATGTAAAAGAAACCACAGCAACAAGAGAGTTGTTCTGGCAAACTTCTGTGAGGAAAAAACCCTCTCACATATAACCCCCTCACAAACACCAGCACTCACAGGAAAATAAAGAAGAAAAAAAAGATGGCATTGCATCGGTGGTGATGTGCTTTCCTTAAAGACAAGTGGTCCAAATTTCTTTCAGATAAATTTGCCTGACTGATAACGGTTCAAACACAACGCAATATAACACAACACAACTCAACACAATCAAATGTCTGGTGGTCTGGTGCTAGTCTTTCTGATGAGACAATAAATCGAGGCCCTTTGTGCATCATGCATTCAACACACATAAAAGAACCCGCAGCAACAAAAGAATTGTCCCTGGAAAAAAAATCTTGAGAAAAAAGCCCACAAACTGACAGGAACACTTAAAAAAAAAAAGGGTGGCACTGCACCTGTGGCGAGGTACTCTCCCTGGGAAAATCAGCCAGAATTTCACGCAGAAAAATCTGACATGACTTAAAAGAAAAAGGTATAACTTGTTTGTCTCTCACCTTGAGGGCACATCCACACCGGACAGCAGCTGTTGGTCACATTGGTCAAGATGCACTTGGGGCGTGGAGCCGGTTTTACAGGAGGACACACAGAGGTGCATGTGATCTCACCTTGGGTACACTTGCACTTATGGCCACATTCCCCGTCCAGAAATACTTCCTCGTTTTTCAGAAAAGTGTCTTTGTAAGCACAACCATCACCTGTTTGGAGAGTGGGCAGATGTCAGTATTTTGTGAGATTCCTTGAAAAATAATAAACAAACAACAAAAAACCTAAACAACAACAAACGAAAAGCCAAACAAACACACACACACACACTCGCAAACACGCTCGCGCGCCGCGCGCGCGTGCACACACACACACACACACACACACACACACACACACACACACACACACACACACACACACACAACACACACACCCACAACCCCCAAAACAAACAAAAAGAAAACCCCAAACAACATCATCAACAGCAACAACAAATTCAAAGCATTGCCAGTTTCCACAAAATAAATTTATACAGAAAAAAACCCAACCATCTACTTTCGTAGTTTAAAAATGCATATAATCGTTCCCCAAACCATGTGACACAGTTTCTAAAAAATCGCCTTGGTTAGCCTCAACTGTGCGCTAATTAAGACAAATTCCTAAACTGCCGGAAACATAAGTGAAATGTTATCTGTCAGTACTGTTGCCTAATTACGACTAATTGACAAGTTACCAGAAACATAATAAAAGATAATCTGTACTTTTGACCTGCAGTAAAAACACTTGGAGAGTGTGTTTGTATATGGGAAGATGGAAGATGAGCGAAAATGCGTCGCGCTGCCGTTAAGCACCTGACAAGTCTGGCCCAGCGGATCTGACTTCAGTATAGGAGAGATTTGTTATGTTTTAAGTCTTTCTGGAAAAAAAAGACAGGAAAATGGACCAAGAAGGCAGAAAAAAGACAAGAAGGAAGTGACAGGAAGAAAAGGAACAAGGTAGAAACAAATGAGAGATAGAAAAGAAGAAATTCCTAGCATAGAATTTTGAGAATATGGGGATGCCAGTCATACTGACAGGCCCCCTGGCATCCCCACGGGGGAAGCGAAAATGAAAACTCACCTTCGGGAAGGCAGCGCCACGTCTTGCAGCAGGGGCGTTCATGAAGGCACCAGCTGGGGTGAGGGGCATGCCGAGGAGGACAGCACAACCATGCGCTCTTCAGGGCACGCGGGCCGGCAGACCACCTCTCCGCTGTCGCACGTGCAAACTTGCTCACAGTCCTCCGAGATGACGTCTCCGCTGTGGTACACAATGTCTTCAACCAGGCATGTTGGGTCTGCCAAAATTTAAAAAAAAAAAAAGGAAGAAAAAAACGAATAGAAAGCCATTAGATATGTCTGACAGTTAATCTGGATTGCATCATAGTGCTACACTGGCTGGCATAAGTTAAATGTTCTCATTCACCCCTCCTGTGATGAGTCTCCTTGGCTGAACTCAGTGGTATTAAAGTCTCACCAGGGACCTAAGGGAGCCATTTAAAACAAATTCCCCACTCAAAAAGTCGTTGTCAAGCTTCCCAGTTGTGGGGAATCGATCCCCTCCCCTTCAGGAACTAAGATTGGTTCTCACTCCTTTCTCTAAAACGTTTTTTTTTAATTGATAAATCATAAATCAAAGTCCAGTGTAGAGAAGTATACATAACTTGTGTATATATCAAGTATCCATTATTTTTGGTCAACGAATAGTCCTCTTATGGACGGTGGTATGGATAACAAAAATATTTACCGTGCACTCGATGCTTTACTAGCACTCTGAATTATGCAACAACCGAAGCCTCTGCCTTTTTGATTTTTTTCGGGCGATGTGGAGTAGAGTATGTAGAATATATATTGCATTCACTATACCACTTCTTAAACAAACCTGAACATTGAAACTTGGCTCAAGCGAACCAAGACATACAGACCTTTTCCCATGGTTCTGGCGACAAAGAAACCGATCAGGGTGGAGTTGAACGCGGTCTCCGTCACCCCCATGTCCCGCTTGACCACCGGCTCCACGTGCACGAAATACGTCGTGTTGGGCCTCAAACCATCCAAGGTGATGAACACCCGGTCATCCACCCGTATGGCGGCATCCGCATGTAGCAGGTCTGACGGTGAGGACACGTTATCATCCGAAGTCGAGTGGTTGGGTGTAGGTTTACTGGACCATGAAGCGGCGCTCCCCTGCCCGTCTGACGTGATCACATTCGTAGCGGTCCTGCGTACGTGTGCTGGAGTGACGTGGTCGGTCGAAGCTATAGTGAGTGTTCGGCGCGAAGGACAAGGCATCAGCGCTGCAAAGGCTGATCCCACAGACACAGACAATGAAATCCTGGGAATCTGCAAAGCGTAATCAACCACAGTCGAGAGAATTGCCCTATGTCAAGTACGTCATTTCCGCTATATTAGCATGACGGATGGACGGATAATTTGCAGCGAGAGCAGCTAATGGGACTGACAGCTGTGGATTGAACAACACTGCAACAGACAACGAAACAAGACAAACTGCTTCCTCTGTCCATGACTCAATCATACTCTGCTGTTTTTATTCTCCATTCAGCCTGTTCATGACCTCAACCATGTCTAAGACAGCAATCTACGACAGCTAATGAAAAGCATTTATAGTCACATCCTGATACTTCTCACCTGGCTTCTTTAAGCTGGTATTGTCGCTAGCTAACATCTGATGCGATACCAAACCCTGACTAAGGCCCCACGCTGGTGGATGGTGATATTATGTTTTTTGTACGCAGCAATCTGTTGAGCATTAAACATTAGGAATACAGAACAAGCACCCCTCCCATGACAAAAAAAAGTAAAAACAAACACACACTATCACACTGAAAACAACTTCCACGCAAAAGAAGGGAACAAACACCAGGAAACACTCATTAACCACAGCAAACCGAAACACCTGTGAAAACACACCTACGAAAACCCAAACCCTTGACACCTCACACTGTAACAGACACACACACACACCAAAAAACAAAACAAAAAAAAAGGACAAAAAGCCCATCGCCTTCATGACCTACCCGGGTTCTCGTCCATGCAGAAGAGCGTGTCACAGCAGCCTCACGACGCACTTGCGGATTGGGACAGAGGAGTCTGGCCAGTTGCCACTCTGGTGCCGGACAGGCGGTGGGTGTGCAGTTGACATGGTTGCCTTGTGAGCACACGCACAGGGCACACTCGCTGGTGAAAGAGGCCCTACACGGTAGTTTGTGCCATTGTGATTGCAGCCGGCCTCCCTCTCTGCCTCTTCTGAAAATAAAGGATTGGAGAATGGACACCACTGTCAGTAAGGTTGTGAAGGTGGTGGTGGTGGTGGTTGTTCGCTGGTTGGTTGGTTGGTTTCCCCCCAGTAGTTTGCTCAGTGATCCCCTTCATATTATAGGTCAATGGGCTCTTTAGGACTAAATCCTTTCCGAGTTCACACACAAAACAACAGACAGAATAAAAAATAAATGAAAAAAAAATAATAATAAAGATCCAAAAATGCCATGAACGATTAACCACTTGCACTTATACGAGATAGATTTTGCATACTTATGCACACTCACACATTTATACACCAATTAGACACACTCGTTTAGTAATGCACATGAGAACAGGCCTAGCACTGTTTCTCTTCCTCCCCCCCCCCCCCCCCCCCCTCTCTCGTCTTCTGATTACCCTCCCTTCTGTCTGTCTATCCTCTTGTATCTCTTCGCCTTACCTATCTCTTGGTTTAAACAGAATTTGTTCAGAAAGGTGTCACAAAAATAACTACAAGCATACCTTGACAGGACAACAAGTAAACTTATGACTTCCTTATCTCTTCGCCTTCTTTCTTCTGTCTGCTTCATTGCAACATTCATTCTTATAATTACCTGGACTTTTCTACCTTTCGGTGTTTTCTGTCCTCCGCTGTCTATCTATTCTTTTATGTCTTCTTTCTCATGTGTCTCCCGGATGGTCTGTCTTTTGTCTGTCTTCCCTTCTCGCTGTCGGCATTTCAGATAGCTACTTACCTTCCTCCCGCGGGCAGGAGACCGTGACATTACAGGAGCACTCCTCCAGGAACTGCAGCGAGCAACCTTCGGGGACCTCTGGCAGACTGGACTGGGGACAAGACGGCGTGCATTTCATCTGTCCTGTTGCGGTACATGTGCACACCGGTCCTCACAGTTGTCTACTACCTCCCCGAGATCGAACACTTTGCCGTTGTGAGTGCAATGTGTCACAGCTGGAAAAAAAAAAGTTCTATACATAGATTCATAGATAGCAATGAGGGAAAACTGACATTAGTGCAAGAAACCTGTTATAACTTTTAACTTGAAAAAAAAACACTAATTATTAGTAGAAAAATGCCCCTGTTAAAAACACCACACAAAAAACAAAAAAACACTGGGACAGCATTTGACACATTTTTGCTGTATTTAACATGAGTTTTTCCAGACCTCACTTCAAAACTTCGGTTACTGAACGGTCAATCTAAAAAAAAAATTATGGGAGTGGCATGCTTTAACAACTCGCTACCTTACAGAGAAACACTCTTCAAAAAACAAAACAAACAAACAAAAAAACCAAAAGAAAGAAAAAAAAGATACCAGCTGCCACGGCGTTTGGTTAGAGCTGTGGGTTACAAGCTGGAAAATCGTGGTTCAAATCCCATAAGATTCATAGAGACTTAATGTGCTTGCTATGGACTCCACTTTACCGACACGATTTTGAGACTTTTTTTTTTTTTTTTAAAAACTACCTGACCAACACTGCAGGTATCAATGCTTCCCGGCCCGGTTGACGTCGGAATATATCATGAAGGAAGCCTAGGTACAGCAATGTCAAAGTAGTCTCAAAACGCATGCCCTTCCATAGCGCCACCATTACATCAGCCTCACCATCATTGATCATCATGCAATAATAGATAGCCCCGGTCGCTCTGGTCTCATAAGAGACCCCAGTTTCTGTTTTCCATGCACCTCTGAGCATGTGGTGAGTTTGTGTCAAAGCCTTCGGGGTTGGTGGTTCATTGGAGAGGGTTGTCAGGAAGGATTTTGTAGTGGTCACCATCCCGGTTGGGCGTCTCACTCAGTGTGGGCTCTGTCGTCAGTCAGGGGTTTAGAAGGTGGTGTTTTGGGTGTGTTAGCCCAGAACAGGCGCCACTGAACACCATCAAAGTAACCTAGCATGCAGGGCCCCGCTGGCTGGTGGTCCCACAGCGGCCTGATATTTATTGGCTCCGTCTGAACTTCTGACTTTGAGAATGCTACATAATGAGTTAGGCTATGGTTGAGGCAGGAGATCGAGATAAGTGGCGTAGGAACAGCAGGACAAGAACGTCACAAAAAATGAGGCTGCAAAAACCACCCCATCTAAAAAAACAAAACAAAAAAGAAGATAAGGAGAAAAAAATATGCACATTCACAGGAAACAATCTTGCTGCCTCCCAAGGCTTTTACCAAAAGATAAACTTTTTTTTTTAAAGAGGGAAAGAGAACAGTTTCAAAAAATAAACCACGAATAAATGAAATGTTGTTGTGTGTTCCCCAGCGTAACACTCTGGGGGTCACCCACCCGGAAATCACTGTGAAATTGAAATTGCACACTGAATGAGAAGTTTGCGTGTATGACTTTTTAAGTATCTTGCTATATAGGCAGCCATACTCCGACTTCAGATTTTTTTCTCCTTTACAGGAGAGTGCAGGTTGTTATGTTAAAAGCTTGTCATAGCTGAAGGCAATCTCAACACAACATTTTTACAAAACACGATTTTAGTGTAGGCCTTGGCAATTAGCTGACATTAATAACTAACAGCTTTTGGCCTGGACCAAATAAATGAAATAAAACAAATAAGTCAAGAAAAGCCAAACAAGCAATGATATTCTGAGCTCTATCTTAAGGATCAAGAAAATGATCTATGATGTGTGTAAAGAGCATGAGCAGTTGATCTCAGCTGAAAGATCAGCCAAATAGTGTTGCCATGCAAGGGAATGCTGCAATTAGTAAAACATTTTCAGTTACAACTGACCGTCAGTGTTGACCCAGATGGCCTCGGAGAAGTTACCCAGGACAGTGGCCCTGGCATCCACCCACAAAGCCAGCCTCATACAGTACAATGTACCCGCTTCCAGCTTAGTCACCGTGTACTGCGCCCGGGTACCAATCTGTACAAACAGTCATGCACATCTTATGTGACCTAGAGATCTGTCAATGTCCACAAGGAGGTGGTTTGTCACTTGTCTACATCATCAAACGAGTGTGCCTTATCTAAAAACAAACACACTTTATGAATTAGGGGACAGATTCACATCCATCCATCTATTCATTCATCCACTCACGCATCCATCCATCCATGGGGGACGGGATAGCCTGGTGGTTGCTAACCCGGATTTGAATCTCGCTCAAGAGAATTTTTTCCTCTGGAGTTAATATCAGTGCCAACCGAGATATCGTGTGCGAATGCATGCAGAACATCTTTTGCATACGTTAAAACCAGTTCCGTTTTTCGGAAGAGTAGGCCATAGTGTGCCGATGGGAACGGATGACAAAACTGCATACACACAGGGACTGGCCGTAAAAAAGCACATGAGTTCTTTTACCATTATCCTCGAAAAAAAAGAATAAAATAAAAAAATAAATTAAATAAACCCATTCATTTCCAGCCTAGCCACCAACAACCCTACCCTTCCATCCATCCGTTCATTTGTTATTATTCATAACGACGTTCTTTTAGAATTTGCTGATTTTTTGTAATGGGAGTTTATCCATTCAAGTATTCTGGAACGAATAGGTGTATTTCTTTTAATGTTTTTGTCTGTTC
This sequence comes from Stramonita haemastoma, assembly GCA_030674155.1. Taxonomy (NCBI): domain Eukaryota; kingdom Metazoa; phylum Mollusca; class Gastropoda; order Neogastropoda; family Muricidae; genus Stramonita; species Stramonita haemastoma. Next base: position 20,482,090 of record CM060320.1, read on the forward strand.
CTTGCAGAAAACTCTTGTACTTATACATCAACCAACAAACCAAACGTGAGTGCATTCAACTTCTTGTATTACTTAGGCTAAGTGATATCCCTTTCCCCTTTTCATCACGCGCACACGCTAGCACAGACACAGACAGGATAGCCTGGTGGTTAGAGTGTTGTGTTGTGCGATGTAGTAGCGATCTGAAGGCTCGGGTCCGATCCCAGGTTCGCTCCACCGCAGGGACGCCCGTTCAAGGGGATTTTCCCTCTGGAGTTAACGTCAGCGCCGACTCCACTCCCCCGAAAGGCCTTACAGTTAAAGTCTGTCCCGAGCCTAAGGCTCATCAGGCCGGTGCTTATCCCGGTTTCTGTGGCGTTAAGCGACTGAGAGTCATAGACTCCCCCTGGATAGGACGCCAGTCTATCGCAGGCTTAACCCCCAACACAAGGTTGGTACCCCTTTTACACCTGGGTGGGGTGAGAAAATAGCCGTAAAGTGCCTTTTCCAAGGGCACAACGCCATAGCCGAAATTGGGATCGAACCCGCAACCTTTAGATTACGAGTCCAACGCCCTAACCACTAGACTACAGCGGCGGCTCGAAAGGCCTTTAGATGAGACTATAAACTGATGTGCCGTGTGCAAACCTGTTCCGCTTTTCAGAAGAGTAGGCCATTTGTACTGGTGGGAACGGATGATAAAATTACAAGACTGCATGCACACGGATGCTAGATGTAAACAAAAAAGCACATGGATGCTTATTCCCTTATCCTTGGAATAAAAGACCTAAAAAGAGCAAGACAGACAGACAGGCCGACAGACAAGACAAACAGGCCGACAGAGACAGACAGACACAGAGACAGACAAACAGGCCGACAGACAGACAGACAGACAGACAGACAGACAGACAGACAGACAGACCACACACACACAGAGCTACGCCTGTGAAAATGAACAGCCTCACACCTAAGCATACGAACAGCTGGAAAAGTGGTTGAGGTGGAACTGAGGCAAGGAAAAATACAAAAAACCCAACAGGTCCTATACTCACATCCCACAGCTCCCAGGCTGCTGTGTCTGCACTGAAGGAATCTTTGCGGAACAACAGCACGTACTCGAAGTAGTAGTCATCCGGCTTGAAATCCTCCCACTCAGCGTCACCGTGTTTGGTCCCGTGTCCGAGACGGTAAGGTTGTAGCGTCCTGCAACACGTCATCAATTATTCGTGACCTCGTAATCAGGTTGTACTGGTGTCTTCTGCTGTATATTATTAAAATGCGTGGAAACGGCATGAAAGTCAAGTTCCGATGTACAATGAGAAAGAGATACAATCAGCATGTAATACAATTTCCGAAACGCTTGTGTGTGTTTGTGTGTGTTTGTGTGTGTGGTGTGTGTGTGTGTGGTGTGTGTGGTGTGTGTGTGTGTGTGTGTGTGTGTGTGTGTGTGTGTGTGTGTGTGTTATAAAGTAAAAATATATTGCAACTAGATCTAGCCACCAGAACAACAGACTGTCGATTGCAAGGATAAATTTCTACCGGCTTTCGCAGAGACTTAACTTTGCAGTGTGGTTTGTGGGCTTCTGCCACACCCATCTCCACGTTCACGAAAGACCAGGATCAGAAAATGGAACATCATTCCACAGGTGTCTTGGAGTTAACTAGCACTGGGGTATATTATTAACGGACTCTAAGAGCTTGCTGGTATTCCTTAACATCATCAAAAGTATCCTCATCAGATATTACATGATTTGAAAAAAGTTATAAAAAAAAAAATTTAAAAGGAAGGGGAGGGGGCATGCATGACCCTTTATAGCTGGTCTCATAATAACATCGGTCATAACCCATTTTTGTCCACGTCTATGTCCGAGTACATGACAACACGCTGAGGGTCAGCAGAATCCCATAAAACTGATGTTAAAGCCACTAAGCTAAATTAGAAATAGAAGGTGGCTTAGTGAATGGTGTCCTGCAGACATTTTGGCAAAAGCAGCCGGCACTTAGGAGCACTAGTGAAGTGACTGACAGCTCGTGTTCTCTTCTCACTGGAGGCACTCTAATGAACTATCAATAGTTTCCTGTGGCTTATTGTTTTCGAAAAATGACAAAACAAGCCTGGTTGTAGCAATGTGAGATGGAACTGGCTGCATAGAAAGGAGTAGAAAAAACCCAACCTGACCCCCCCCCCCCCCCCCCAAAGCAGCAATAGCAGTAGCAGCAGCAATGGCAACAACAGCAAAAGGCAGAAGAAAAGACCGTGGTTTCCTTTATATTTCTTTTTCTATTTTCAATTTCCTTGCCCTCCTCTTCTTCGATTTCTCACTCCTCCTTCTTCAACTCATTTCAACTATTGTCTGCAATAAAAAATACAATTTTTAAATATTGGGGAAAATCGTTCCAACATCGACATACTTAGGCTGCTGTGAGCGATAGGGAGCCTAGTCATCATGACGTGAAGAGGATTTATAGCTTGTCAACGTTTTAGGGGTGATTTATATCTAAACCCATAGCTGACCTTTTAATGACAATCCGATGCACTGTTCGGAAGTGCGTCATTGACTCACAGTAGAAGTCATGTGATGGGCGTTGAAAATATTTGAAGCTGCACACACACACACACACACACACACACACACACACACACACACACACACACACACACACACACACACGAAGAGAGAGAGAGAGAGAGAGAGAGAGAGAGAGAGAGAGAGAGAGAGAGAGAGAGAGAGAGAGAGAGAGAGAGAGAGAGAGAGTGTGTGTGTGTGGGGGGGGGGGGCTCGATTGTGGGCGCGAGTGTGTGTGTGTGTGGGGGGGGGGGGCCTCAACACCTCTCTCTTCCCCCCCCCCCCTCTGTGTGTGTGTGTGTGTGTGTGTGTGTGTGTGTGTGTGTGTGTGTGTGTGTGTGTGTGTGTGTGTGTGTGTGTGTGTTTGAAAACTAAGAACTCTTTTCAGAAGTGCTTGTTGCAACGCATTCACCCACTTTGCTCATCATGAAAACCTTTTTCTGTGTATTTTCCAGACAAGAAACAATGTGTTGACGTAATACGGCTATTTCATCATTTGGGGGCCTTGCAATGCAAACATGCATTTACCACAGAAAGGTTGCTCTCTTGTTTTATTGTTTTATAAAAATAAAAACCCAAAATTAAGATTGGTTGGCTTGTGAACTGTTATTGTCACCATTATCAAAACTCACAGAATAGCACTGTAAAATATGGAGACAAGTTAGACTGAAAAATATAATACAAAGAAATTCACAGAACTATCCAATACCAAACAGCGCCACGCGATCAAACAACAATGAATATGAATATAAAACGCACATTATGCAATGTCAGGGTTAAGCGTGCTGTCACACTAATCCATTTTTTCACCCAGTGTTGTATTCGGGTTCATGTCCCTGGGGCATGATCTGCGGGTCTTGCAGTAGAGACAAACACAGCCCTCTTCACACAACCATTTTTAATAGATTTATTGTTTTTCTGGGGGTCTCTTTGTCACAGGTAGTTCTTGTCGCCTATTTCTTCCTCAGTTATCTTAGTCGGACTAACAAACTAAACAAATCAACGTTGTCTTTTCAGCTTGACCTGAAAGCTGTAAGTCCGCATTCTGGACGACCAGTTAACATCACGATGCCTGTCGCGGGTTTGGAGTTTCGTGTCCTCTGTAGACAAGCTGGTATGAATTCACAGCGTTTACTCGCCCCTTTTTTTAACATCCGCATTTCCGCTTCATCTTTGCTCTAATGCAAACACCACACCAACCAACACAGCTACTGAGCGAACAAAAACCCCAAGTCACTTATTTCAAAAATATTTTTGGATGCAAATCTAACGACTAGATGGGAAGCGGAGATTAAAGAAATTTACAGCACGCTTGTGTTTTTCTCTCAGAAATAGTCCATTTCCTCAAAGAAGACGGCAGCGAAAGAAACTAGAAAAAAAAAATTTCATTTGACTTCAAGAAAATGTTTGGATAAAAAATAACGAAAAGGACGGGCACGAAACAAACAAGACAGCACCTACATCTCTAGCAAGGAAATACATTACACAAACTACCAGGGAGCAAAGAAAAGCCAGACTGCACAATAAACACTTTGCAAGAGAAAATAACGCAGTGCAGCAAATACAATACAATATACTGTTGATAACATCATGGACAAAAATCAGCCAACAAACAGTGCAAATGTGTGTGTGTGTGTGTGTGTGTGTGTGTGTGTGTGTGTGTGTGTGTGTGTGTGTGTGTGTGTGTGTGTGTGTTTATTCTTTTATATCAAGGATAATGGAATAAGCACTCTGTCTGTCTATCTATCTATCTATAAGCTTGCAACTTGGAGCGGTAGACGCAATCTTCACAAAGCTGGTCCACTCAAGCCATTCAGGCAAAATCAAATGGGAGATAAACACATCCCTGCTCTCTCTCTCTCTCTCTCTCTCTCTCTCTCTCTCTCTCTCTCTCTCTCTCTCTCTCTCTCTCTCTCTCTCTCTCTCTCTCAGAGGTCGGATGTATAGGCACCTACAGTCATAAATTTCAGGACTAAGGGACACTCGGTGGTAGGTGCTGCAGATGTAACACACCCTACCCTTTGTGTAAGATTGGTAAAAAAAACAACAACACCCAAACAAACATGGAAGTAAGTTAATGGGAAAAGGGTGTGAGCATGAAATGAGATGGCGAGAGAAAAGAAAGTACACATAAACAAAACATTATAAAATGATTTGAAAGAAGAGCATTGGTTTGACTATGTGGTAATTATTAAAGAATCGAACAGCATCCGTGAAAAAATATCTTTTAGTCTAAACACATTAATTCTTGAAGAGGAAAGGACTCTACATTTGCACAACACATTAAGCTGATGGTTATCATTCTCCACCAACTTTTTCATTTACGTTCTCAAATTTAGGCAGTTGTTTAGAAAGGGAAAAATTCTTATCAGTCATCACCACGATCATCATCCTGTTTATAATCAGCATCACTAACGATAACAGACGTAGTCACAAAAGGCAGATTCCTGCATGTTTAAAAGAGGAATGATACGTGTATACGTGACTGTGTAGGAGCGAGAGTAAGCAGATGTGCTCTCGCATATATGTGTATGTGCGTGTGCAAAAGCATGTACCGATTTTGAAATTGGGGTAGGGGGGGGGGGGGATATCTGACGAAAATAAGTTTCAAATGTGAATTCCATATGTAACTTATTAGACTTCCTTCATGTTCACCTTCACCTTCATCTGTCCCGTAGTCCCGTGGACCGTGGGGACACAATTGAAGATTTTGCAACCAGCTTCCTTCACTCCCCATGGTCCTCCGCCCTCCGTAGTAGATAGTTCCACCCAAGGCTTGTCCACTCTCCGATGTTGTCTTCCAATCGTTTCATCTGTCTGCCTCTTCGTCTCCCTCCCCTTACTGTTCCCTGTAAGACTGTCTTGGCCAGTCCAGATGATCGTGTGACATGACCGTAGGACTTTAGCTTGCGTTTATTCACTGTAGTTAGGAGCTCTTCATATGTACATTCTTTATTCTAGTTTTTACTTCTTCATTAGTGATGTGATCTCTGTATGAAATGCCAAAGAGTTTCCGAAGCATCTCACCTCTATTGCCTGTATTCTTCTTCCAATGTCTGCTGTTATGGTCCTTGTTTCCTTTTTTTATTTTTTTATTTTTTATTATGTTACGTCATTGTAAATGATATTGCTCTTAGTTACAGATAATGGTGTTTTTTCATTGTGTTTAAATCCTTTGCTCTTGAATTTGCCCTATTGTTCACAATTTCTATTTCTGAGATACAAAAGTTTCTTCAGTCTTAAGGTCCTGAGTTTCTGTTTTTAAAAAACCAAAACAAGTAACATTAAAAAAAAAAACCCAGCCATCTTCACCACCCTCTCTTAGCACAAGCACGCGCGAGCGCGCGTGCACACACACGCGCGCGCGCGCGCGCGGGACATGATGACACGGCACGTTGTTTCAGATTTCCTACATTTGCATTTACCCTTTCACGCAGAAATAAAAGGCTTTGTGTTCCGACTGTGGCTCTTAGGTCAGCGTGGTCTCCTTCCCATGTTCATTTGCCTACAGTTTTGTTTCTTTTCATCTAGCGAAAATGATGTGGAGTTGCATGTGTGGACTACTCCGTTTTCTGAGACAATCCCTCTAGGAACACCAGACCTAAAACACAAGGGTGTCAAAACGGAGGTTTAAATGTGTGTAATGAAATGCCGGCTTGACAAAGTAAACAATATACTTCAACGACCCCCCCCCAAAGAAAAAACCATCAAGAGAAGTGGCAACAACAATGATAATAATAACTACAATGATAATAATAAAAATGGTAACGATAATATCTACATTGGACGTCAGGATGAAAAAATGGAGTAATGTCGCTGACCACTAAATTTCCAGTAATTTCTTGGCTAACTCTTCATTTCTCTACCTCTGATGAATATCTGGTGCTAGGTGCTATAATGAACACCGTGCCGCCCTGAAGCAAAACGCAGATGGCATGGGGGTGATGTCAATAATCAAATGAATTAATCAGAAGTAAAATGGCTTTGAGCTTCACTGAACGACAATTCCACACATCAGAGAATTCTCCGAGCGCTATTGTGACAAAAGCAGGCCGTCAGTCACTTTCGTTTTTTCCTCCCTTTTCCTCCTGAAACAAACAGTTCAGTGATGTGATAAATGGTGCATGCAGCAACACGGAAACAATATGCCTCAACGGTCCCAGAGAGCAAATATTCTATCAATACAGAAACGGTGCGGGTAATATTGCGCCGATCAAAGAATTAGAAATCCGGTGAAACAATCCCCTAGCAGCTTGGTATCCAGTCTTGACAAGTAACTGGTGCAAACATTGAGATGGAATGGTGTGCCCAAACATTCATCATGGCAGACTGTGCAAATGAGAAAGTGTGCCCAAAACATTCATCAGATGTGCACATGAAAGTGCCTCATCATGCAGACTTGCAACATGAGAAAGTGTGCCCAAAACATCATCTCAATCACATGAGAGCAAAACTTCACTGACAGACTGTGCAATATGAGAAAGTGTGCCCAAAACATTCATCATGACAGACTGTGCAACATGAGAAGTGTGCCAAACATTCATCTGACAGACTGTGCAATATGAGAAAGTGTGCCCAAAACATTCATCTTGACAGACTGTGCAACATGAGAAAGTGTGCCCAAAACATTCATCATGGCAGACTGTGCAACATGAGAAAGTGTGCCCAAAACATTCATCATGGCAGACTGTGCAATATGAGAAAGTGTGCCCAAAACATTCATCTGACAGACTGTGCAAATAAAGAAAGTGTGCCAAACATTCATCATGGCAGACTGTGCAACATGAAAGTGTGCCCAAAACATTCATCATGCAGACTGTGCAATATGAGAAAGTGTGCCAAACATCATCCACTGAGAAAAGCCGTACTAGGAGAGCATAATGTAAAAGTCGTGAATTTAGATGGCAAATCTCAAAAGTGAAGGAGGGGGGGAGTCAGTACACTGCTTCATGCATCACATTTGTAATGATTTCTTAAAATCATTTTTGCTCTCCTTGACATCATAATGAATAATCACTGTCATCAGAATGTCCCACATTACTTAGTGGCAAAGTTTGATGCAGACGTAAACTGATCAACGAGTCATTGATTAAAGAACAATATTTCGACGTATGTTGTCCAGTATTGGGATTAATCTATCAATTAAAGAACGACGATGCCAGCATTGCGATAATTTCCAATATAAAAAAGTGTCAACTTTTACTTAAAGTTGGCAACATTATGAACGTCGTACAAACACCCATTTGTTGTGTCAACAAGCTTATAGCTTATAAATGTGCTCCACCAATAAACAAACCGAAATCTGTGATTTAGCAGGTGGAAAACATGTTATTGTTACAACACAATAATACTTTTAAAAGAAGTGTAATTAATAAATGAGGGACATTACTTTTGATTCTAGTGTCATTTCAAACTATGAAAAAAATTCAAATGAAACCATAAAGATTAAAATTGTGGCAAATCTCCCAAGCTTTTCATAACAAACCCAAACCAAACAAACAAACCCAAACCAAAATAACCTACCTCAGACATCAAAAGGAAAGCAATACAGACACGCAAGAACAAAAATAAGCAATAGTGATAATGGGAAGCATTCTCAACATTATAGCTACTCCGAAGAGATGGTAAAAACTTGACAGACCAGACATTTTGTCTGGGCAGATTCTAAGAGGAAAAAGAGGACGATGTTGACGAGAGGTGGAGATGATTATGGTGGTGGTGGCGGCGGCGTGTGTTGTAGCAGTAGCAGCAGTAGCAGCAGCAGCAGCAGCAGCAGCAGCAGCAGTAGTAGTAGTAGTAGTAGTAGTAGTAGTAGTAGTAGTAGTAGTAGTAGTAGACGACATCTATTGAGGAATACAGGAAGATATTGCAATCAGAAAACCGAGACGTGCTCTGGTATCAAGAGAACACACCTTGGACACACTGATCTGCTTTTATTACCAGTTAATAAATATGCAGAGACTCAATGCATTGGCATTGCATTGACATGTTAAGTATACTGTTTAAACTCATGAAATCTCAAGGTTTTTTTGCCTTCTACTTAAAAAAAAAACCCATGCTGTTTCATTTTCCTAGAAATCGGCATTTAAAAGTAGATTAATCAGCATTTCACGAGGGGCTTGGACTGAACGAAACTTGTGCAGCAGAGCTGAAAAATGCAAAAACAAATCGGTGTTCCTTTGGCCTTGTCCTCCTTTCCGGTACAGTAATGATATTCTGTTCTGTGCTGGTAGCCACTGGTGACTCCCAGACTGGTTCCAACCGGTGACAGGAGTGTCCCCGGAACTCGCCATGGCAGGCAGGACTAGGGTTTCAGCCCACTGGATTAATTATGACTCTCAGCTGCATGAAGCCAGTCAGCTGCTGAGTGGCCTTTCTCGGCGGCCCCCGATTGGCTGGGCCTCAAGACGGCCTTTTTCTTGTTTGGTCTTCTCCGCTAGCGCCCGAACCCCTCCCCCTCTCGCAGGCCATCGGCAAGCGATCAATTACCCGTGAAAACGAATTCTATCGACCTTTTGTCAGACCTTCTCTCGACGACTGAAAGCGTAGGGCAGGACCTCACTCTGCCAGCCTTTTCCCGAGGTGTCTGTCTAGCTCGGTCTCTTTTGAGGCCGGCCTTGTTAAAATCACATAAAGGCTGTCTAAAGAGTCACGAGGGTGCTTTGAAAGTGCAGTAGATGCATTTTGGAAACACTCGTCGCATAATCGTTTGGACGTTATTTCTCCCACCGTGAGTTGGCAGCATGCGGTAGAGGACAACAAGAGACTGCTGACACGTGCATGGTGGTCTGTCGGAGAAGAGGGGGGTCTGCCTGCCCGTGACGGCAAATCCATTAGGAGGAGTCTACACAACGCGCGGCGCCCCCCCCACTGCAAAATGCAGCACCTTTCAGCCAATAACTCCCTGACACTTGCATTGAGAACGCCGATACTTGACATACATTCTTTTTAATGTGACCTGGTCTTTAATAAGCCATATTTTAACTCTCTCTGACAGACGCGCTATTTTTGTGCGTGTTTGACACGCGGCACATCCATCACCATTATCATACAGGGTGACAGGGGCCAAATGGGAAGTGGAGAGACTCCTTGAGCGTTTTATTGACAGTTATTGGTTGTCTATGCACGTGCAGGTCGATGCACTTGCAAACATCTGTCTACTTATTATGTATTTGTGTCCGGTCCATTTAAAGCTGGCCATGTAACTATTCAGTTCTGTTTTGTTCTTTTAGACGTCACAAATTTAGGACAGGTAAAAGAGCAATGAGGGTACTCTAAGTGAAGCTAACATATGCTGAATACACATAACAGTAGCGATTCCCAATTTCGGGGCTTCTCTAGCTGTTACGATGGAATCTCTAAATGACTCAGTTCCCTTAATGACTGAAGAAAGAAGCCTGGCTCGTCTTGTAGTGATCCACAGTATACAGCGTTTCACAACCGTTGCATCGTTAAACTTGATACGTAATCGTATTACGTGCGCCACAAGTAACGTTCTTTAAAAAGAATCACTCTTCTGAAAACAAAAATAACTCTTTATTGGTCTGATTAAAAAAAAAAGAAGAAGTTCAAACACAGATAATGTCAGTAGTTTGTAGATTCAATCTTATTCTCTCTATGGGACAGACAATGTCCATATTTATTAGTTGAGGGCTTTTCCCATTAAGGCCTCAGACATGTTGCTGTTGTTGTTGCACGTTCTCTACCTTAACACCCGGGAATAGCCCAGAATATGCACTCTGACTCATTCATCCCACCTGGGAATCACTGTGAGGCTGTATGTACAAACATGTTGTGAAGGTTGCCTGTATGGTCTTTTTCAAATGATGTCAGTATATTCCAGAAACTTTCTGTGCAACATTGATGCTACACAAAACGACCCAAGCATCCCTCCCAAACAAACATACACACACATCCAAAAAGGGGTACCCCCCAACCCCCCAAAAAAAACAAACACAACAACAAACCAAACCCCGAGACTCTGGAGCGTTCTTCAAGATATACACTTTTCTAAAGGTATACCTAACAATATTACGGTGAGTATTACATAGCTATGAGAAAACCACATTGGAAGCATTTCGTGTGTCTAAAACGATGAATGTATCGAACCCTTTCTCAGAAAAGTTCTCCATCCTAAAAATTCTTGGAAAAAGCATACGGTGAAAAAAGATAGATTTGTAGTATAGGTAAAAGAATTTTGAATGAAAGCAGGCCAATTTCCTTTCTTTAAAAAAAAAATTCCGATCATTTTATCATGAAATACAAGGCATTTGTTAGTAGTAAGGGAGGAAGACAGGAGAACAAATTATTTGTTATCAATTGCTGCACACTAGTTATAAAAGGTCAGCGACAACTGAGCCCTTGTGTTGCTAGCTTACCTTTCTGATTGTGTTCATGAAATACCAGTTTCTGTTAGCTGGAAGAGGGAAGGGATGGGTTCTTTTTTCCTTGTCTTCTTTCTAACGCTTTTTGGTAGCATCTCCAAAGCTGCTACAATCACACTGGTCACCAGAAAACAGATCAAACGCAAAATCTATCGTTGTTTTCTTCTGTGTATGACAACAAAAATGAGAAAATTAGGGGGGGGGGGGGGGGGGTATGTTGCTTCCTGATAAGAAGTATGCGTGAAGTAAGCGTATGCATTTTCTTCGGAAAAAACAATTCAATTTGGGTCTGCGGATTTCAAGTTAAAGCATTTGACAATCAGACTCGGGGAAATAAGGACACATCTGCACGACACACTCTTTACTGATAGTTTTGAAAACCTGTTATTCAGTATAACAAAAATGCTTTTTTTCTGCTCCAAAATAAAGCCAGTTTCCCTCTTTTCAATGAAGGCGATATGCGATGTGCAAAGCACGTACAGAATTTGGACTAAAGAATAAAAAGAAATGCTGATATTCTAAACCAACACAAACTACAAACGGCCAAAGATGAGGTATATCATTAGCATCACACGCTTCACCGATTTCTGCCGAAGACAAATCATGGGCAAGTCACAGAGCAACGCCCTGGAAATGGATGAGAAATTAATAGGTTTTCAGTATACTGCATGCACCCCCTTTAGAAACTCTAACATCAAAAGGCAACAAAGCGTCTTACGGTCTTTGAACCGCTGATGGACAGATGAAGGCAAATAGGGGATTAAGGAAGGCTTGGTTTACAGGGGAAAAAAACTGGTCGCTAAATCCTCCCAGGCATAGCATATTTGCTGAAGTGTGGCTAAGTGCTGAAGTGAAACACAAAGGTGGGGATTTAGGGCGCTGCAGGAAGATCAGTCATTACTCATTTGTTGGCAGGTTCTCCTCTGCCGTTTTCGGCACTGCCACCAGAGAGGCTGGATACCAAGTTTCTCTGCTGCCACTCCTCCATTCCTCTTCATTATGCAACGACAACTGCTTTCTATAGGCCCGGTGAGCTCAATGGCAGATCGTGTGCAATCTGTTGGTATATTTGACAAATTACTGTGTTTCTTTGCATGCATGTGTGCGCAGGCGACTGTGTTTGTGTACGGAGGAGGGGGGGGGGGGGGGGGAGTAGAGGGTAGGAGGAAGAGCCGGGTGTGAGGGCTGGACGGGTGGAGTGGAGTTGATGTGCGGGTAAGCAAGTCGTGAACGAGTCTATCACAATAAAAACAAACGAGCAGAATTGTGCCAAAGTTGACAACCTGGAATACGAAGCAAACAGGTAAACCAGCAATCAATGTGGGATTGTTGGCGAATATAGTGACTCGGAACAACCTTAAAAACAAAAGTTAATTCATCATCAAGCGATCTGAAATATCTGTTCTCTCACGTTTTAGTTTTCTTTTTTTCCTACTTTTTTTTCGTCTTTCTTTTCTCCTTAAGATTTGTGGGGGTGAGAGGAGAATGTCTGACGTCGTCCTTTTCCCATCTTACCGTTTTTCGTTCTCCCTTTCTTCCTTTTTCTTCTTCCCGATATAACTTACCTTCAGACGGCCCTAACTCGATATATCACATACACAAATTTCGATCTATGCAAGTGATGGGGATAAAATGAATTTTTCTATTCTTGTTTAAATAGAAAAACTGGCCCAGCTAAAAGCTGTGTCAGTTGCACTAAAATGTAGTTATGTTAAAAAATGTTGTGTTGAGATTGCCTTCAGCCATGACAAGCTCTTAACATTACAGCTGCTCTCTGTTTTAATGGAGAACAAAATCCTCTGAAATCGGGGTATGGCTGCCGATATGGCGAGGTACTTAAAAACAGTCATACACGCAAACTTCTCATTCAGTGTGCAATTTCATATCTCACAGTGATTCCTGGATGGGATAAGCAGTCAAGTGCACATTCTGGTTGACCCCCAGAGTGTCTAGCTGAGGAACACAACAACAACAACAACAAATTATATAAAAAAATGAATTATTGGGAGTTTAGGTCTGATGTGACCTGTGTGACTGGCTGAGTTGTACGAACATCATCAGTTCTACTTAACATTATTTGGTAGTCGGCAGTAGCGTTTACCGTGAATCATTTCCGCAAGTGTATGTGATGCATACCTCTCAACCACTGACTTTTCCCCTACATAGTAACTGAAGCTGACTGTATTAAACTGTTCAGGCACAAAGGTGTATAAGTATATCAACATGGAATAACTCATTTCTCTCCAGACTCATTGGGTAGGGGGATTTTACTCCAAAGAATATACCTAAGTGGGTACAATTCAGGGTGTCTTTAACAACTTATGAAGAAGACAAAAATGCAGAATGAAGAATGGGACAGAAAAAAAGACGAGATGAAAATAAAAATCATTGTCATGTTGGGTTCTTGACTCTTAAAGAGAAATGTTTGCAGCACTCACTTCCAAAAAGGTGCTATCTCTCCTGCATGCAACAAAAGTCAAATAGGATTTAACAACGACAAAACCAAAAAGCAAACAACAACAAGCAACCCCCCCCCCACCCCCCTCGGCGATCCAAGGGAATCGTAGCAAAAGATTCTGTACTGGATACTTTGTGAGCTTAAGGCTTTCGATACTGAAAAAAAACAACATTCACTCGTCCATTGTATAATCAAATGCTGGCTACAAATCTTTGGGCCAACAGTATCAACCCTTAATAACCAACCCAACTCTCTCTCCCTCTTTTGTTTTCTTTTTCACAGAATGTCTGACATACTTAAATTTTGTTGTGCATATGACATTACGGCTAAGCATGTCTCCTGAAGCACCCCCCTCCTTTCCATGTGTTTGTGTAATGGCCTGTGGCCGATGTACAATAAACATCCGAGTTCTCTCTCTCTCTCTCTCTCTCTCTCTCTCTCTCTCTCTCTCTCTCTCTGCGCTCGTGCGTGCGTGCGTGCGTGCATGCGTGTGGTGTGTGTGTGTGTGTGTGTGTGTGTGTGTGTGTGTGTGTGTGTGTGTGTGTGTACCCAGCCACTGGCTGTCATATTAAACCCTCTCTACATCCACCCACATATCATCTGGGCAGGGCTGCTGTCGTAACTGAAGATGGATTAAAGGAACTCGCAAGTCATCAATCTACATGGTCATTTCCATTGGCCGGGGTGATAACAATTTTCCCGCCCTGTTTGCAGATACTGCGATCATTAATCAGGATCATTGTGACATAGCTTTACTTCTCCATACAGCCTCTGTTGGGAGCCTTAAAAACAACAACCCAACCCCCGCCCCGCAAAAACCCACAAAAAAAAAACCCCACAACAAACCCAAACCAAACCAAAAAACCCCAACCCAAATAAAAAACGGCGCCACCAAGGGTGCAAAGCAGTGGAAGCGAGAAAGACTAAGCGACTGCGAATTAAAAAAAAGTCCAAGGAGTGAAGATGTCCCAAAATTTGAAGAAAATGGTGAGGCGTGTTTTCAAAACAGCTCCCACGTAATTTTATTACATGCACATCGTAGCAGCTGAAAGAAAAAAAACACGGAAAATATTTACACCACACACACCCACACCACACACACACACACACACACACACACACACACACCCTCACACAACACACACACACACACACACACACACACACACACACACACACACACACACACACACACCAGCACAAATATATATCTATCTATCTATCTATCTATCTATCTATCTATCTATCTATCTATCTATATATCTATCTGTGTGTGTGTGTGTGTGTGTGTGTGTGTGTGTGTGTGTGTGTGTGTGTGTGTGTGTGTGTGTGTGTATGTATGTATGTATGTCAATCAATCAATCAATCAATCAATCAATCAATCAATCAATCAAATTTTTATTTCCAGATGGTACATTGAGTAAGCATCGATTTGCTTTTTTCCATCAAGCCATCTATCTAAAGAAAAAAAAAACAAAAACGGCAAAAACAAAATAAAGCAACACAAAAAACCAACAAAAATCAAAGCAGAAAATCCCTAGCAAAACAATAAAACCAACAAAGAAAGAAAAGGGGAAAAAACAAACAAAGAAACAAATAAAACAACAACAAACATTTCACCAACATTAATTAGCTAACATGATTTCAACAAACCTTAAAATAGAATATGTCTACAGATAAAACAAGCAACAACAATAGCAACCAAAACAACCATAAGAGGAGAAAACAAAACAAAACAAAAACACACACACACAAAAAACACACACTCCCACTCAAAATTCGTATGTGTGTGTGTGTGTGCGCGTGTGCGTGTATACACATATATCTTTAAGTAGTTGCGTACTTGAGATACACCACCTGTACCTAGATTGATCGTTGAAGTGCTTCCGTGAAGTTGCTATTATGTTTGCTCTGTCAACACTCTCTGTAGAACATGGTTTTGAGCACCCATGTGTTTTTCATGCGTGACATGGTCGTGGCCACAAAATCAAAATCTTATGTCCTTCTGCGTCTCTTTCCCTCTTTTCTCTTCCCCTACCCTCCCTCCTTATGTCCTTTTTAGGAAAATGCCATAGATTTTTTTCTTATAAAAGTTATCTTTTTCGACATTCATCAATTAAAGACATGAATACATGTGACGGTACACTTTAGTATAAAGTGCATTTTCCTTAAAAACAACAACAGTATAACTGTTCTGACGTCTGTTATTTGTAACAAGACCTTCAATGTCCCAATAGCCAATGTCATAGACCCACTCCTCGAGTCAGTATCGCACATCTGAAGAATGTGGTTTCTAAAACAGAAAAAAAGCATCACTGGACAGATCTCCAGAGTCTGATTTGGTGGCCTGCAGATAATGCACCTGTCTAGAAAACAAGAAGTTCTGAGTTTAAACCCTGTCCGGGACCGCTGGATCCCCCCCCCCCCCCCCTTCACTAGACCATGAATGGGGGTCAATGTTTTGGTCTTTAGTATGAGATGATAAACCGAAGTCACGCGTGTAACACACAGTAAAATGACCCAAGGCCACGAGAGAATTTTCATCCGCAAACTTTTGATAAACCATCTCACAGGCAAACAAACATATGGATAGAAAGAGAAACAAAACTAGCTGGTACTCTACCATGGCGACAGATTATGCATGGAAACAGAAGCCTATATTTTATGAAAGGAAATTTGCTTTAACAATTTTAGAACAACACAAAGCATCTAAACCTTTCGCGCTTTCGCTTTTGGGGTCTTTTCAATGTGCCACCATGACTATTAAGACAAAGTAAGGTCACAGACAGGCTTCCCCTTTTGGAGATACACCACACCAAGGTGGTATTTTTTCTGGGGTAACTTGTCTCTCTGCAAGAAAATCCATGGCCAGAAAGAGGTTTTGCACAGTTGGAAACAATGCATAGCAGTTGGTATCGTAAATTGTAAAGAACACCTAGAAACGAAGGGTCGTTACGCTAGATAGCCAGTAATTTAAAACTTTAAAAGCGCAAGCTAGTGTTAGAGGAGCTGTTTGACAAAATGGACACAATCAGACATTTACTCTTCGTCTCTTCTTTCGTTACCTACTGCCGAATAGGGAAATTTCAGATGCATAAATTCTCTCCAAGCTTTTTCCGCACACACAAGAAAACAGGCAAGTGATGCCCATGCACACGAATGGCATGCACGCAGACATACATATCCCTTTTCCAGATCATCACTTCACACACCACACACACACACACACACACACACACACACACACACACACACACACACACACACACACACTCACACACTCACTCACTTACTTCCCCCCCCCCCCCCCCCTCCCCTCTCTCTCTTGTTTGTGTTTCTTTGTGTCTATGTCTGACAGTCTTCCTGTTGCATATGCAATGAGACAGAGAACGAGAGGATAGAATGAGGATGGAACTGGAGTTGATGAGACGAAAAGATGCAACTATACAAGAAAAAAAAATACTACACTAAACTTGCTCCTATCAGTGTGGATTTCTTCGAAGCAGGTTTCGGTGTGACCGAAGGTGGCAGTTTCAAATTCTTGCTGAAATGGCTCCACAGGTAAGAAGAAAAGATTGCCACTTTGAAGGCTCTCCTCTCGGCACAAACACTCACCTTTCCTTCCGCATACCCCCCCCCCCCTCCTCCGTCTGTTTTATTGACCTTGATCTGCCTCAGCTCACAAAAACAGACACACGACTTTCTTTTCTTACGTGTACTGTCAGCCTTTGTCTGTGACCTTGGTGTCTCCCACCCCGAAGAAATGGAGCAGCTGTTAGGTCGAACTGACCCAGCCCATACGTGTACCAGCGCATGCTCCATCTGTCTGTCTGTCCGTTTGTCGTGTTCGTGCATTTTTTTGTATTTTCAGACAAGCACACTCGTGTGCGTGCGCGTGCACGCACACAGTTTCGTAAATGAGCAGAATTGTGCGCAAGCAGCACAAATTACTTGTGTTCAGTAGGCACACGGACACACACACAACACACACACACACACACACACACACACACACACACACACACACACACACACACACACACCTACCTCTCTCTCGCTCTCCTCTCTCTCTCTCTCTCTCTCTCTCTTATTGACAAAATCACAGGTCAACTCACATATGAAAACATGCACAGACGCACGCACACTCTAAATTACTATGCAGACATATTTGCATGCTTATATAGGCATTCAGACGCGCACACGCAAGGTTGGATCCACAAACTATGATATACACACACACACACCCACCGCACACACACACACACACCACGCACTACCACGCACGCACACACACACACACACACACGCGCGCGCGCGCGCGCACACACACCAAAAGGGAGGGAGGGGGAGAGAGAGAGGCCTATGCATTTTCCCCACGTGTAAGATGGAGATGAAGCCATTCAATCCTTTTTGTGGCGAGCAGTGGATAGAGGCAGAGTTGCAAACTAGACATGTAATTGTGCCACCTCAACATCCGAATCCATCACCCAAAGTCTGGAGGAAAGTGGAGGAGATAAGCCGACGAAAGATGCGAATGGAGGAAACAACTGGAAAGAAAAGTCCGTTACAGTAAAATACCAACATGAGGGCAATATCTGGGCTTTTTTTGTTTTTTTTTTTTTTTTTTGGTAGTATGTGAAAAAAGAGCAGGCGGGGGAAAGAAGTCTGATGATTATTTGATTAAAGAATATAGTGAAATAATGTGTGCACCAGACCAAGATTCACTTTTCGAGGTGATTGAAAAATGAATGGTAAGTTAACACATAAGAGAATGTGCAACGAATGCAAAGGTAGATAATTAGAGACATCAATGAACACACCCGAGCTTGCTGTTTGTGGAATTGGTGTGGATCAATCCGAATATGCACTCTCCGTCTCTCTTACTCATCACACTTGGGAATCACTGTGAAACCGACATTCAGTTACACACTAGTTTTGCCAAATCGCACTGTTTTAAAGAGCTCACCATATAGGCAGCCCATTCGGACTTCAGGAGACTTTGTATCACCTTTCAACAGGTACACTGATTGTTTTGCTAGGAGCTGCACACGGTAAAGACATTCCTCAACAATCATTTGCAAAGCATAGTATTTTATATATACTTTTCCTTTCTTTTCTCATGACCGAATGGTCGTGAGAGACATGAGAGAGACGATTCTGCAGCAGCCGTCTGCATATACTACGCACTTTGTTTTAATGTTTTTTTAGAAATGACCAAAGACATTCTCAACAATCATTTCAAAGCATAGTTTTTTTATATATACGCACTTTGTTTTATGTATTTTAAAAAATGACCAAGGTTTTGGCCTGGGTCAAAGATCGATTCAAAACAAAAATAGAGTATAGAGAAGTTGAAAATAGGGAGAGTCAAAGAAGTGGAAAAAATATAATATAGAAATGAGGCTGATGAGAGAGAGAGAGAGAGAGAGAGAGAGAGAGAGAGAGAGAGAGAGAGAGAGAGAGAGGAGAGAGAGAGAGAGAAGAGAGAGAGAGCAGACAGACAGACAGACAGACAGACAGACAGACAGACAGACAGACAGACAGACAGAGAGGGGGGGGGGATTCTATGTACCCCAACATTCTTCAACTATGAGTTTATTGTAAGGCAGACGGAGGATGCAGATCTGTTTTCGCAAAGTAGGTTTCAATGTCATTAAGGAAGGGAGATAGTTAACATTCTTTCTAAAATTGATAGCACAATAAAAAGAAAATACTGCTGTTTTAAAGGTAACTTATCGCACAAAGTAACTTCCCTGTTCTACCCTTTCTTTTCTCATTTTCTATCTCTTTTCTTTCACCCCCCCCCCCCACCCCAAACCTCCATTCTTCCCTGAGGTGGTCCTGACCTAGTCTAGCTCACAAAAATGGAAACAAACGTGGCTTTTTTTTTAAAACTTTTTTTCTTGGACCCACCAAAAAGTGGAGTGGCTGCGCCAAGGTTGCAGGGCTTTAGGAAACACATGCATGCAACATTCTATACAGAGAAAGAAGCACACATAGACTAAATTGTGAACAAAAGTCTTTTGCTGGCTTATGGTCAATCTTGGCGAAGTCGGGCTATGCGGACGTCACCTGCTGTACCCTTATATATATATATATATATATATATATATATATATATATATATATATATATATATTATATATATATATATATATATATATAAGGGTACAGCAGGTGACGTCCGCATAGCCCGACTTCGCCAAGATTGACCATAAGCCAGCAAAAGACTTTTGTTCACAATTTAGTCTATGTGTGCTTCTTTCTCTGTATAGAATGTTGCATGCATGTGTTTCCTAAAGCCCTGCAACCTTGGCGCAGCCACTCCACTTTTTTGGTGGGTCCAAGAAAAAAAGTTGACAATAGAGGTTTTGGGAGTTTTAAAAAAAAGCCACGTTTGTTTCCATTTTTTGTGAGCTTATTATATATTTATATATATATATATATATATATATATATATATATATATATATATATATATATATATATATATATATACATAAATTATCCTACTTCTCGGAAACAGCTGACCATCGGTGGTCTAGGGGTAACGCACCTGCTTAGAAAGAGAAAAGTCGAGGTTTCAAGTGTGCGGTGGTTCGATCCCCCGTTTGCGCTCGAAACTTTTCCCCCTTCCACCAGAGCGTGAGTGGTGGTCTGGGTGCTAGTCTTTCGGATGAGACGATAAACCGAGGTCCCGTGTGCAATAATCATTTAGTGCACGGAAAAGATGACAGTTGTCCCTGGCAAAATTCTGCAGAAACCCCCCCACTCTGATAGGAAATGCAAATACATATGCAAACAAGAACAAAAATGGGTGGCGTTACTCTTGTGGCGACGTACTCTCCCCGGGAGAGCAACCCGAATTTCATGCAGATAAAACTGTCGTGACTTAAAGCCGTATACAATACAGTTACTAGGTAATGCTGTAGATTTCAGGTAGGTGGGGCCTAAACCTTATACAGTGAAAGGGGAAAAATATATACATATTTTTCGCTTTAAAATGGAATTATTTACCGTTTGCGTAAGCACTTCCCGACCTTAGGTGGATTGACCGTATGTCGAGCCTGGAACTCCTTAAATTCTTAACCGTTCATTATTTGTATGCTATGAAAAGGAACTGAGATACGCAGGTGTCCCATTCATATAGACTAGAATGTTTACACCGTTGCAAGGATATGGAAAAAGGGATAAGTGCACACACACACACACACACACACACACACACACACACACACACACACACACACACACACATACACACAATATATATATATATATACTATATATATATATATATATATATATATATATATATATATATATATATATATTACGGGTGCGCAGGTGCGTCTCTTACAATACTGTCCCATTTTACTGTGCAAATCAGGAAGAAGCATGGAATAACACGGTGAAACAGCAAGAAATAGCATTTTGTGGTGAACAATGGTTAAAGACCACACACACACAGGTGGTCCCCCCCCCATTACCATCCAGACGAAGCAGAGTATCAACATGCAGATGAAGTTTCCAGATCTCCTTTTATGGCTAAGTAATGGGTGTAGACACAGTTGTAAACCGGTCAGGTCATGGCGCACCCTCAACAGCCCACCTCATCACCATCATCAGTATTAGAGGAGAGCGGGAATGGGGCTACGTCGGTCAGATGACTACGCTATGCCAGTCCTTAACCAAGAGTGGTCGTGGGGGCGCTGAACTGGCCAGATCACCATTTTTGTCCATTTGTGGCTATCGTGTGCCAATGCCTGGGTCTAAGCAAAACCTTGTGAGTGCATTGAGTGATATTGTGCCATTGTCCATTAGCAGTTGGGTGGAGAAGGAAGGAGGGACCCTGGACAATAAATTCTCCATAGAAAGAGACTTACATGATTTATTTATGTATATTACTTTATGTCACAGCAGATTTCTCTGCGTGAAATTCGGGCTGTTCTCTCCGGGGAGAGCGCGTCGCCACGAGTGCGGCGCCACCCATGATTTTTTTCTATTTCCTGTCTGCAACTGTATTTATTTCCCTATCAGAGTGGCTTTTTTCTACAGAATTTTGTCAGGGACAACCCCCCTTGTTGCCGTGGGTTCTTTTACGTGCGCCAAATAAAGATGTGTAACACACGGGACGTCGGTTTATCGCCTCACCGAAAGACTAGCGCACAGACTACCACTCATGGTCAAATCTGATGGGGGAAAAGTTTTGGGTCCAAACGGGATTCGAACCACCGCACACTCCGACCCGGACTTTTCGCTTTCTAGGCAGGCGCGTTACCTTCTAGACCACCAATTCAGGATAGAGTCGGAACACGAGTTTGGGGGCTAGCTTCATGATTAAAGGAAACAGTGAAACAATCTACAGTTTTGATTATGGTGCATGGAGGACAGTATATCTTGCACAAAGCTGTTAAAAGGAATAGACAAAAAAGTATGCAAAGAACAATAATGTAGCAACAAACGAACCAAAGTGTTAAAGACGGAGTAGAAGAAGATTGAAACCAGCATGGGAAGATGGCATTAGAGGAAAAAAAAAGGAGAGGAGTGGAAGAAGACAGAGCAGTATTATTGACTCGTTGCAGTATTTTTAAAATATAAAATTAACACTACACAGAGCAAAAACATAAAAATGCATGAATGCCTAAAAAAACAGTTTTGTGTACAGACACCTCTTCCCTCCCGATATTTCGAGTCTACGCATGTGAGTATGTACCTCTTTTCCTATGCTGTCTCGCGCCATCCTATTTTAATGTATGCTCATGGACATGTGTGGGACGAGCCGATCCCTAGCACTCATCTCATGTGAACTCCACTGTTGCAGTTAACGCAAGCCTGAAAGGGATTGAGCAACTTCAGTGGCCTGGGTCAACTTTTCCAAAGGCTACAGCGATGTTGTGATCATTAATCAGGATCACTGTAACACATCCCCCCCTGCACATCCTGTATGGGGGATCATCAAAATTTCGGCACCAAGGGTGCAGTGAAAGCGAGGAAGACAGATGACTGAAAAAAGAGTAGCCCTGGACGGGGAAAATTAAAAGCAAGGAATAGGACATACGTCTATTCTCATGACTTTTTTTTTCCACGCGCGCACATGCGCGTGTGTGTGTGCGTGCGTGTAAGTGTGTGTGTGTGTGTGTGTGTGTGTGTGTGTGTGTGTGTGTGTGTGTGTGTGTGTGTGTGTGTGTGTGTGTGTGTGTGTGTGTTGTGTGTGCGGGCGCACACGTTTGTGTACACAAATCCATGTTCCATACACCTAAACTGTTCTGTGGGGGGGAATAGAAATATAATTTGTTAGCCCAGTCACTGTAAAGACCATTGTACAACTGCAGATTGGACAGCGATGGCTGATCCTCCAACCTAAGAACAAGGCATTGACTGACGAGATTTTGTCACATTTGTAGTCAAGAAGTAATATGAACTCGCATTTTGAGACGCCAAACGCTTTTTATGTTCAACTTCCTTGTCTGCCTGTTTTCATTGCAACAACATGTACAATCAAACCTGGCAAAATATATTTTACATGTTAGTGTACCAAGTCTTCTATGTTTTTGCAATTTCGCAACAATAAAGCATTATCATATGTGACGTTCAAATGTTCCACAAAATATCCACTGCCACTAATCACCTTCGTCGAACGCTCACATAGCAGCTATTGTATGTCATTATGAGCCAAAATGCGGTGCGCTGTCATTAAGCGCCTGACAATTCAGGTCCAGGGCATCCGACTTGGGCATGAGATAATTATCTTTTAAGTCTGTCTGGAAAAAAGGCAGGAGAATGGGCCAAGAAGGCAGAAAATAGACAAGAAGAAGGTGCCAAGAAAAAAAGGAACGAGGCAGAAATAAAGAAAGGGATAGAAAAGAGAATATTTATAGCACAGAATTTCCAGAATAATGCCATTTATACTGACATGTTCCTGGAATCCCCAGGGGAGAAGCCATCGACAGACAAGATTTTCACAATTTTGTAGTCAAGAAGTAATGAAAACAAATAAATTTAGGTGTCAAACGCTTTATCTGTTCAACTTCCTTGTCTGCCTGATTTTATTGCAAAAACAAGTACAATCAAACCTGACAAGATATTTTTTAAGTGTTAGTGTCCCTAGTCTTCTGTGTTTTTGCAATTTCGAAACGGTAAAGCATTATCATAATATGTAAAGTTCAAATGTTCCACAAAATATCCAGAGAGAGAGAGAGAGAGAGAGAGAGAGAGAGAGAGAGAGAGAGAGAGAGAGAGAGAGAGGGAGAGAGAGAGAGAGAGAGAGAGAGAGAGAGAGAGAGAGAAGAGGGAATTCCTAGCACATAACTGCCAGAAGGTGTGGATGTTATCTATACTGACAGGCCACTGACACCCACACGGGGGATGCCACTCACTGACAAATTAATACAAATTAAGAATATGAAAAAAATGAAAGCAATAGACGGGTTTCTGCACTTCTGAAAAGAGTAACTCAGTTTTCTTATGGAACATGTATTATTGTGATAAATAATGCAATAAAAAAGATATGATTCGACACACAATGGGACTGTATGCAATTTCACGCAATGCTGAGGGAGATGAAAACAGTTTTGATCATTTTGGTGCTGACACAGGATATGTTAGGCACTCTGCTTACAGTGACTCTATGCTGACTACGAGTTACAGTCACTACTTTGTTTACCTCCCGATCCAAACTCCTTGTCTGAGATTTTGCACTCGCTCTACCAATTTGTCATTGTCATAACAGACTTTGAGCTGGATCAAATATCAAATAAATAAATAACTGGTAACGCTATAGCTGCAATCGAGCCTGTAGTGCATGATACATCTCGCCAAGTTCTGAGATCTTAATAAGTCCCTGTAAAGAGATAGAGCCGGGCTAAAGGAAAGAAACCTGCCAGTAGATGAGTTATGACTGACCTGCATGCGGTGCCCCAATAACACACTTTGTGTTTCAAATGGGAAGTTAGCCACACTTCAGCAATTGTGCTATTCCTGGGGGGATTTAGCGACCACTCTTGCCTGAAAACCAATCCCTCCCTAATCCCCTATTTGCCTTCAACTGTCTATCAGCGGTTCAAAGACCGTAAGACGTTTTCTTGCCTTTTGGTGGTGGGGTTCCTTTAGGAGAAAAGGGTTAGCGAGCAGTAGAATGGCGATGTGTTAATCCCTGGTTTATTCCACACATCTGATCTTTGACTTGGTGTCGATTTATCACCTCGGGTATTCCCTGAGGCGTGTGATGCTGATGACTTACCGGAAATTGTGTTGCGTTCACGTGAATCAGCAACAAAGATTAATTTTTAAGTAGTTACTCATAATGTATGAGTATGCACACACTTTACACACGAATGGTTGGTAATACGATCTCTATCCTAGAAATATAAGAATAATTCTCTCTATCTTTTTTTTTTTATACAAGTGTTAAGCAATTCTCGAACCCACCTCCTTTTGTTAACATCCAGCAATAAAATCGGAGAGCGAAAAGGAGAAAGAAAACTAGCTATGCATACGTTAGTTTATCAGTCGGTTTATCTGTCAAAAACTGTGGAAAACTGTGATGTGAATTTAAGAAATCCGAGTTTTAGTTCAACAAGAAGGTAGTGCTGCATGCAGAATATTCCATATACACTTCAATACATTCACTAAAGCAAAGACAAAGATGCACCAAATATGTAAGACATGATTTCTAAGAATCTAGAAGACAGCAGAACGGTAAAATGTGTCTCAGTATTTGTTTGTGCTATGTATAGACGTAACATGCTGATCAGGCTTGAGTTCTTATTGCTGATGCAATTCAAAGCCGGCTGCTGTGAAAATGCAATTACCTCGATAAGTGTTTAAATTGGCTGTTATTTTTTTTTATATATGTCGAATCACGTCAAACTAACGCACAGATTGGCTCCTAGGTGAGCAGACATACTATTTGATACCTAAGCTGGGCTGGCGTGAAATTTTCAATCATGCAGGATTTCAAAACTAATGAGATTACACTCCTGCTGCCGCCCCCTCTCCCTCTCCCTGCCCCCCTCTCTCTCTCTACATATATATATCTCAATTCTGGAAAGTATATTGGTATCTTTATTTCTTTTGAATGATTATTATGCACCAAGTTTCTGTCCTTATATTCAGTCTTGTTACTGCTTCTTCATGAATTAAAAGAAATCATAAAGTTTTTAACTGAATGATTGAAGAAATCACGAATAAGCCAGATAAATCGATCAATAAACAGACACTTGAATGATACAAAATATCACAAAATAGATAACCATTTTTCACTACTCATTGAAAAGTTAATTAGCATGTACATTCTCTCCTTTTACCACACAGCAACCTTACATTTGGGAACTGATCTGCAGCTGACCCCGGAAAAAAACACCAAGCAGTTGAATGATTAAACAAAAAGTGTTGTAATAATGTTTCATCTTTGTCTAGCTGTCAAGAATACAGCCGCTGTTTGTGTCTGATTGTTGATCAATATATAAAAAAAAAGCTCTTAAAACTATCGTAGCACACAGCTTGTATTTCATACTAAATCAATTAAATATTTCGTAACTATTACCGTCTTACTTTAAAAGATAACTAATTCAAAGTTCTGTATGTAAGTATTACTTGTTTGCCCACAACAACGAATCACAACATGTTCTGGCAAATTCAATGGACACATTTCAAGCATAAATGAAGTTTCATGCAATGAGGTACATTTAAACTCAGAATACCCAGTTTCTACGTTTTTCCTAGGACTTTCCTCTTCTCATATCCAAACAGTCCATAAACAAGAAATGTCAAAGAGTGGAACTACAGCTCACAGTACCCATCTCCCCTTTTTCTTTTCTGACACCCTTTCTACTGTATATTCTTCTCTCTGCATGTCTAATGATCCGTCTCACGGACAGCTCAATCACATACATTAAAAACACCTTAATTCATTTGAAAAGATCATGCCTGTCAACCATATGTTCAATCCATTATATGACGAGCGTCATATGTGGTGATTGCTTCTATGCATTTTCTTTTCGGTTAAACTATATCATGGTTCAGATGGCATTGCAGAATACACAGACAACGGCCTCCACCAAGTCCGGGCTTTCTGAGGGGTTTTAAGTTACACTCCGAGCCATTAATTGTTAGCTGCGTCTGAAACGGATAATTTACGTTGTGATTTCTTTCTCACTTTCTATGTCCCCTGCTGAGCCAAGTGAATGAACCTTCTTTCTCATAAACCAAGGTGTCGTGTCATTAAAATGATTTAATATACAACATTCGTCTCTCTGTCGTCTGTCTCTCTCTCTCTCTCTCCTCTCTCTCTCTCTCTCTCTCTCTCTTCTCTCTCCTCTCTCTCTCTCTCTCTCATAGGTACAGGGGGAAAATACCAAAAGAAGCCAACTAGATTGCTGCTTAAGTTCCTACAGTTGTTTTGTGCTGCTGCAAGGAAAGGATATCAAATAACATCTAAAAGGTTCTATACCTTTATCTATAAAATCATGGCAATGTTTTTTCGTTCCTCGGCTAGACGTCAGAGGTTTGCCAATAGTAAAAATTTCCGTATGACTCTGCTTTTGCCCACCATTAAGGTAGCTGCATTCCGACTTCGGGGATGTCTAAATGCCGTTCCTACCGGCGAAAGGCAGAGCTGGTTTTAGTGTGTGCACAAGATGCTTGCGTGCCTTTGCACACGAGGCCTCTTATCCGAAGGACTTGTTGGGGAATGGAGTCAGTGCTGATATTAACTCCAAGGGGAGAATCCCTTCCAAACGGGCGGCTCAGTGGCGGCTCAAACCTAAGCTCGAGGTTGGGACGTCAAATCACGAGCGCAGCGCTCTAACCACTAGGCTATCCCGCCCCTCAGTTCATAGCAATGATACATGTTACTGAAGAAAATAAACTTATGGACAAAATATTTGGAAATTTCAAAGGGAAAATATTTTCTGGAACAACTTATCACAAAGCAATTATCATTCTTATCGAATTAATAATGTACCAGATCTGCACTTTCATGTCATATGTATTCCAAGGGTTTGACAATGTCCAGAATTTACTGAGTCATACACTCAACAAATGTCAATGATCTCGTTTTATGACCTGTTAATTAGTAAACATTCTTGAAAAAAAAAGTTTGTCATTGTTATTGAACTTTCTCTGCTACAAGCACACAAACATACATCTACTCTCTCTCTCTCTCTCTCTCTCTCTCTCTCTCTCTCTCTCTCTCTCTCTCTTTCACTCTCTCTCGTTTGCTCGCTCGCTCTCGCTCTCTCTGCCCTCTATAGTTTTTTTTCTCGCTATTTCTCTCCCCCCTCCCCCAAATCTTTCTTCTTCACCTTAAGTTATGCACGTGCAAATGTTGTCCCTTTACCTTTTAGTTATTGCTTCTATGGGTTTTTCTTTTAAGAAATGATCATGGCTTATACCCCCCCCCCCCCCTTTCCTACTCATCTTCATGCAAACAAAATCATCAATGTGCAGTCTTCTACAACTATGTTTCCAATGATCGTGACTCCTGCAACCAGCCTGATACCTTCTACCCCCGCTTCGCACCTCTCTCTATTTTTTTCTTCTTCTCTTAAACGCATTAAGTGTGTCTTTGGGTGAGACCTTACAGTATCAGTTGTTTTTTTCCTTAGAATCTTCCATTACTCCAGACCTACTTCTTTACATTCTTCCTCTCCCTCCACAAATGTTGTCTGTGGGGTTCAGATGTTGGGTGGCACCATTGCATCCTTGGTTTACGACTTGGCCTTTGCCACTGATCGCAACAAAAAGGATTCGGTGACTTCTTCTGCATGTAACACCATACTTCCTTTAAATTGCAAGAAAAGGATGCAGTGTGTGGGGGTAAGGGGTGAGGTGGGGCGGGGGGTGGTCGGTTGCGTACATGTGAGCCGCATTTAAATCTGAATTAGCTTGCAAATACATCCGTGTGAATGTGTCTGCAAATCTGTCTGAGGGCATTCACTTGTCTCGGTATGTCGGGTCACGTTGACCTAAGCAGTTGCCCCATTCCATCGAAGTGTATGGAACCACTTGAAGAGAGAGAGAGAGAGAGAGAGAGAGAGAGAGAGAGAGGAGAGAGAGAGAGAGAGAGACAGAAAGAGACAGAGAGAGACAGAGAGAGACAGAGAGACAGAGACAGACAGAGAGAGACAGAGAAGAGAGAGAGAGAGAGAAGACAGACAGACAGACAGAGACAGAGACAGAGAGAGGCAGATGGCTGGTCGTCAAGGTCAAGAAAAAAGTGGAGGCGGAGACAAATGAGATGGACGACTGATGTAAACAGAGGGAAAGGGATGGTGGATGTTGTCGTAGTGGGTATGCACCCCTAAAAGAGGCGATACCTTTTTCTTCCTTGCCTATCTGTTTC